>VXAY01000251.1:436180-526980 GCA_013399855.1 Oxyruncus cristatus | reverse complement strand
CAGTTTTTCCTTCTGCACTAGATTACATTCACTAAACTCAGCAAATAGCAGAATTCCCCCTGGAGTACTGGGAAACAGCCCAAACTCACTACAGTTGCATTTTGCTGGACTATTCTTGTACTAGGCTTTTCTTTTTTCCTGTCTTTCTCTTTTATGGTTTGCTGAAATTCTTTCTGTTGTAACTGCATTCCTGATTGATTCCATTCTCAGACAGGCATCTCTTGCCTGGTAAATTTCCCCAAATGAACATCCTGAAACAAAAGTAAAAGAGATACCACGCATGTAACTGCAAATTCAAGTTGAGAATTTTTTTACTAAAACTGGAAGTAAAGATGGGCTCAGCCTCAAGCCTGATTAGTAACTTAATTGATTTTGGACTTAAATTATTGCCTTAATTTAACAGAAAATCGAGGCTGACATTAAGCCTTTCAAACTCAAAGTTTGGGTTTAATTCTAGATTTCTCAGCTGCAGCTGGAACCATTTAGGGACAGTCTCAAACTTGATGATTTGACTCAGTAATTAGTAGCACATTTAGAACATTTTAAATGAGACCTAGGGTTAGGTCTTTCTTAGTTCTGCTGGCATAAATATGGGAGAATTCATTTCATTTCAAAAGTTCCAGTCTCTGAGTATGGAGATGCTTGGACTTTAGGACAAGCACTGTGGTTGGTACCAGGGCAGCATCTTTACTCTCATTTTCCAGTTTTATTCTACTCCAGTAATCACCTGCGTCTGTCCTTGCAATATTCACCTCACCTGAGACTTGCGTGGCAGCCAATAGCCTGTGTTTCCCCATTAACAGGGTGTGACTGCTCTGGGCTTTCCTGTGGCCACAGTCAGCCTGAGTTGTGTAGAGCAGCCCAGCTACTGCTCTTGGGTACTGGAGTTCTTGTGTATACTCTGGGTTAAGAAATTAAAACTGCAGCTACTCTACATTCAATTCTGATATAGCTCCAAGCTATGAGCAGCCCCTCTGTTGCAGTTGAGAAAACAAAGATTAAATTACACAGGTAAAGGTTACAGTAACTCCAGGATCATTTAAAACCCACTTTGATTTAGGTAGGTTTGGGTGATAGCTGAAGGTAGCAACCCTGTCTCTTTCTCATGATTCACTTCAACTTTGATTCCTTTGGGTATTTATCATCTTGTTTTGTAAGTTATGGTCATTCTGAAAGGCTGGAGCTACATGATATATTGTTGCAAATAAAGGCTGCCTACTGCTGCTCCCAAATGGAGTCCTGATCTGCAGGACCTTCTCCAGCACTTGTGCCTTCCTAGTTCTCCCATCAGTGGCTTGAGATGGCTGCTGATGGTCTGAGATGGGGAGGCTGAGCAGCACTGAACACTATGCCTTAGTTTTCTGTTAAGCTTTTCCAGAATATTTTCTTGAAATTTAAACGACAAAGTTTGTTATTCCACAACTTCCTAAGGCAAACAGTTCAACAAAGGCAGTCATTTAGAGGAAGAGCCAGAAACCAGAGTGTGGCTAATAGCTTTTAAAGCACCTTGTAGAGAGCTTCCTGCCTGTTCTACAGCAGAGATTTCCCTTGAGACTCCTTTGAGCTGACTGAATGGTCTCCCCTTATTCAGAATATCCTCTCTATATGACCAGCATATGATAGTTTACTGTCATAAACAGTATAGTCCATGGCCAACAAGTGAGACTAATAACTAGATACAGACATAAACAGGCACAGCAGCCTTGTCCAACCTCCCCTGTGGCAGATGAAAATGGGCTTTGGCAGTGAACTGGGGCTCACTAAGAGGAGTAAGTTTAATATTTAACTCTGTGGCATGAACTTCAAGTGATCTCAAGCATGTTATTTTATCTGTCTGCGTTAAGTTTCCCTACCTCTGAATGTAATAATGCTTTGTTTGTCTGTATTGGCTGTGAACTAGTCTGATAAGGAGTATGGTCTTATACACACCTAGCACATGAGGGATAGGATTTGAACTGGACCGTTAGGTAATACTGTGATAAAAATACTGAAATATGAAAACATTATTTCAGGTAAATGCTTCATCTGTATTTATCCATACAAAACCCATATGCTGAATTAAAGAACCACTGAAAGGTTTATTAGAAATGAGTTGTATCTGTCACACAGAGCATGTGTATTTTTCTTCACTTTCCTCCAATTAATCCACGGAAGTGAGAGATTTGTCTCTTCTTGTAATTTCTTGTAATATCTGAAAGGAGGGAAGCAGAGATTTATGTGTTGATGTCCCCTACTAGGCAAACTGCAGTAATGTTTAGCACATGACCATGTGTTAATGTAACTTTCTAAATTATTTTTAGATTCAATTAAAATCTGCTGGCTCTATATGTGGCAGGTTCCCCAGGGCCAAGAGCACATAATTCAGGGGTGTCCTGTTGTACAAGAAACCCCATCCAGCCCCTGACTTGATTAGTTTCTGAATTTCCACAGTTGTAGGTTGTGAGCAACCAAGACTTGTAGGACCCACTTAATTTTTACAGAGACTAAACTCTGAAGCCTATCTATCTCTTTTTTTTTTTTTTTTTTTGTCTATATCTTGTCGTTTTTCCAGGTAATGAGAAGCTTTTGGCACTCGAATCGTTGCTAACCTGTTTTGCAGTTTGCCCCCAGATATCTCTTCAGAGTTCTTATCCCCACTCAGTGTTCTAATATGTTCTGTGTGACAAAAAAATTTTCAACTCTACTGATTCTGATGTTGGGGTAAAAAAAGTTGAAGAAAAATGTGTGAACAGCAGATTTGTGTTCTCATTGATGAGTAAGACACAGAGGGTAAAATGGTAAAAGATTTATAGAGAACATTATTTGAATATATGATTTTCTGCTTGATGTGGGAGTGTCACTGTAAAGATTTTATGAAATGAATAAATTTCATGAAGAATGGAGTACTAATTATCTGTAGTGGTGTACTTTGATGTGGACAGTATGCATAGAAAGACTGTCATCCATGAAGTAATTAAAAGGCATAGGTCCATTTTTCTTTCAATGTATGCAGTGTTCTCATTTTTCACAATTTACTCCTGTTGTGAGTCAGAATGGCGGGGGTAGGAGAGAAGGTGGGATTCATAGAAGTAAAGGAATCATTAATGATGCTGTCAGAAATCAAATGACACTGGGAATCACTTTGGATCCGTATTTCTCTGTGTTACCCTTCCTAAATTATTTTGTGATCGGACAGACAAAGGCACACTTTCTGGTTGGGATCTGTGTGGCTGCAAGTGCTGTCATGGATCAGATTCCATGATGAGGGGCACGACTTGGATTTACAGCAATAGAACTGAGATCTGGACTAACTGCATTTGAAATCAATTATTCTGGATTGACGCGGCAGTAAGTGGAGTCTCTGCTCTTGAATAATCATGTTGTGTTGCATTGGTGTAAATGTTGTCTGGAATAATCCAGGAGAGTATGAAAAATAAATGTCAAAATCTGGTTGTTTTCAGGTGGACGGACTGAGTACTTAACATAGTGATAGAGTATTAATCAAGTTTGTAAATGTTTGAAAAGGCGACTGGTAGGTTTAGTTCTGTTTTTTAATTGAGAAAATGAGACGCTACTCTCTAATGCAGTGATTGCAGGAGGCTGGGAATAAAGCTCAGATTTCCTGAATTCCAGTTCCTCAATGCGCTCTGTGAGAATCTGAGTCCTGCTGAATTATCTTCAGGGAGGAAATATCACACTGAATTGTGATTACTTAGCAACACTCTGAATGGGAACATCCTAAAAAGTTTGAAACTGAGCGTCATCAGAAAACCCATTTTTCATGAAGACAAATCTGTTAGATGTGTGGATAAATGTCTTCTAAAATATGGAGGGGTCGGGGAAGTATATCCATTAGTTTTCTTTGCATCTTACAGTATTACCAGGAGCAGGATGTTGTCCATGGTAAATTCCACATGCTTCTGGGTAATGTCTTATCATTGTGTAAGCTTCTACACAATGTTTCCTGTATCCTGGATCTTTCCTCAGTGTTGTGTTGGTTTTTCTTCCTGAAATGTCTCTTTCTTATAGGAAAGAGGAAGACTGCTGTAATACTCTCCCCAGTAAATCATGTGCTGTGAGAGGAGATGCATTAGAGCTTTTCATGTGATCAGCGACTCTTAAAAAAGGCACTTTCATGCACATGAAAGGGTTGTAAATAAGAAACTATCCAAAAATAACCACAGGTTTTGGCATGGAAAAGAATACTTGGCAGGAAGCTTGTCTGCAGATAACACACAAGACTACTACTTTAAATGTTGGAGTGCGGGGGGGGGGGGTTGTTGTTTGTCATTTTTAATAAGATCAAAAGGTTTCCTGCAATTTTTGACATGATAATTTGTATTTGAACAGTTTAGGGGGCACATTTGTGTGTAATTAAGTTTATGGACTTGTCCGAAACCTCAGATCACCAGCTTCTACACAGAAATGGCAACACATCCATCACATCTTCAGTAGCAAGGGAGAGCAGGCTGTCTCAGAGCCATTTAAAACGCTTTTCTTTCATATTTGCCAAGTTCTTCTATTCTCTGTAGGCTTTAATGACTCAGACCTTTGAAATCTCTTCCATACATGGTTAAAGTGTAACTGCTGGTTGGGGGTGGAGTGGGAGGATGGAGGGAACAACCTACTGAACTGATAGAATTTTAAACAAACTTGGGTGGTTTTCTTGAGGCAGCGTTTCAGTCCGAAGTCATACATATATATTCACGTGCAGAGCATTCCTCAGCCTTAATTGTGCTGGCAGCTAGAGGAATTAAGTACTCATATAGAGTGAATACACTGTTGGTATCCAGAGAGAGTAGGTAGCCTCTACGCTCCATTCAGGCCCATCTTCTTAACTGGGATCCTTTGACTCTTATTTCTACAATATTTCTTCGGCCTTTCTACCTTTGTCCATCTTTGACATACATTATTGAAATAACTTGGTTGATATCACCATCTCTTAATGGTGGGAACCCTTTGCATATCTATCTTGTTCTCCCCTTAAAGTAGCTTATCACAGATAGCACTTACTTTTGAGCAGCTTGGTAATGGATAATCAACAGAACTGTTGGATCAAATATCGTATACCATGTCTATTTTTAAGATATCCTTTAAAATAATTTAAAAATTTCTGCGTAACTGAGCCTTCTTCCAAGCTAGAAACATATTCAGAGGGACTGATTTGGTCTAGTGCTCAGTGTCAGGCAGAGTTGCCATACTGCCTCTGCCATAAGCCTGTTGTGTCATATTGGTCAAATCATCTAGTTGTGGGTAGAATTTTCAAAGCACACAGCAGTTATGTAAATCCATCCCTATTCAAGCTGATGGGGGCCTAATTCTTATTTCCCCTAAGGCTCCATTACACTGCCTGGCAAGGTCAGGATACTTAAAACTTGGCTTTTTGCCCTACCAAAGGAGTATAAAGAGACCCCATCGAAATGCAAATCTAGCACTGACAATTTTTCCATTGACTTCTGTGGAAGCAAGATTAAAATAACACAGCAGCTTTTTAATAATTTCAACTTCAGCTTCCATGTTTTTCCAATGTAAAAGTAAGCCTACTATCATGTACCTACTTCATACCAATGCAACAAAGCTAATTTAATGTTTGCATGCTCTTTGAAGATATCCAGTGCTGCCTAAAGTGTCAGCTTGCATCATTAACTTGAACTAACTTGCTGATCAGGGAAAATTTTGTATTGTATATTATATCTCTCTGTGAAACATCCCCAAATCCAAGTAATTTAGTTTAGTGAGACAATATGTTGGTCGTGAATTTAAGAGCCTTGAGTGTGATGAAGACTTCTGATGCTCAGGGCTGTATCGTTGCAGGAGGGTGTTTGGTCCCGTGTTAACCACACTGTAGGTCACGAGACTGTTGATGGGAGCCAGTTGCTTTCTGTTCCAAAGCTACAAGAATCTACCAGTTGCTCAGGGCATTTTGTAACAGATCCTTGCAAAAGTTCAAAAGGATATGAGGATCACTGTCTTCTAAATGTCATATGTATTTTGCAGACTGATAATGGAGCGTTTTGTTACCCTGATGAACTGCCTTTTCTTCTCCTGTTGACATTCTAGAGCTCAAATTAATACCACACTGTTGCTTAGGGTCATATCACTCCATTTGTATTAAAAGTGCTAACACAGGTAAAAATAAAAATGTATTTTAAGGGTGCTCGTTACGTGAGCTGAAATGGTTGTTAGATAAATTAAGAGACTACAATATTAAGCGTCAGTTTAATTGGAACATACATACTAACAGATGCCTGCAAACCCTTCCCTGCGAGAAAAATCTCTGCCTACGTAAGTGATTGCCTTGCTGTAGTGGACTTGTTTAGAAAAGGCTGTTTGTGTATGAAATTGCAAAATCAAATCCTAAATAAAGAATGCAGCATGGTTATTCTCTGCAAATGGGGGGGTTGCCTTGAGGCAAAGAGCTTTCGACATCCCTTTAAATAGATTAGTATGGTGCAAAAATGGTCATGGTCTAAAATGTTATTTCAGGAAACAGCTCCTTCAGTTTCCATTCTGTAGTGTTGTCTCTGGATTTACATGATCAATACTCTACATCTTTTGTGGACTTAATATGTATTTCCTTGGTGTTGTATTTTTGTCTCTGCCAACCCTGGAATCTATCAACAGGATCTGCCAGAACAGATTATGAAATATTGATATTTAATATAGCTGATATTGACTGTTCCTGAAATGCAACCTGACTTTACAGTTAGAAAAGGCTAACTGGGGTTTGTTAACACAGGAGCAGTAAAGCTGGTTGGAAATCAGTAACTCAGCACTTTTCCAGTAACTGTGTAGCCAGCTGAGAGAAGTCCTCACCATATCTAGTGTCCAATGCAGTGTATGTTAAGCAGCTTATGTTTAAATGCCTTACACTTTATTGGCTACACTGTGTTACAATTGATACAGCTGGCCAGATCCCCCAATACCGCAAAGATGATGTATTCAGAGAGACCGGCAGTGATTAATAACCATCCTTAGGACTATTCCTTTAGCCAGGGGGCAAACTTTTTCATCTGGGGACTGTAGACCCTAACACAGCTTTTACAGAATGGGCACTGGCCTCACCTCTGTCAGAGCAGAGAGGGATGCCAGGATTTTAGTCTAATTTGAATGTTCAGCCACACAGCCCCCATGGGAACTTTGGGGAGGTGAAAGTTTCATGTTATGAAACTGCTGTTTTAGCATTCCAGCCCTTCCACTTTCACCAAGGAACTGTGCAATTTGGCATTTGGTTAGTTATTGCAATGCTATGAGATCCCAAATGTTCCAGCATAGCCCGGTCTATATTTTAAGTACAACCACTTTTCCAGTCTAGAATTGACACCTTCAGCTGTGGTATTTGACCCAAATATGATTGGCTGCAAACAGTCTCTCTGCCAAAACACAAACCACAACTTTAAACCCCACAGATTTAAGTCTGTTACAAGCTGATGCTACTTAACTACGGTATGTACTGTTCTGATGGGAGAAGAAATCTGCATGGCTGTTTAGTGCCAGTTGCTCTCTTTCTTTTTTTTAAAAGGATTAAGTATCTCCATGTAGCAGGGAATGAGAGCAGCCCGTAATGGGGACTGCTGCCTGTGTTCTATGATCCACCTCTATCTAGATGTTGTGATCTTGGCTATTGCTACCTGAGGCTGTAACAGAGGTGTTACTGCTGTGTTTCCTGAGGGGAAGTACCTCACACACCTCTCTACAAAAACTTAGGTTTCCAAGCTCTTTCCTTCATGAGTAGAGAAAGGAAAGCACTGCCACGTGGTGATTTGTTCCAGCTTATGTGCTTGTTGTAGGACAGGATTACTCGTCCTCTCAAAGCCTGTGTTGCTCACCATTGACTGCAGAGGTAACTGTCTAGATGCCTGACATTTTGCTAATTCCAATTAGGTGAAGTGGACCCTGCCGTTACTATTTATTTCTCATGTTTATTCACGCGGAAATGTCCATGTTTAGAATCATTGGCATCTTGAATGAGGATTATGTTTTACAAAGCTCCTGTATGTGTATGTGCTGATTTGCAAGCCACACTTCAGCAATGGTTTTTTGCATTTGTTTGTTTGTTGTTTAAGGTTTTTACTACTGGAAAGCACTGGGTGGCTGGTTGTATTGGGAAATAGAAAGTACTGGATCATGAAGAGATGATGAAAAATACAGCTCTCTGCGAGATCTAAAATTGTTGAGAATTTAAAAATACTAGATTTTTGTGCTACCAATGCTTCAGGTGCATGATGTCTTCACTGGTTACTTGGAGCTGAGTGGGATTTCACCTTATTGTACAGGTAAAGCTATTAATTAGGAATGGACAGTTCTACTCGGAACACATATTTGTCGCAAAACCTTACTGTTACGAATTTTCAAAGAATGTAAGTATCCAGAGGAAGTTACAGGTGAAGTTAAATCTGTTTAGTAAAGTCCACTGGCAGTTGCCTAAGTGGTATGCCTCTTCAGTAGCCTTCTGCAATGCAGCTGATTACATCCTTAAAGTTACGGTACTACTTAATTCTGTTCAGTGAAAGAGATCATGGGCACAGAGTTAAACAGTTGCAGGGGTAAATCCTTGGTTTGTAGCTTTTTGAAACCTGTACCTGCTGGTATCCAAGCTGTACTCGGCTTTCCTTAACATGCAGAATGTCAGGAGACCCAGTTTATCATTCCAGCAAGAGGGCTGGTGTCCTGTTTGTATGAATTTTGTTGGGGGTGGGAGGAAGGAATAAAATACTGTGTCCTTGTCTAGGACCAATGGTAGATTTCACTCTGTCTGCAGAACTGCTTCACTGATGAAACTTAAGCTGTTTCCTGGTAGGGACTGTTTGGATGGAAGGTGCTTCCATGCATGTGTGATGAATTCCTCTTTGTGAGGCACTGGGCAGATAACTTGTTTCACACAGTCCAATGAAGCTGTAATATAGAGATGACTTCTGTTCACTCCTGGATGGCTTGAAGATCCTTTTGTCATAGAGCAGTTATTATGTAGAGAATGTCTCTCTTCAGTCATCCACTTTCTTCATTATATTGTTTACGTGCTTCTCTAGGCACGCTCGTCTGTTGAAGGGAGTCAACACTTCACTGTATAAGCATATTAATTAACTCCTATTATCTCTACTGTAGACATGAAACCCCAAATCACTTTGCATATTTAGAGAAGCAGAGCCTGGAGAGGGCTTGCTGTATTATTAAGGATGCTCTTTGTAATTTCAGGAGTCTACTGACAATTGACTGCACTGTAGACTCAGTTCATCAAGCCACTTGTGGCTTTCTTTGAGACTTTAGACAAAACATCCTGCTGGTGCTTCAAATTTCTCTCTTGACAGAGCAAGGATAAATCTTGCTTACTCATAGCAAGAGGGACTTCTCGGCTTAGGGTTGCTGAGATGACATGTTACAGAAATGTATCATTTTGTTCTGACTGAAATGCAGCTTTGCCCTTCCCCTTGTAATTATCTTTCAGAAGAGAGTTCCAGGACTTCTCTCTGATAGCAGTTCTCTTACTGCAGTCTGGGCAAGTTCTTGCTATTTGTCACAGCACAGTTTCCATTTGTCATGACAGACTATTTCTAAGCTTTGCTCATTAGTTAGGACTGGAATATATCACTTTATTTGTTTCTGTACATGCTTTCATCAGAAACCAAGTCCAGATGCAGCAGGTTGGCAGTAGATCAGGTTGAACTACCCGAGGTTTTGCTGAGACTAAATAAGGCTTAAATATTTTCATTCTGTTTCCTCTTCACCTTACTTATCATGCTGGCATTGACAGAAGCAAGGCTGCTTTCCTGAGTGTTGATCACCCTTCTGCATTGTCAGTAAGTGCTGTTAGCAGTGTTTAAAATACAAGTGACTTGTTGATGCAAGAGAGAGACAGGGGTTTGAATAGCTAACTCTCCTTGTTTTGGCAAGCCTATTAAGATGTCAAGTGGCTCCCACAGTGGACAGGATTCGGAGACCTGCAGTAGCACAGTCCTGACATTTGGAACTGGCAGCCAGCCCTGAAGGTAACAGTGCACTCAGTCTGTTTTCACAGTGATTCTCCTCACAGGTCTATATCTGGTAATAGGCTGCCTGCCGCTGGCAATTTGCATGGAAATCCCGACTAATTGCCAACAGCGTTGTCACCTGTCACAAACAATTCCTAATCAAATACTGCCTCTCTGCAACTCTGGGCAATTACCACGTGTGTTACAAGATGTATTATATTGTCATCAGTAAACAACAGCATTGACTTTTGACGGTAAACAACAGAACTGACTTTTGCCTTCTGCTTCCTGAAGAATGCTGTGGAAGCCAACTTGCTGCAAGACACGGCTACCTCTGACCCACAGAAGGCATCCTTTGGTTTTTTTGTGTGCAGGAGCCAAGAATGAGGAATGGTTTACACTTGGAGTGGGGTGTGTGACAGAATACTGCTTCATGGATGCTGATGTCCCCAGAAGGGCCTCATGGTGAGGCAATTGACTTTAAGTCATCCCCTCAGAATAAAAGACTCAACCTCTCCAACTAAGGTCTTGGAGCAATGTGGGCTTTATGGAAAGTGCTGTTCTGACTTCTAGCAGTTGAGTTACTAAAACAGCGTGACTTGGCATCTAGTTATAGAAGTGATTGGGGAAGGATACTGCTTGCCAAATATGCAAAGCATTTGTGTGATTTACTTCAGCAAAGATGTGAAATACATCCTACTCAGTCTGAGCTAAGGAGGAACCCTGGGGCTAGGAAAGCACAGAGTTCTGAATGACAAATGGAGAGTGGAAAAGCTGTAAGCCCCTACGGAGATGCCTTGTCTCCAGCCTGTGGGGTGACAGACCTACCTCTGGATTGAACCCCTAGGACAGTTCTCTCTGTGACACAGTGGAGTGATAAGACTTGATAGAAGATGAAAGTGAGTTTATGCTCCTGTTTCAGAAGAGCTCCTGCCGTGTTTTGTTGAACACAGAATGCAGTTAGAACTCCCGGATGTGGTTTGTGCCACTGCTGGTTTTCTGCTGATAGGGAGGTCTATGGTCTGTGATACAATTTAGTTATGCATGAAGATAAAATGTCACCTGTTTGTTTCTGTAAAGCTGCCCTTGGAAACATCTCAAACACTGCAAGCTAGTTAACTGCAGATACTACTTAGTTACCAGTATCAAATCTGTTGAATCATCTATGTATGGACTTTTGACTCTTAAAGCTGTAAGTTAGAATTTGTCCTTTGCTTGTCTGGGGTTAGGCTTCCTGAATGCTTTCCCATGAATTATGCAAATGATGAGTAGAACAAAACAGGCCAGAATACATCCAAATTTGGTTTACAGAAGTAACTGGAGTAGAAGTTCTTTGCGTTGCAGAATTCTGTCTCTTTCTAGGAAATACATGTACTAGAGATCTCAGTGAATCAGTTTTCTCTGGAAGATCTCATTCTGTACAACTGAGATATCTCACTCTCAGATATGTAATCTAAACCACATTAAAACATGTTTAGTCACCCATCTCTTCACAAAGTACATGCAGCATTCCTCTTTGTTACTACATGACAATTTTCTGATAACAAAGCAAGAGAGGACTAGTTGCTATAAGAAGTCAGGTCCATGAGAACATTTAACTGGTACACTGTGACAGAAATGTGTGCATACTGTGAATGTAAGTTATGGAATAACTGTAGCTTCTGGACACAGATTACTCCACTTCCCTCATTCTCTAAAAAGAAACAGCAGAATCCCAGTGCATGGATATAACTGCACTGACACAAGCTTGGTAAAGTTAGTAATGGATTATATGTCAGCAGATCAGTTTTCATTTCATCAGATCCCCCATTATCAAGGGTCCTGGTCTCATTCCTGTTAAACAAAGAGCTGCTGCTTTATTGCTTTTGACATGGGGCTCAAGCATTTGCTCACATAAAAATGCCTTGAAATCAGTGGGTGCTTGCCATGGAGTATGACACGTTCATCTCCTGAACGCAACAGGTTTATTGTCACTACACCAACAATCAGACGAAGAGGTGTGATAATTGCTGGCTTGAGGAGCTATGGAAAGCTGTAGGCCCGGTTAAGAAATTCTTCCAATTCAGAGGTGGCTTTGGGTTGAAGCTGAGGCTCAAGAGACAGAGACTGTTCATGTAGTTAGCTCCATGGCGTATATGTGCCTGGATGGCCTAAGTAATGCAACTTCTAACTGTTACAGGGCCTCCTTAGACTATTCTGTTCATCCCCACTTCAAAAAACACGAAGTGTCTGGCTCAATAAAATGTGGGAAATGGGGGTAACATTTTTAATTATTGTGAAAGTTTATTCAGCTTCTTTTGGCATGTAATACAGCTGGGACTATTCTAACATATGTGAACTCCAGAGAGTTTAGAATTAAACAGTTCTCCTTCTAAAGTTTGAACATGTTTTAGGAGTAAAATATATTGTCATGAGCACACATTACGAATGACAGTGTAACAGTTCATCACTTTCATGGGTACAGGCCTCACAGATTTTAGCAGTCAAGAAACAAAGAACTGAGCTTGAATGCTTTGTGCCTCTTGATACTGATCTTTGGAATTGGGATATCTTCCTAAGTAATTCCAGTCCTGTCATGCTGGGAGCAGCTCTGTTTACTCTGGTTACAGGGAAATGTGGTGAAACAGTGCTGACTTATGCTTGCTGAAAACAGGAGTACAATGCAATGGAAGTTCCCAAGATCCTGACAGCTTAGCTATTGGACACTCCATGTCTTTGTCAGTGTTTGAACATCTGTTTAGTTAGTAATCCCCTAGACAAGTGAGTACCTTGCTCTTTTCAGGATTAATAATGTTTGAACAACTTGTTGAAAATGTTTTGGCACGGCATCATTATAGCTAGCTGAGCTGTGTTACAATCAAGCCAAGCCCTTTATTATCTCAATGGATGGGAAAGAGTATTTATTGTTTTATAGCAAAATACAAAGCAGATGAATTACTGGTCTTCTGAAACGTGGGTCACATTTACTATAAAGTCAGGTTCAAAAGATCTTTCCAACCCTTAGCATCCAGAGGAAATTATCTGCTTGGGTCGAAGTATTTTCTGCTTCTGAATGCATGGCCAGGCTCTGCTTAGCAGCTCCTTGGCTTGGGCAGGTAAGCTGCTTCCATGAGTGTCTGCTAAATTCCAAGCCTATGTTAAAAGAGTGCAGGTGTGATCGGTGATGAATGGGTGAAAGGATACTTGTTTCTCCACACCACTCATTTGGTCTAGCTGGTGAATTTCTGTGAAGTCAAGGTACAAATTTCAGTTCTAGGGTCTGAAGGGGAAGAGGCTCTGTGCCAGATCTGGCACAGGGTTAATAGAGAATTCATTTAACCAAAATGTGCTCTCATAAATGGCAGCACTATCTGAGGCTGAGGTTTTGACTTGAATTGAATGTATAAAGATTTGCAAAGACATCAGTAAGAGTAGCTGGAATCTTATAAAGCACTGAATAAGAAACAAGCCAAGTTTGATCTGGATGTCTAATGCCAAATTAGTTACTCATGTACTTCTCTCAGGTTTTAATACTTTTTCTTATTTTTAAAAATTAAAAAAAAAATGGAGTAATGTCACCTCAGGACCATTTAAAAAACCACAAGATTATTGGATAATTTTATCTTAGTCTCACAGTATCCTCCATCCATTTCAAAATTCTGTAACCATATTTGACTGCTCTGTCTGTGCTATCCTGGACATCTTTGCTGTTCTCATCCAGCACATGGCTTAGCTGTGTCTTGGCGCCAGTTTGTAATCTGCCATATCTTTTGTCTGTGACTTTTTTTTTTTTAATGATAAGTCAGAAGAGTTTATAGTTCATTTGAGTTTTTGTGAGGTGTCCTCATCTCTTAGTTATTTAATGACCATATTAGGGAACCTCTGAAAGCCCAGAGAATCTAGTTTATGGGATTAGTTCTGAAAGTTTAGTATGCTTACAGAATTTGAAAAACAACTTGACTTGATGGCTTGCACTTTATGCAAAGCTATGAACAAGAGGAGAGTAATCAAAGCTTGACTGGTTCACAGATACAATTATTTTAATGATATCTCATGGGAAATACAAGAAAAGGCCAGTTTTTCAGATCCATGGATAGCATCTATTTTGCCAAGTGAGCTCTTGGAGCAGGTACAAAGATATATAGGTCATACTATTGTACCCTTTCACCATCCTGAGGGACATCTTTAGAATGTGAGGGGCCAACATGCCAGTGCAGGACAAGGAAGCATTGATGTTCCTGTAGACAGAGAAGTTCTGGGGGATGTTCTGTACAAGCTGAGCAGATGTGCTCCGTGCTTAACTGGTTACCATTGTATCTCACATTCCATGTGATACTTAGCTATGAGGTGTATCTGTCTCTGCACTTTAGTAGAATCCCAGTGAATAGAAGGACTTTCAATAAAATACAAGGTTGTTGTGGTTAATCTGTTAAATGGTATGTGAATTTTCAAATAACACTGAAATCTTTCTGTGCCATTTTGTTTTCTGTTTTCTTCTGAGCTTTTGATAATATTTTTCAAACTTATTTTCTATAGCCACAAAGAAACCTGAGGTTCTTAAATATTTACATGGTTCATTAATTAAAAAAAAAAAAAAAGGATTAGCCCTTTAACGATGGCTGTACCTACTTTGCAAGACAATGGAGCCATTGCAGCTCTTCTGCAGTGGAAGTACAGTGCTCAGTTTTGCAGAAAGTGCAGGTAGTTACTGGCTCTGAAGGATGATGCTGACAACCTGGACCTTCAGAGGTAGAAAGGAGGGTCTTTAAGGGGAAGTCATGAATGTTAGAAGCAAACACTGCCTAGGCCTTGTGTAGACTTACACTAGAAATACCCACATGAAACACTTAATTGATCTCAACAGGGAGATCAGTTGAAATCAGCAGTCTTTCTTGTGCCCAGGATCATGGTGCTGCCACAGCTGGGAAGCAGCTAGCTCAGAGCTTGCTCATGTATCTCTGTGTAGCCCTGCGTTGTGCAGAGCAGGCATTCCCAGAACACTGGGTTTTTTTGTTTAGTTGAAACCTAAGATTCCTGGCTACTACATGAGCTGCAGACTTTGCAGAAGAACCCAGGTGTTGTGGGAATTGCAGTCAAAGCACAAAAAAGTTGGCAGGATTGTGCCTTGTGCATTCAGTTCACATTTGACATGCTACTGGTTAGCGTCCTCTGACTTCACAGGGAGGGAAACCCTCCTGCGAGGCAGGATCGAATTCTGTTTCATGCTGCCACAGAGTAAACTGTGAAAGGAGCTGGAGTCAGGGAGAACTACTGCTTTGACACTTGTGCCTCTTTTCACTGAGCTTGACACTCCGTTCTCACGTTTCTCTGGCTGACCGAGGCACATCCTCCTGTGTCAGGAGGACAGAATTTCCCATCAAGTATGTTCATGCAAGGTAGATGGGAAAGCAGTGTCCTGTGCGAGATTCAACTCTTTCTTCTCTTGAGCTTCTGAAATTACTGGACACCATGCACTTCAGTGCTATGAGGCTGAAGAAAACCCCTGATTTTGTTCAGGTTTGGCTTTTTCCAGCTATGCCAGACACCAGGCAGGATGTAGCAGCAGTCTGACGTGTGTGCTGCTCTGGGTCTCATTGTGCGCAGGCAGAATTGATGAGCCCTGCTGTGGGAACCTCAACTGAGCACAACATTGTCCTGCCCCCAGCACCCAGAGCACTCATGTGATGGACAAAGGAAGGCAGTGACTCCTGAGAAATGTCACCAAGTATTTAGAAAATTGTTCTGCCTGACCACGTTTCAGCTTCTTACTTTTTGACTCTCCCCCTTCTTTGTATCGTAGGCCTCTTGCATTATAGTAGGATCTGTATTTCCCAAGAGTGAATGCCCAGAGAACCGTTCTATGTTTATGGTATTGCAACTTCAGATGTTCTTGATTTAGCATATGGGTTCCCCCCATCCCAAATTAAGCAATCTCTGTTTGTCATGTAAGAATATACATTAAAATTACTTTTCTTGCTTTCTCGTTCTGATCTTTTCTGGTCCTTAAAGTTTTTTTCTTTTCAGCACGAGTGTCAGTAATTCCTCTTTTGTTTTCTTTTTATTTTGGGATTGGTTTTTTTATTTATCTTAGATGAAAGCTGAAATTCTCATGCAGTCTCTCATTTCCATCAGGTGTGGCTTTATGAAAGCATCACACATTGTAAGAGCTGACAACACCATTCTAGGTGTGCAGTGCCCAAGGGTGCATCAAACTGGGAGGTGACACTTTGTGCTGTGCCCATTCTTAACTGACTTGGGAGATTTTATATGGTTTAGAGAAGCTCTCTTGTGGGCAATTCTGAATGGGTTCAAGCTTCAAGAATCCCCCAGGAGATTTTTGGTTAAAGACTGAATATTGTTACTTGACTAGAGCTACACGTGAAGACTTCAGTACTTTTGCGGTGACATTTTGGAACTATTTCAGTTACTCTAACAGCGGAATTTAAAAATCTGAGCTATTTTTTAGCATGGAGGCTTTGTTGAACACAGGATGACTTTTAAAGCCATTATATGAGAAATTAATCTCAAATCTTGTGCACTTTGGGGAGGTCTGAGTATGAAGACCAAAGATGGAGTTTTTTGATGTTCATCTTCATTCACAGGAGTATGCTGAGTCACAGCTGGGGCAGACTTCATGGGGAGGATGGTTGAGCTAGAGTAATCAACTTGCTGCTGTGCTCCTTAGCTTCCCAGCTCACCAAAGGAGTAGAATTACCAGTTGTTTCTATCAGACAAAACTCCAGCCTTGCTGCTTGGCATTGACACAACCCAAAACTGTTGAGACTCTGAACCATTTCTCCCCCATGGTCTGAGCATCCACCGCACACAAAACCATGTAAGGGCCAAATAGGAATTTTACAGCCTGTTTAATTCTAACAGTGACTCAGAAAGGGCAGACCCTGCCTGAAGGCACAAGTATGGGGCTGCAAATGGAAGAGAGAGGTGCTTTTGGCTTGATTATTCTTGTAACTCTTCATGTAGCTTTCCCAGTTGTAGCTATTATTTATGTTAATATAATTGTCTAATCATTTTTAAAAGCCAGTAAAACTATTTCCCTACAGTGTTCCCTCCTTGCCCTGTGGTAATAAATTCCTCAGGCTGATTTTATGCCACCTCTTAAAAATTATTTTTATAAAATAATATCTATTACACTTAATGCCTTTTTATAGCAAGGAACAGGATAAATTGGTGCATCCCAATCTTGCTTCACAATTATTCATTCATTACTTGACTTGCAGCCTGAAATGAATCAGCTTTTCTTCTTTGCTTCCATCTTTTCCAGCTAAATATTCCTCTAATCTTTCCTTGTAACCTCAATGTATATTTGTCATTTTTAGTCTCTTAGGCATTGATTTGATTCAGTTGTCTAATCTTACAAGGTTCCTTGGTATTATTTGATTTATGCACTGGTTAATGAGTCAGATTTTCTGATTAGCTGCTCCAAGAGTCTGCCTGATTGTTTTGTGGCTGTTACCTGGATCGTTATGAATCCCAGCCCAGGTAATGATGTGGTCCCAGGACTTCAACAGCTTCCACATACCTGATTCAGGGCTGCTGCTTCCATTATTCCCTTCCTGTGCTTAAGACAAGAAGGAATTGTCTTAAATCATGTTTGTGAGGCCCTGCCACCATAGGCAGGGTGGTGCATAGTCCAGCAGTAATACCAGCCTTGAAATTGTCCCCCCTATCCCCCTTCAGCATCCTGTAGCTGTATCTGGCAGGGTGAAGTAGTTGTAACTTGACGTGCTCTGGCCCAAACACTGATCTTCTGAGAGCTGCTGTTAGATCAGCCTTAGACTTCTAGAAAGGCTGAGCAGAAAATGTTTCTTTGTAAGCTTTTTTCACCTTTTTAAGGATGCCTTACTATTAGCATAACCACAATCACACAGGATGTAACTTTGCCAGTTGCTTGAACACTTGTAGTGTTCAAGCCCAAGATACAAAGCTGGAAGGCCATCTCATGAGAATTTGTCTTGTGGTGGTTACAATCAATTTTTTCTTCTGTTTTGTATAAAGACATCAAAACAACATGAGGTTTAAAGAAATACAAAACATGAATTTATTCTTTAGAACAGGAAGCATTCTTCTTTTCCTGTAGATCAAGAGCCTTAGCATTTGCCCTTTGTTTTGCCAAGAATGTTTTGCCACGTTTTCAGGGTCTGACTTCTAAATTACAACAGCAACAAAAAGAACGCCATTTTTAAACTCTCACTGGAAAAATAAAATAGGCATGTGTGCAAACGCAGGAGTGGGCTGTGTAAGCACATTGGCAGAGAGGGATGGAAGCAAGCAATGTGACTTGCTTCCATAAGACACGCTTGCAGTTTCATTGCGAGATGGAGCTAATGTACAGAGAAAGCAGACGGGCGTTTCGCATCAGTTACGCAGCTCATGGACAGTGTGGCTTGTAGCTTTTCTGTGAGCTGATAGTGACACCATGCAGTGCATTGTTCCTGTTCTCATTTCCATCTGATCGGTGTTTCAGCTTCTCAAATCACTAGAAACCTGCTGTTGATTTTTAAGATGTGTCCTGTTTGCCATAAATTTTATATAGTGACCTCATACTGGCAGAAAAAAAAGATTTTGAGACACCTTCAGCCCTAAATCTACCCTTAAATAAACTTTAATAAGATGTTCTCAAATCATGACAATCTATTTATAGCCCTTTGGGAATGCCCAAGCTGAAAGATAATCACCACCACCACCTTGGTGGTTATTGGTGGTTATTGGTCTCTGCAAGGTAGGTTCTTTCTTTTCATGGAAAATTTCAACCACTTTACTCTTTGTTCTCTATATTTAGATATATATTCATTTCCCTTTTGGTATATGCATGGCAGCACCACATCTTAACAGATGTGTCTGTCTTTGCCCAGCATGTTGTGATTTCATTCTCAGGCGATGAAGTCTCTGTATTAGATCAGACAGATTCTGCCCTGGCAATGGTGCATCTGCCTGACGTGCCCCATTGCTCCTGCAGTCTATGGCTGAAGCCTCATTCCACTGTTCCTTTTCTCATTTCCATCTGTTTGTCGTTCCGGAGTTTCCTGAATAATGGAGACACAGTGATTGCTTTTGAGATGTGTCATAAGCTTGTTATAAGCATTTTCTTTCCTTTAATAGCCCCCTTTGCCAGGCAGTGAAGTTGGAGAATATGGTAAGGGGAATTGACAACTTATTCCAGCTGTTCAGCTGAAGCAAATGAAAGTGGCTCTTCTACATGTTTCCCTGCTTGCTGTCTGCATTGATTTTCTATTATTCTTGGCAAAAATACAGAGGCCTGTTACTTGAGCCACTGAAAATTAAGGGGACCTCATTGCTTGAAGTGTTAGAACAAGGGAAATTAGGGAAATGAGGAAAATAAGTGCTTTTATTTTAAAGGATTATTGATATAAAATCTAAGACAAGAAACTCCTGTTCTTAATTTTGCATTTTTCACCCTTTCTGCGTTCATTGAGGTAAAATTCATTACAATAGTTGTTAGCTGTGAAAATTTGTATTCACTGTGGATTTAACTCATGTGGCTGGATTTAAAGTCCCAGCTTTATTTGCAGCTACCCAATGTTTGCTTCAAGCTGTGATAAAGATCTTATAACTTAGGACTCCACATGATTTGCAAAGAGGTCAGGTAGAAATAAAATGCTGTCTTCCTGGCATAGTGTTCCTGAGACACAGAGGGAGGATACACATGCTGAAGGTGCCTGCCTTCCATGGGAGTGACGGGAGGTAGCTATGGCCCTAGGGGGCAAGAGCACAGCAGTGCTGTGACCAGAGAAGCGTGGGATCACTGCAGCCCCTGGAGCTGTGGCTACCATCCCCCTCCCAATGTAGAGTACCTCTTTCCTTCCTATGACTCTCCCTCACAGTGGATGGAGATCTACAGCCTGACAGCAGCATTTTCATCCTTGTACAAAGCCCTTTATGAGTGATATTGCACACTGGAGAAGTCTTTCTCTGTCTTCTTTCTCAGCCTTTTTGAACCAAACCTGGTGAGTGCGAGGTCTTAGTGAGATTTTTTTTTTTTTTTTGTTGCTCTGCTTTTCCCTCTCCCTGGAACGAGGGGCTGTTGTTTCCTCTAGAGAAGTGTAGTCAGCACAGTGCCCAGAGGCCAGGTCACTATGTGTTCAACCCTTTGCCTTGGTCACTGATCCACATTTCATTCAAGCACACTGGTAAATAGTGGCACTTCTTATGTCTTTAAGATTTATGTAACAGACAGGAGAAGATTAGAATTGGAGCTATCTCTTACTATTTTGGGGACCTGGGCTGCCAGCCAGTTTTACTTCTTGAGAAGCAAGTGTGTGGTTTTGGGAGTATGAAGCGTGTGACTCATTCTCCTTGACATGCTTTAATACATGCACCGAGTGGTGATTTACATGAGGATGCATTGAGGCTCTGCTTGAGCTGACAGCACTTGGTGCACTTTAATCTCACATGTGGATAGAGGAAATGAGTTAATCTGCAGTTAAATATAGAGGTGGTGAAAGAGGTGGTAAGGGGGAGGGGTTGACTCTAATCTCACTTAGGTTGGGGTCAGCTGAGAGTAACCTCTGTATCTGGATGGCATTACTCTGGGGTAAGTCATATCTCACCTCTGTGGAGCTGACAATATTAGCTAATGGAAAATGGCGACAAAGTGAGAATGTGCCCTAAGCTCTGGCATTGCTGCAGTGTTTTTCTTTCTGATCACCATCTACATGTTGGTGACACCTTTTTTTTCTTTACCTTTCAAGAGGCAACCAGTGAATTGTAGGGGGAGGCAAATGCACGTTATTGAAATTACATCTTAAGTACCAAATCTGAGAGTGGATCAGTGTTGATCTACAAGCTTGGTTCTCTGTCATTGTTGTGAAGATGTCCCATGACCTTGTTCCTTTGTATGTTTGTTTTCTGTTTATTCCTGACCTCAGTTTTGAGTTGGGGATGTAGAAGAATTGAGAAACAGGATACCTGCTCTGTAGTTATCCACTTCTCCTTTGTATGCAGATGTGCTTGTAAACTCTGTGTTACTGAGAGCTGCCGCTGACCATTCACTCCAACTTCCTGAGTGCCCAAATAGGTATTTTGGGGGGGGGAAATCTGCATTATTGGTTTGGATATATTAGCTGCTGCTGAGCAGTTTTTCTTCTGCAAAGTGCTGCTGGTATGCTGCCTGCTGGTGTGCCCAACCAGACAGACAGCCACACCTGAGCAAATAGGGGTGCTTTGCTGCCAGACAGGGTGCACTGCCTGTGCCATGAAGGTGTATGCTGCCTGCATTGTGTTTGGAGAAGACATGAAATGGATTTTGCTGACTCATTTGGACAGGTAAAAGCAGTCTTTGGGCATGGATTGAACAAATTAGGAGGAATTTCAGCAGCAGCCTCTTCTGAGGAGGCAGCTTGAGCTAATCTGTTATGTGCTGGCAGTGTTTTCTCAGCAGAGTTGAACCCAAGTAGCCTATGTAAGGAATTTGTGTTTGGAGATCACATACTATGTGGATGGTGTTTGTTGAGCAGTGGGTGAAGAAAGCCCCTGGTTTACATAAGCTCACTAAAATGAAAGGTCTGTCAGTCAGAAGAGTTCATTTTTATATTGGAGAAAATCTAAGCAAATTTTGAGAGATCAAGATATATCCTGGAATGTACTTGCACCTCTTACGTTGACTTCCCTGGGAAAGACATGCTTTTGCAGGATTTGGCCTTGCATGTAGGTTAGTATCAGCATCGCTGTTGTCTCCAATGTTCCTGTTGGCCCAAAGCAATATTCTGTGATTCATTCTAGTCCACAGATAGAGACCGAGATGGCATTTTTGTTGTATTTGATGCTTACTAAGCCAGAACTCTGATGATGGAGTGGCTTAGGGAAGAAATTTTTAAAAGATCCACAAGTCTTATGACTTCCAGAGTGGAAGGATGTAACCATATGAGACTAAGGACAAGCATCAACTTAGCAAATAGTTGCTCAGGTTGAAGATAGGGACCCTTGCCTTCTCTTCCACATTGCTGATGGTTGGCTTCACTTACAGCTTTGCCAGCTGAACAGTGCATGTGTGCACTGTGTGATCAGCACTGAGAAAATAGATGAGCTTAATTTATCTTCACTGGTTGTTCAGTTTTCCTTGGTGGATTCGGCCTTCTGTGGATTATGGAGTGCTCACATGGACACCTCTGCTACCAGCACTGTGGGGAGTTGTAATCTCCAGCAAGGTGGGATGGTGAAAGCAGTTTTCAATGACAATGCCTTCAAAAGGTGGGTGTCAATTTAGAGGCAGTATAGACCAGTGAAAGGAGCATTTTGCTAGGAAAGCTGGAGTCATAGTTTGTTCCTGGCACTGATCCTGGTGTTAGGTGATCAGGACAAATCACTCCTCATCCATGCATCTGTTTCCCCTTCATGGGTCTTGTCCATTTAAATTCCCTGAAAAGGGGCTGCCTGTTCTTATGTGGACAATGGCAAAATATAATATTTTTATCCTGCTAGTCTTACAGAACTGCTTGAGTTTGTTGTTTTCTAAATGGCCTTTAGATCTGAGTATTGTTTGTTGACTTTAGTTTCCAACCCTTTGCTTTTCCATTGGAAAGCTGGCCCCACACTGATGTGTTTGATTATGTTTTCATTGCCATTTTACTTGCTTTGATTTTGCAGCTCCGTGCCCAAAGTGCAGGGCGCTGTACAAACAACATGATGAAGTCAAGCAGGGTCAGCCCCTTTCTCTTTTTACCTTGAAAACAATGTGAAACTCCCATGTTTCTTTTACTTGGCACCTCCAGTTCTTGAGCTCGAGGCTCTGTGTGTGTGTGTGCGCTGCCCTCCTGTTGTGTTCAGGTGTGAGATCACTTGGACAGTGTTTTCCCTTGCTGCCTAAGGGGGTACTGGAAGCTGTGCTGTCTGCTTGGTTGTGTGAGCTCAGGCTGTGAAGTATGGAAAATTACTGCAAGAATAGCAGCATGCTGAGCTGGTGTACATGTCTACGGTGGGGTAGTTGTGTCTAGGTGTCATTGCTGGGGCTCACAAGTGTGCTCACAGATAGACTTGTCCTGCTGGATCATGCCTGGCCACTGTCTGTGACAAGAAGTTTTCTCCTGTTTCTCACCCTCTCCTTTTCATTTTTGGCAGCGATCCTTTCTCCATAGGTGACTTGACTGTGGCCTGTGTCCAGCCCTTTTAAGAAGTGCCAGATTGCTGGCTGTTGATCTGAAAAAGGGAGAAGGAGCTGGATAGCTTGATTTTGCACTGCCATAGTATTGTCAGCCAGTGTATCAGTCCTTAGCATGAATAAAGCAGCCTCCAGAAACACACGTAAAACTGCGGACCTTCTACTTTTGTGCTTTAGGCTCCTTCCCATCTTGTTCCTGCTAGTCTCTTCCCATGTCACTCTGAAAAGCCTCTTACAGCAGGTTTGGGTACCAGGACATTCTAAGGCTGTAGCTCAATGCATCAGAACTACACAAGCTGCTCTAAGCCACAGTGATTTATTTGTCTCTAAACTCAAGGAGTGTGTAGAGTTAAGGAAATCCCTATATATAAAAATCAAAGAGGCGAAAAAAAAAGGAAAATCCTGCAGGGAAACCTCTTTATTAGCAGTGTGGTAAGGTTTTGGTTTGGTTTTGTGGTGGTTTATTGTTGCTTGATTTGCTCACCTACTGCATTCGTTCAAAGTTTCTTTGTGGAAGCTGCTTTTTGTCGCTTGCTGAGCAGTTCAGTTACCAGCAGTGCCGATGTGCTGGCTGCTTGTGCAGGCAGAGTCCAAGTACCTTTTGTGTTATTCATTGGAAACTCTTTTACAGAAAGCTTTATTGGAAATCAAACTCTTAAAAACAGGTAAAGCCATAACAGAGCTGAATACCAACACAATTAAAATTAAAATATGTTAAAAACTTTCTGGCAGTGTCCTTCCTCTCTGACATGGTCAGCTCCCTAATATTGCTGCCACTGACAGAAAGGGAAGTTTTTTCTATAACAGCAGTGGGTATAAAGTTTGCCTAAACTGAATCCTTCTGTGAATCCTGCATTGATTTTTCAGAAAAAAAAAATAGCTTCTGAGGGTCCTCCAGGAGCTAGCATGGGGCATATTTCCAAGAGGAAAGTTTGAATGTTTAGGCGTCTCTTCTAGACTTGGGCACAGACCTGTCATAACCTGCCTTTGTATTCTTGTGTCTTGCTGTGCTCCCTGGCTATGTGCCAGGTTATAAACTTAGTTGTAACAATTCTCAGCACCAGAGAAGTTTCTATCCGTTGGTTTTTGTGCCATTTACTCTCTCCTCCCCCTCTCAACCTAGCTCTTAGTCCTTGTGATAGCAGTTCTCTGCTTTAGGCAGCTTTTGGTAGCTGGGACTCTGGCCAGCTTCAGCCTTTTGCCAACTCACAAGGACAAGGCAGGTTGGGAAAGCAAACAAACTGGAGTTAATGCCAGCCGGGCAGCTTCTTGTGTTGCGGGAAAACCAGGGCTTGACCTTGCCACTGGAATATTAACTCTCTCATGGTGCATACTCTGGGCACCTTCATAAGAATTTTTCTTTCCAGTAGTAGCAATAGGCCTTTCAAATGTGTATCCTTTCACTGATCCCTTTCTACTTGCTGGAGATGGGGAAGCTGCTTGACTGTTCTGGACAGAAAACTCTCTAATTTTTTTCAACTTGTGTTTTCCTAGGACTATTCTAGTTTTATTGAAAAACTAGCCTGGTTCTTTTAGGCTCTTTTTTTTTTATATATATATTTGTGGGTCTTAAAAGAAGTCTTGAGGCTTGTAAAAGCATCATCTTATTGAAGCTCTGTGAGCATGTTCTGAGATGGCTCCTGGACAAGGTCTTTGATACTCTCTCTGAGTGCTTTTATCTCTGAGCATCACTTTCTGTTGTCTCCATGTCATATTTATGCCCCACCTGCACTGTCATGAGAATATCTAACTGGTGAGGCTTATTGGCTGACAGGCTGGTTGTACAGGACCCTTGGAGGTTCTCGTCTTGCACTGCTTGTTGAAAAAAGTATGATTTCACTCCCCTTGGAGCTTGAATAAAACACTCATGAGGATTTGTTCAATCATCCAGCATAGGCATGAAACTTTGCTAGTTGGTCTCCTCAAGTTCTTTGTAGAGTTGTTGAATATAAAGAAGTATGAAGAAGGCAGTGGGGAGAGAGGTTGCATTGCCCTCTGGAAGAACCCATCTGTCCACTCAGTACCAGAAGCTCAGGGTGACTGGCTGATTAGCTCAGCCTAATAAATGATTAAGGTTGAGGGGTGTCAATACTTACCTTATAAGTCAAACTGCAAAGACATCTCATTAAAGCAGACTGCTGTAAATATTTTGGAGTGAAACAATAAAGCTGCACAGCCCTCTATAAAATCAATGTCAGATCTTACCATTTAGACTTAATATTGAAGTTAAATAGTCTCATTTACTAACTCTCAATGCATGCAAAAAAAATTAAATTGTTTTGTGTGAATTCTGTGTCTGTCTGTCTAGCTGTGTACCCTAATCAAAGAATTTGTCCTAAGACAACCTGATGTGTGTGTGTTTCTTAATATGTGCCTACTACCTGCTCTTCTTTGAGGGTTTTTATTCCTGGCAGCGGGGAGTTATATTTTGAGGCTTGTTACCCCCAGCTTCCAAACCAGGCTCTGTATCAGACGAGTGTATTCACACATCAGGGGCAGTTGCACAGATGTGTATTTACTTCTCTTTTTTTGCATTTTGCAAACTACTATACTAAATTAAGCTGAAGTCAGCAGCAATTTACATTAGCAAACAGACTGTAGGTTGTAGAGAGGCGTGAATATTTGTGCTATTCAGCTGTCCATGCTCCTTGAGGGGGAATCTCTGGCAGAAAGGCAGGAAAATGGATGTGGTTTCAGCCTTCACTAGGGACAACTGTAAATATTGGTTCTCACATAGGGGATGCTCTGATGCAGATCTGGTCAGACTGCTGTTTATACTAACTAGGCTAGGCTTCCTGAATGGCAAGCAGATGGAATTGCTTTATCTAAAAGTAGCATTATTTCTGTGAAAGCTGATTGCTTTAGTACAGCCCTCTGTGATTGTGTTGGACAGCAGGACTAGTGGTGCTAATAACATTTTCTTTCTCTTTGACCTCTCTAGGTATGAACTGTTACGTGGCAGTTGCATGTGAAGAGAAGACGGAGTGGAAGTTGTTGTCAGAAGATCCTGTCCTGAGCTGGGCCTGAAGAGTTCATCCAGCTGACTGGTGTGAGTACCCTGAAGAGAGGGGAAGGAGCACATCACTAGGAGACCTTAACCTGACTTGAGGCACCAAAATCGCATCTGTCTCTTATGACTTGCAGTGGAGCAGCTTTCATCCTAGTATCAGCCTACCTGGGTTGTGCAGCAGAAAGCTGTATGGTGATGAGAGTATCACTGTATTATAGAAGGTTTTTTGGTATATGAGCCAGTCAGAAGTTCCAGTTCTTGAAAGAGGATAAAGCTCAGAGTGCTATTTTTGTGGTGATTTATGGATGCATTAGATAAAACATAGTAGTCCCAGCAAGGATTAAATTCACCTTTGCCACCATCAGATGTGTTCCTTGTTTACTATCTGTGTTTTTGAAATCCTCCTTGTTTATTATTTGCATTTGTGACATCTTTTTCTATTTACATGGATGCTAGTGCCAGTAAATATTTTGTGCCTTGTTCCGTATCAGGAACACATGGAGATAGTGGGATTTCAGAATTGGAGGAGTAAAATTTTAGGATAAGGACCAAAGTTTAACATTTGGCGTTGAATAGGCTACAAATCCAGGTTTAGCACTGGTGCTTGCTTGCACGGCAATAGAGAGCTGGATTCATTGCCTCATCTGTAAGAGGCCATTAGGTTAGGTTTGAGTGGCTGTCAGCATGGGTGATGACTTGGTGTAGATTTAGAGCAGACAGGAGCTCTTGAACTGGGGTTGAACTGTTTGGGGGATGAATTACAGAGTTGATGATGATCAGACCCCCAGTGGGCCACTGGCATAGGTTTAGGGTAGCTACTGACAAGACAACTACAAATACTGGTGAAGCTGATTTGTTTTCTTTAGAGGAGATGGTGTGAGGTCTTTGGTACTATTTGGTCTAAGATTAAGTCCTGGGATAAAAGAGACTTGACAGTTCCGAGATGAGGTTTGATTTTCTTACTTGCTTGAGGCAAAAGTGCCTCAGCCTTTGAGAACTCTGCATTGAAGCAGAAATCTTAGACATGATCAAGGCTGAGGCTCACATGTCAAGCTCTTGAGAACATTTTTTTCCCTTAGGATTTCTGTTCTGTAGAGCCTGTTTGTGATCAGGAAGGCAAAGGTCAAAGCAGCAGTTACTGAAGACTGAATCTCTGGCATCCTAGAAATGGCAAATTCTTTTTGGCTACTCCTTTTCTTTTTTACTAAAAAGGTGAAAGCATCAGTCTCTCCTGTCTCTCCCCTTCCGTTTTCTCTGCATAGATCCTCTAGTGGTCTCAAATTTCAGCTCTGTATGATAATCTCAAGTTCTTGCCCATTATAACACTGTACCTGAGGTTTGTCTCCATGCCAGAGTCACATCCATACTCATATTGTGATTCTCTAGGATTGCTATGTCTCTCTCCTTTGGGGATACAGAGCCCTTCCAGTAGGGCTACATCAGCCTCTTGCATGCTGACCATGCGGCAGCTGTGGTCAGCCTGATGGCGCTGTCTTTTATGAACTAGTTCCCTCTGAGGAATGGAAGCTCAGGATGTTGAACAGGAAGCTGGAGAAACTTTTGGGAGGTATTAAGCCAAATTTTACATCATTCTCCTCCTGCTGCCTTATAAGCAAAATCACGTGGACCCCACTACTGAACTGGCACAATTACTTAGTCTCTTCAAGAGATGGGCTGTTTTACACCAGGCCTGAATATGATCCTGTACTTTGGCTGCAAAAAGGAGGGAAGCTCCGTCCCCTCAGTTTTTACTGCTTTAGAGGGAAGAGATTGTGATACTTGGTTCTCCTCTAGCCAGAAAGACGCAGTCAGGCATTGATCTGGAATAAGAGAATCTTCAAGAAGTCTTGATTCTCAGAGACATGCCTGGGAGTCACAGTGTCTCATGCTTGTGCTGTGGCTGACCTATGTCATCAGCTAAGTGATGACATCTGCATTTCTTTTTTCCCTTATCTTCGATGCCTTCTGGCTCTCAAGTGACATCAAGGCATGGCACATCTGTTCTTTGGGGAGTGCACAGCATTGAGTACCAGGGCCTGGATAGCCCATATAGGAGTTTGCAGAATGACTTACTCTTTAGCCCGTATTCCAGGTTAGGTGGAGCCCTGAATGGCTCTTTTTACATGACGTTTTTATGCGAGAGAAACTTAATTGCTTTTCTGTAGTCTGATTCTTTTCCTTGACTTGGAGGCTCATGGGAATACAGGGAAGTAGTTGTATACCATGCTCTTTTGTATTTGTGTTTTTTTAAGATCAAGTTAAGGTGTTGTGTTGGTTTTTAATGTGACCTGTAATGCATGCTGCAAATCAATTACTCACTTCGGACCTTTAGTTCAGGCATCTCTCACTTGAAGACAAAACAGTTCGAGGCCTGTCAAGCTGGATCAAAGGCACAGAAAGGGGGAGAGGAAAATATCTACCTAGTTTACCAGGAAACAAAGTAAGTGTGTAAAAACACAGTGGGTATATCTTGACTGTATCTTTTGCTGTCATAGGTGAGAAGTCAAAGCATGGAAAATACTACGGGAAGTCCAGAAACTATTTTTCCCACAAAGGAGAAAAAAGTGTCCCTAGTGCACACACAGAATTGTTGCAGAGGTTGTTAGAGTTGCTTACTGATGGCCAGATTTCCCAGGGCCTGCTGCTCAGTAGCTGCTGCATTATTCAGTTCTGGAATTCATTTCTTCAGGTGAATGCTGAAGGTTATTCAGACAGGCTGCTGTAAGGTGCAACAAGTCTTTCACAACTTTCCCTTGAGACGGAGCAGAATGTCTTCTAGAGGAAGGTGTTGCCCAGAATGTCATTTTGGCTCCAGCCAATTTGTCACACCAGCTCCACACTGGCTCTGCCCATCTTAGACTGTAAAGAGATTTTAAGTGGTGCAGCACTGTGCCAAAAACCAGAGCAGTAACAGTGAGAGTAAGTTTATAGAAAGCAGGAAAATGGAGTTTCCATTTTTTTCCGTTGAACTTTTGGGGAACAGATGGAGAGTCGATGAGGCAGAGATTCTGGAAGGGACAGTGTGTTTCAGACGTTTTCCTTAATGTCTTCCCAATCTGCTCATAGATTCATAGCTCCTTGTCTGTTTGGCACAAGGCAGTTAGTATAGGATGTGAAAATTGCAATGCCCCCGGCTCTTCAGAGGTGGATGTTTCCCAAGGCCTATTTAGCTGTGTTTCTTGGGCTAAGGAACTTGATGTTAAGGGTTGTGAGAGCAGCTCATGGCCTGATGGGCAATGTCTTTGTTTACTTCATTCCAGGTCACTAAAGTGAAGGATCTGGACAGAGGCAATGACCCGGTAGCATCTTAACTGGACGCTGTACTGTTGCTAATTGGCTGGTCCTGCCTCTTCTAAATCGCCAATGTGTTTTCTTTGGGGGTTTTTTGTTGGTTGTTTTGTGTTTGGGTTGTTTGGTTTTGGGTTGTTTTTTTGTTTTTGTTTTTTAGATCTGGTTAGAGGCCAAGAAAAATCTAATCAGAGTCCAGCAGTGCACTGAGCAGCAGTCATTATCATTACTTAGTCATCCAGTTGCTGTTTCTTTGCTCTGACAAGAAATGTTGGAGTGGTGGGAGGGGATGGGGGAAGATAGCTTTTGTCTTCATCTCCTTGAAGAGATTCAAGCACTTTTCCTCTCAATACACATGTACGCAAGTATTGCCCTTAGAAGACAGATTTAAGTCAGTAAGGCCAAAACTCTTTGACGGCCACAGTTCAAGGGAGAGGAATCAACAAGAAGGGGGAACTTAAACTCTCATTAACTCCTAAAGGAAATGACTTTCAGCTGTGAACTGTGAAATATGATTAGTCTCTCATTAACTTTCGTAGTTACAAATGTGACTGGTTAATAATTCCATCCAGCTGGCCAAGTTAGAAGCAAATCCAAATTTCTCCTCAGCCTGGTGTTTTGGGCTGGATTTCTGCTTATTAATGACACACATAGCAAATACATTGGGCAGAACTGCTGGGATTTAGTTTCCATGAATGCCCAGGCTTGTCTACTGGAAGGCATGCTGCCTCTTTTGGCGCTGTAGTTCTGTTTCTGGAGAACAGAAGTTCAGCTGTGGATAGCCTGATTTGTGATATTCATTTGTTTTTAGCAATTAGGGTGCAGGAAAATACTGAGATGGAGAGGGAGCACAGTCTGAATTTCTTTGCTGCTTCTACAAGTTCCCTTCTATACTGCACTCCTACCTCTCCTTTTTTTCACTCTGAACAACTTAGCAAATCACTTGCATTGGAAAAGGGACTAAGATCAGTTGCTGGCACAGAGATTATGCTAAATATCTGAGTGTTTTGAGTCTTAAGAAAAATGAAAGAGCTTTACAAAAATCAGCTTCCTTCTGTGGCATATAGGAGGTGATTTTTGTCTTGACCATACCTTAAGGTTAATTTAAGCTCTGCAGAACAAAGGTTAAGAGCACTGGTAAACAAGTAGTGCCATTACAGAAGCTTTTAATATTGTTAGGGGTGTATTCTGTTATGTTCACAGCCAGCAGTGCCTTTCATTGACTGAGGTGCTGGTTGGATCAGTAACTATGGCTCTGGCCTAGACTAAACTTTCTGTATGAACTGCCATTGATGGTCTTTTGTAGCAGAGGGACAGTCTGGGTTCTCCTGCCATGTGCAATCCAGTGATCCTTGTGTCCCACACCTCAGTTTGGTACATATGCCATGAATCTCAGCATGCAAGTTTTGCTTCCATTTTGCCTGAGTGTAAATGCCAATACAGGGTACAAGGGGCATGAGATGCTTATGTGTAGGTGAGGATGCATGTTTTGTTGATTGTATGCTGTAATTGTCATTAATTTCCTTAGGACTTGGGTGAGCATAGCCGAGTCCTAAGTTTTTCCACTGCAGTGTTGCATTTAGCAGGCCCTAAGTTTTCCCCTGGAGCATTTAGCAGGTCCTGAATTCTGTAAAATTGCTTGGACCAGGGTCAGCTGCTGTGCAAGGTGGAAGAGCAAGGCTATACTTTCTCATATGCATGGGAGTTTAAGTAGGTCAGCAGATCAGTGGGAGCTGGGAGAAACTACTACTCAGGTGACTGCTAAACATCTGGTCACTCCCAGCTTGTGTTGGTGTGAGAGTGCTTTCCAGCTCCTCCTGAGCTCTGCAGTCAGAAGACAACGGCAGCAGATACCACTCCTCTCACTGAAATTTCTTTCAAGATGCTGTAGATCCCAAATGCTGGTAAACGATGATCCTACCAGGTAGTATTTAATTCTGTTAAATTTCATTCCGTCAAATGAGGGATCACCAGTCTACAGCACAGCCCTTATCTCCAACAGCCAAAACGACACTAGGACAGTTCTTCAGCAAGGAAGACGAATTATGCATTTGCTTTTCTCAGCCACTTGAGAAAATTTTGTAGCAGTTTGTCTTTTGGTCCATGTTCTTCTTTCTGGACACTTAGAAGGTTATGTGCTTTCACTGGATTAATACATACCTTATTGTTACAAGGACCACTTGCTAGCCCTTAACCTCTGCTCTGCAGACTTGGGTTCCTACTGACAGATTAAGTTCCTATCTAGAGCTCTTAAAAGTCCTCTATACGTCTTTATAAGGAGTTTCGCTCAGCCGCCGGTGACAGTCTGAACCCCTCACACCTTGCAGACTCAGTTATAAGTGCTTCCTGAGTCCTTGGGCAGTTGCACTGAGCAGCCTGGCATATTGCGGGGGCTGCTGACAGCAGCATTTCATTCCGTGGTGGTGCTGGTTCCCATGGATTTCAGCTAGGGAGGACTGAGCTGCAGAGTTCAGGCTCAAGTCTGAGGCATCCGTGGGGATCTGGGTGTTGGAAGCTTTGGGGCAAGGTAGGGCTCATCTTTTATAGCAGGGAGGTTGCTGTAAAACTATCCCAACCAGAACCTGGGTGGCTGTTTTGTAACAAAGCAGGAGCTCCAGCCCAGCAGGACGAGGATATCGGGTGAATGAGGTTGTGCTCATTGATGGTACTGGGTGGAACTCTAGCAGCAACGTGTTATCTTGGCTGAGTTTTGTTTTGCAAGTCAAACCCCACAACAGAACTAAAAGCATGAGCGTGATGTAAATTTGCTTGCCTTCCCTGTCCATCTGTAGATTGAAGTAACCTTAATCACTTTTGTTTAGCATCTCCCAGATCTATCGAATTACATCCTTTTCTAAACTGCATGTCACAGCACCTGTGACCTCCGCTGGTGGCTGGAAAGCCTAGTCCCATGGCATATTGGGGTGGCATAAAAGAACTAGTATGGCTGTGGCACACTTATCAAAACCAAGAAACTGTATGGATTGTGCAACAAAACTTTCCAGGGTAGCTTGTAACTGTGACAATTACTCCCTCCACTGAAAGCAGGCTTGTTCAGTGGCTACCAGAGCAGTGGTCCAGAATAGCTTAGAACTGGCATCTGCTTCTGTTATGCCGAAGACTCCCTTTGTTGTTCAAATTGTTTTGGCCCTCTTGCTATTTCCTTCAGCTGTTATGGTGAAGTTATCTTTCACAAAGACATGGGTGTTATGGGGAAAAATACAGCAGTGATTGTGCAGCAATAGGTGCCAGGAAAATTGCGGTGCACAGTACACTAGTTCTGTGGGTTGATGGTAAACCAGCAACATTTCATAAAGCTTTTTATCCTGCACTCAAAGTTGACTTTGGAAACAATGAAGTTTGCTGCCCTTCACCCAAGTGGAATAGCAAATTCTGTGAAAATTCAGTTTTCCATCCAAGTGGTGGTCTGTAGGAGAAACTCCTGCCTCCTTGCCAGGCTGTTTGAAAGTTCTCTAAGCTGGTTCCTGCAAAGACCAGAAATGTTTCAGACCCTGTCCTTGAACTGACTATCCTAACTTTGGATCTGAACTGGCTTCTGGATCCTTCCCTAATTTGCCTCTCCCTGGATGTCATGCTTTTGTTCACTACCTGTAGTTTTTACAGTGTGGTTGTTTTAGTCTCGGTCATTTTTATTACCTGAAGACAAACTATCAGGGGCTTGTTTACGAACCCCTGTTACTCAGCAAGTGTGGCTTCCAATTGACACACTCTCATGTGGTCCAGGCTCCACAACAGGCTTCAAGGAGATCAAGGAGGTTATCTATGAGTTGTGAGGAGGGTCTCCTGTTGTGTACTATTGTATAAATAAGTGTGTTTCAAGTATTTGGTGCTGATGATGACTGCAGAGCTTACTTTGGACAATGTGGGCAGTTTTTTGGCTTTTCTGGTTTGTTTTTGAGAACAACATGGACTTAGGTTTTGATGGATTTTTGTTTTGGGTTCTTGTTTTTGTTTTTTTTTTTTCAGAGAGGAGAGTAGGATCTGACCACTCAAAACATACTGTTTTCCATCATGCTTTATTCTGACTGTTGATACGTCTGAAATAACCCTCTTCCTCCTCCACCCAAACCAAATATACCTGACTTGAATACGGACTGGAATCTATACATAGATCCAAATCTGAGTTTTGCTAGTAGCATCTGATATCTGCTGGAGTAAATGAAATCAAAATCCCAGGAACAAGCTCCCCAACATTATTCTTTGGGATGCGGTATTGAATGTGGGCTCTTGGGCCCTTTGTTTACTCTAATTAGAACTACCAGTGGCATGTTCACACTGAGGTTTGGGATTGGTCTTAAATGAAGTAACACAGAGCAATTTTCCAGCTTCTTCTGGCCCTTTAGCCAATAAACTCAATCAGAATTGTGCCTATTTTGGTTACCAATTCAAAGCTTCATTTGGTGGGAGGTAAATATTGGGATGCTAAAAGATGTAATGGTGGAGGAAAAGGGAGGACTTGTGTTGCTGACTGAACTCAGTCAGCATTTCACAGTGTATCAGTATGGGTTTATGTGTGTAGGTATTTGGAGACCTTTGTTCTGTGTCCTTTGCTAACATTTTACTGAAAGAGTCAGAAGTTAGAGTAAGCTTTGAGTCACAAAGTTTGCTCTGTGCCCTTCTGCAATCAGCAGCTCTTGCCATCTGTGTTGCTTTCTAGGTCTTGTTTGAATGCTAATGTTTGTCTTGCAATAACTTTCAGTATATTTTATTAATCTGTGAGCGTGGCAGCAGATCAATGCCCATACATGCGTATTTGAGGAACCAAAATCCAGAGACAGGCTGCAAATGGAGACACTCAGGAGTGTCAGTCATGAAAGCCAGCAGTGCTGGTGACAAGGAGAGTAGCAAAGGACTTGGGGGTTCTTTCAGATTACTTCTACTGCTAAGCTACCACTTGGTCTTGCATAAGCCAACTTTCAAGGACTGAGCTGAGGAAATCTTATTCCCAGTGGTTTGTTTAGTAGGCATCTGCTGTGGAAGGAAGGGTGATTCTGTGCTGCAACTCACCTTGCTCACCAGTAGGCTGCCCAGACCTGGGGATATATGAGTATACCCTCACTCTCCTAAAAGCTGGCACCTCCTCCACTCCAGTGCAAGTCTTAGATTGCCTAAAGGGAAGCCAAGCTGCGCTGTGGTGGGGACACTCCACTCAACGGGCACCCTAGTACAGCTTGTGGCTCAGAAGCTTCTTTTATGCCTGTTGGGATGCCCATGGAGTGGGCATATAATATGTAAGCAGTTAGTTTCCTCGTGTGTCATGTCAGGTATTTATGCTACAAATCTCATCTGCCAAATGCAGAAACTTTAGCTGCCCCTTCAGCTCTGACCCATTGAAACAGGATCTGTCATGTCCAATGCTAATGAAAATTTTCCTTCCTTAATAAGCAGATGCTGTCTAATTTAGAAAAAAAAAAAAGAAAGAAAAGTGCTTTTTCAAGTACTTTAATACATTTTCAAAGTCCTTCTGCCACTTCTCTTCTGAAGAATTTAGAATCCTATGCCAAAGCTACCATGGAGTGTCACGTCCAAGTTTTTCCCTTCCCCAGCTCCAGAGCTGCAGGAATAGTCAGTGTCCTTCGTGCTGAGAGGGGCAGGGGAGTGACAGGCAGGCTGGGTGGGGGTGGCTGTTGGTGAGCAAGCCTAGTGACAGGATGGAGTGACTAAGAACCAGCTGGCTAATTAAAGCACAGCAGTAGGAGGAGCTAAGTATTTAAAGGTGCCAGAGAGAGAGAGATGCCTCCACAAATTTCTTGTTACACCTCAGCAGCCAAGTGAGTGGGCAACACAGTGAAAGGTTTCCTTAACTCTTTCATACCTCTAATGGAGTGAAATCAAGAGACTAAGAAAATGGCACCATTGACTGAAAAGCCTGAATCAAGGTAAGGTTACTGGTAGGGTTTTTAGTCACAGTCAAATCTAGCTCTCCTAGAGCTGCTGTGAGCTGAATTCTCAGGACTTTACTTGGCACTGGCATATGCTAATGTGCAATGAGTGGGTAGGTCTGGTGGTGCAGTGCACACTGCTTTTCAGAATGCTGCTTTCATTTGGATAGGTATTTCCAGTTCCTGATTGAAAAAAGAGGCAATATCTAGGTAGTAATACATGGATTTGTGTTCTCATTAACAGAAATGGATATCTCCTTGCCTCCTTACCATTTGTGATTGGATCTTTCTCCTAATTATTTTTATGGGAAGGAGAGATTGAAAGCAGTTCCTGAATGTTGATTCTGAGGCTGTTACTAAAAGGAAAGTGAAGATGTGGATGTGGAGTTCTCAGCAATATGTGGATTTGGTCACCTGAGGCAGGAGGAGTCAGAGGGAAGTGAAGATGAGGGCTGGCTTCTAGAACGTAACTTTCTTCTATTTCTGGAGACATTTGGTGTGTCAGCTTCACCCATCAGTTTGGTTTTCTGTGAGTGTTTTCAGTAGTGAGTAGAGAGGCAGTTACTGTGTTCTTCATTCTAGTGTGTAGGAGACTTTAGAAGCAGCACAGTCCAGCAAGGCTAGCAAGCCAGCGCTCCAAACTGAATTCCCTGGCAGGCACGGGTTTGCTGTCCGGCCTTGGATGCCTGACAGTGACCAGCCTTTTGAATTTTGCTGAGACCATATTGTGTCTGATATCCAGGTAGATGAATCAGTTCCATGGCAATTTTTCCAGTGTAACAGTGCTGTACCAGGTTGGCAAAGGCTAAGGAAAATGACCCTGTCTAATTTCAACTTGCTTGTCAGAGGTGTGTTGGAAGTATTGTGTGCCTGGTTGCCCATGTGCATTGGTTTGACTTAGCTTTATGTGATTCCCTGGAGGTTCTTGCAGTTGTGTGTAAATGAGACCAACTCTCAAACTGATTTTGTTTATTCTGAAACTATAAAAACCCCAACCTGTAAGGCTGATACCTGTAAGACCCTGTTACACTGCCAGCTCAGCTGATTTCCCAAGACTTCCATCTCTGTGTGAGGGAGGAACATCACCTATACACCTTGAAAGTGTTAGCTGTTGCTTAGTCAGTGTTTGTACAAAGCTTCAGAACAGCTAATGCTAGAAGAGGTCATAATTAAAAATTAATGCTTGGTGTGGTTGCCACAGTGAGCACTCATTAATGCCTGTGCAATTCCTCTGCCTTGCACAACTGGAAATCTCAGGATGTCTGGGATGGTATAAGGTGGTCTGTAGCATTAAAGTGTCTGTTTTATATGTCAGAGGTGCATCAGAATATTCTCTCTACCCCCATTTTTGTGAAATGTTTGTAAACTGGATTTGAACTTTGTAACACTTGGCAATCTCTAATTAGTATTTCTACTTAATGCAACTTCCTCTTATTTACTACTTCACTGTTTGGTAGTGTGTGACAGAGGTGAAGACAGGCTTTTCTGTCTTTGTTACACAAAATCATGCAAGGGAAACTGCTGGATGTTGTTTAGATGATCTAACTGATAGTATTTATAGAATGCCATTCACTGTAGTAAATGCAATGCACTGTTTGTGTCCCTCGATTCTGCAGTCAGCTGAATGGATCCATTGTTATACCTAATGAGGGCTTCTGGAATTTGTGTCTGTTTATTTACAGCAGTTGTTCTGCAGAGACACAAGTGGCCCCATACCAGAGGTGTACAGAGTTAAGTGCAGTACCCAGAGCACCCCAGCTGCACTGCTCTTACAAGTAGTCTCACAACAGCTTGAACTCAGTGAATCGTCCATTACTTCCACCTGAAGCATAAAACCAGCATCCTCTTGGCTAGATGTGGCCATTGCAGATTGCCTGAAAGATTTTCCTGTTACAATGAAGATAAATTGGCTGTCACTGAATTAGTTACCCCTTAAATATGAATAAATCCCAATTTCAGTAGTTACATGCTCCTTGCCCCAGTTCCTGTATGCATCCCTGTTAAGTGTCCTGAACAGTCCCAGGTTGAGGTATGCTGTTAAGTCGTTGACAGCTTTCCCTCTGGAGCTGGCAGCCTAAGAGCTAAGCACAGTGAGCCTTATATTGGATGCACATTGGCTTGTTTATATAATGCTTCCATCTATGAGGTGTGAGCATACCTATAATGGATAAATCTGAACAGAAATCTCAGCTTCTGCTGCTCTCAAGTGCTGTGCTTTGTGTCTCCTGTTAAGATGAATGTGAGATTTTATTTAAAATAACCTGGAAAACTTTATTTTTCTCTCTGAAGTTTCAAAATGTTCATGTGAGCTGCTTGGGCATATGGGTGTGGCATAAAGGCATTTGTTTCTTCAGCAGAACCCATGATACATGGGCCAAAGCTGCTATCACCATGATCTCAGCCATCAAATACTAAAGATGGGGCAGTCATGACAGAGTCAGGAGGAAGTCAAAGCCCAGTTACAGTGCATTTAGAATCTATTATCACAGGAAGAAATGTTTTTGACTGGAAGATGATGGATGTGAGCAGTTAACTTATCCAGAGGGAACCAGTGATGCATTGTATGTCGAGTCTGCTCTGTGCCAAAACCCCCCTCTTGATGGCTGTTTTTCAAGCCCTGGGTCTGTAGCGGAGCGGGAGCTTGATGGCTCAAGCAGGAGCCACTTTTCATCCCCACAACCCTCCAGGTATAAGTCAATGTCACTTAAGGAAGGTTCAGTGGCTGGTGTGAAATTATTTGTCTGTTTCTTTGCAGGGAGGTTCCCATAGACATCAGATCACTATCTGAACTAGCACTAGTTGTGGAATTGGTTTTAGTAGACAGACCGGAATGAGAATGGACAAAAAAAGTTGATTTACCTTTTAAACCTTGCTTTTCAGCTGTTGGACATGTCTGCTGTAGGCTTTGTTCTCTGGTTCTGTGATGTTAAGTGGAGCTTAGACTTTGGCCTGATGACCTATTACAGTCTTCTGCTATTTGCCAGATTTTAATGAGATGGGTGACAATGTGGCGACCAATTTAATTGGAAACACTTGTTTACAGCCTTGTAAAAGGAAGACTCAGAGGTCCACCTGCTTTCTAAAAAAGCATGGATGGGGGTAAGCACAAGGAGGAAGAGCTGCTTAAACAAAAAGATTGTGTTGGTGCAAAACAATTTAGATGTAGCTGTTCATGAATTTAATTTAGGCTGCAAATTAAAAAAAGTATTCAAGCCATAAGAGGAATGAGTCCTGGAGCAGGCTTCCGGGAGGAGCAGTGGAGGCGGGAAACCTTACCGGTTTTAAGCTGGAATGTGAAGTGTTCTTGCACAGTATTGTATGACACAGTTGCCTGCAATAGCATGGGAGTAGGCCTGATGACCCAGGAGATCCTTTTCTGCCCTCTGCTCCAAAAGTGGTGACCTTGAACTGAGTTAACTCAGGTTGCAGATAAACTTTGTGTACTCTGAAGTTGATGACTGTAAGATGACTTAGTTCAAAAGCATCTCTGAATTCTTAAAGCCACATCTCCTAGTTTACATTTCCTTTTTGACTTTTATTATTGAGAGAGGCACAGTCCTTTTACATTGCCCAAAACTTGGCACATATGCCCCAGATAACTTAATTTTGCCAATTAGGAAGGAAACAAACACACATTATATTTAAAGAAAAAAAGAAGAAGTAATACAGCGTATGAAATGTGCTGTATTTGTTTATGGTAACAGCTGTAAGCTCAATTATTTATAAGAACACCTTGCCCAAGCTGGTGTTTAATGCTACCATTTGTTTCATTTAGTGATCTTTCAGTGCTCTCTCTCTGCTGTCTTAAAACGTGCTGAAGAGTGTGGGGATGTTGTTGTCTTGTACAGAATTGGTATGATTCTTCTATGTGCGCTGCTTACTTAGTCTTTTCATGACATTTATTCTTAGGAGAATAACGTCTTCTGAAGGAATGACAATCTGTTCTTTAACCCTTAAAGTAAAAATGACAGGCAACGTATTTCAGTATTTCAGAATAAAAGAATGATGATACTTGGAGAGAGAGCTGATTGCCCAGGTTAACCTGGAGCTGCCTAGTGTATTCTAGTTATTTTTTTCTTACCACGTTATATGTGATGCAAAGTGAGAAGTGCAGAGAAGATGTGCTTTCCAGCAAGTTCCTTTGAGCAGAGGAACCTGCTGGTAGGAGGCACTGACTGCAGTGCAGCCGTTTGACACCTTTGCAGATTTGGAACTCCACATTGCTGACATGGCTCATTGAGCAGAGCCTTTGGGTCAGGGAGACTGAGTGGCATTGTGAGAAAGGGTCTGAGCCTGGGGTGAAACAAATGAGTGCTGCCAGTGATGTGTAAGACCTGACCAGGTAAAAAGTAAGTTTTATGATTGTTAATCATCGTTTAAATCTGAAAGCTTACCATCCTTCTGAAAGCCTCAACTCCTAGATTATACTAATATAAATAAGAATTTGATAGTTAATATAAATGCAATCATAAAACACTTAAAACTCACGTGTATATAGAGAAAACTTTGAAATGTGAAAAACTCAGAACTGAGAAAATAAAGCAGGAATCTAAATCTCAGGAATATAAGGGACCAGCCCAGTAAGTTTTGAATGCCCATCTCATGTCTAGCAATTGCTTTAAAATCCTGTGGGAGTCATCAGAGCTGTCAATAATAACAGGAGAAGAAATGAAAGGAAGTTGCTTCTCCCCACACTTGCATTAGATCACCAAAAATAACCACCGCCTGCGACTCTTAGCTGAGATACCAGTGACTTAAGAGCGTGTGTCCTTGCTCAGAACTATTAATGAGCTGTTTGTTACCCCCTGCCATTGTAGGGGGAGTACTCAAACCTTTAGAGCATGTGAGATAATCCAGACGCGCTGTACAGAAGTAGTTGCCACTTATCTGCATTCCTCCTAAATAGGCTTCTGAACACACTGCTCTCTTTTCCACACCAAGTAGGGAAGGAACTGCAGCCTTGGAAGAAACATACTGGGGGTGAAAGGGAGGAAGGAAATGTTAAACATCCGCCTAGAGGAAGGACTGAACTGACAAGGAGTTGGTGGATGTTACATATGGACATTGGCATGCTCAGGGTTACAGCTGCTGGCTTATGCCCTGAAGAATTCATTACCTTTCATTGTGTTTAGAATGTCTGCAGCTTTGAAGCCTTTGTTGCTATGTCTGTCACATTTCAAGAAAGGCACTAGTTGGAGACTGGTTAGGAGGTACTAGTTAGCTGGTTAGAGCAGGGAGCTGGAAGAAGACACATGGGGCAGTTGTTTTGGAATATTTTTTTTTTAGTCTTTTTTTTTATTTTTTATTTTCTTTGCCTGATCTGTCAGTATGGGTTCCTCTGTTTTTATTATTGACATGAGGGACCTCATTCTTGGTTCCCTTTGAAAGGCTCCCTTCTGAAGTGCTTCTGTGCATACTTGCATCAATGTCTGAGGAATGGCTTGGTCATGTCTGCAGGAAGTTCTTGAGGGGAACTGGGAGCAGCAAATGTTTCCAGACCCACCTGCTCCCAGGGACAGCCTGTCAGTCCAACCTGGCAGAGGCTGCTCTGTCTAAGGATGTTACACCCAAACATTCATGGCACAGTGGCTTACAGCATGTACCTTCCCAGCTGTTAGAGCAAGCAACACTTTGCTATACTGGGGCCATGGAGCCAGACGTGCAATCTGGCTGGTCTATCTGGTCCCAAGAGCAGCTCAGGGCTGAGATAGGCCTAATAGGACATCAGTGTGTGGTTTGGGTTAAGTATATGGGAGACAGGTAAAATAACTGTAGCCCTGATGCAAAGCATGTTCTCAACTCCAAACATGCAGATGTCAATCTGAACAAGAGTTAATTCTACCTGCATATAGCAAATCTGTATGCAGATTCTCAACTGATCAAAATCAACTTTTAAATGGGTTTTCTGTAGTTGGTTTCAGGGGCTCAGGATTGATTACACTCACCCTGAATATGCTGAATCCATTCTGTGTATGGAAGGTTACATTAAGCGTATGTTTATGTGCTTGAAGGATGTGGATTGGTTTCACAGTAAGTGAACACTGGATGTTTGTTATCTTAATTGAATTCTATAATTGCTAGGAAGTGTGGGAATATGTGGGAAAGTAATTTTTTTAAATCTAGGTCTGATGAGTTTGTACACATCTTCCATTTTAGCAAGCTTCTTTAATTATCACTTTATTTTAGCCTCAAATCACCTTTTTGTAGAAAGTAATTTGTTCTAGTAATGCTAAATAATTGTGCCTTTTTTTTTGGTGAATTCTTTTCTAAAGGCTTTTCTTAACGCAATGGAAGTCAGTACTACACACTGTAAGCAGTGTCAAGACTCTTGAATCAAAAAGACATCACTGAAAACAGAGTTTTATGGCATTTGTGATGTCACTATTTCTAAACAAACGGCTGTTTAAAAAGTATAAAGCATGTGGTCACGAGTTTAATTGCTCAGATACTGCCATTGTCGAAGGGAACATGTGTTGCTCCAGGATTGCAACAGTAGTGGACCCTGCCTTTGCCCAGACATGAGAGCTAGTAAATCCTCTTTCTATCCTGAAAAGGTAACACTAAATTATTTTTCCCCTCCTTTTTTAACTCGTATACCAGAGGAAAGCATTGCAACCTTTTGGGAATGTTTGGAGTCGAAGAAACTTTGAGTTGACTTGCATGAAGCCTATGGAAAGGGCCAGTGTTGAGTTAAAACTTCAGGGTACCAAGAACTTCCTCAGCTTCAGAGAGGGATTAATCCTACAGATGAGATTTTTTGCAGTACTGCCCCTTCTTGTGGTTTTCTCCCTGCCCCATGGATGGACTTGTATTTATCCCAGTCAGTTTAGCATGTAATGTTTTTCTATGTGTAGAATAGTGTGATATTGCTACAAACCTCCTTAGGCTGGATAAACCATTATTTTAGACTGATTCTTTCTGGTTTGCTTGAACTAAGGCACGTTTCTGTAATGGAAACATATGGAGATCAGAAAGACCGTTTTTATTAAGTGCATTTGTCTGTGTTTTTAGGCTGTGTCAACCATTACTATTTCAGGGTACTCACTGCTAATATGAAATGGTAGAAACAAAAAGCAGATACTGTATGGGCAGTCAAGTCAGGCAGCAGACCTTTAGTTTGGACTCGGCTTTTCTTGACTGGATTTAGACTGCACCCTCCACTTTACACCGTATTTTACTGGGATCATCTTGGAGTTAGGCTGCATCCTGCTGAGCCTTCACCAACCCGCAATATATATCTTGAATGGTTATTTCAGTGAACAAAATATTTAAATCATTAAGTATGGGCAGCTGTTCCTAGGGTGGCATGCTGGGGAGCCCAGATATTGACTGGGCTCATTTATGGACTCATCTGTTACTATATTTGCTTGTTGAATTTTCTTTCCTTTCGAGGGTCTGTTGAATATGCTCATTATATTCTGGCTGGTATGAAACAAATGCTATTTAAGAATGGGGATGCTTGAAGCAAGAGAGCAAATTCAATTTGCTGAAGGAAATTTCCAGCTCATACAATGTCCCACTGCTGCTTCCAGTTCATGTAACAAGAAAACAAGTATCTCCAACTTGCTTGTTTAGTTTCTTGTTTCTCTGAGCAAGTTTCCCCTCTACTTCACTGGTTGCAGTCCTTGTTTGTGCATGATTTCATGGTTTCAGATACATATTTCTATTTGTGTCATGGAAGCCATTAATTGTCTGCAGTTACACTTGCTCTCACTCTCTTTAGCACTGACTTTTTCGGGGAGGCGAGGGGGAGGTGGAGATTGTAACACAAAATTTTAAAGGGTTTTTGATTCAACCTAGGACCTTTAGAGAGTTGAGAGATCTTGTCAAACATGGACTTGTTTTGTAGAAAGGCTGCTCTTTGCCTATTCAAAGCAATATCTGTGACATTGAAACCTGTTTGTTTGCTGCAGGTGTCAAGTCCCCACAGAAGTAAGTACAAATAGGCCTCACAGTTGTCCTCTGTAGACTGTCATGACCATGAAATTTAACTTTTTGCTCTTCTGATCCCCATCTGGTATTTTTTCTCTTGGGTTGGTAATTTCACTGCCTTTGGTCCCAGAAGGATTAAAGCTTCCAATTTTCAAGTTTCACTTACTGGAGTCTGATTCTGAAAATATCAGCAGCATCACAGGACTGGAAATGATTGGTGCAGAAGTTAATAGGCATTTTGACAAGTGCTTCGCTAATGTAATATCTTTCAAAGGAGAGACAAACTTTAATCTGAGCAACAGATTGCCCTGAAATATGGAAATTCTCTAAGCTGAGGGTTTTAAAGCTTTTAGTGTCACTTTGATTTTTTTTTTTTTTTAAAAGGTGATGCATGTCTTATGTGTAAGAAACTACGCAGACTTGTACTTTGCCCTGTATAGACTCATAGGTTTTAATCAGTATAGTTTAATTTAATATTGAAGGTTAGTCTTAAAGTCTGGAAGTAGTACCTATATTGGGTGGAAATACTCTTTAATTTCTGATAATTATCAGCAAAAAATTTATCTGGTGCTTGGCACAAATCCATTTGGTGTTTGAAACTAATTTTTTTAAACAAACTGTCTTGACTCTTGTGAATGTTCAGTATCACGTCCAGTGCTGTCTGGGCTGACATGAAACATAATCATTCTGCCTTTCCCTTTAAACAGACATAAAGAAAATCCAGAAGTAAAAAAGGAAAGTCCCTCTGCCACAATGAGCTCTGGTAAGTCTCTGCTGTTTTCTGCTTGCCATTATTGGCCTCCCTTTTTATTACTTGTAATATTGCTGTCTGTTTCTGATGCAATTATTCTCATTTGTTGTTTGAATTTCACCCATAATGCTAAAAAAATGACTAGAAACATCTTGAGCTGGAGTTGGTCACTTTGGCTTATTTCAGTTTGGAATACAAGAATTCTGAATTACTGATTACCTGAAAAAATTATCTGAATTTGATATGTTTTTATAGAAATGAATTTGGAGTTTGACATCTGGATAGGAAAAATCAGCTGTTCAAAGAAAAACAAGGGACCAGGAAATGGGGGCTGGTTGGGAAGAAGAAAACTTCTGGTCTTGCCCAGGGAACAGGCTAAATCGAAGTGAAAAACAAAGCAGATGCCATACTGAAGTGCCATATGTAGGATCTATGGAATAATGTTCCCATTTGATTTTAGCATCTTAGCAAGTCTCAGCTGGAGTATCGTGTCCTGGTTTTGGCACCACATTTTGAGAAAAACGTGAACTGTTTGAAGAGAGTCCAGAAAAGCATGACCTCGGAACTTGGTTTAAGCACTGATAAGCTTGCAGGCTGTGAGGCACTGGAACAGGTTGCTTTAGGTTAATGCTCTAAGTTTGTAAGAACTCATTAGAAAAACATTTGTCAGCAGTGACAGAGGTAGATTTGTTTCTGTCACGGTTCGGGAATAGGGCTTTAGATGACCTTTGGTGATCCCTTCAAACACTGTCTTCTGTGTTTCTCTGAATTCACACGAGCCAGTTTTATTTAAGCCAGCTGAGGATGTTACAGACTTGAAAAACTTTTCTTGAAAACGGCTTCTTCATTTGTCTTGCAGAACACGAAGAAATTGATGTTGCAAAAACTGTTGTCAATGGGCTGAGCAGCAATGGACAAGAAAAAGGTGGGTTAAGAGCTTCAGAGACATCTCTGCAGCTCCCCCTGCATGTCAGCTGCATCATGTGGTTGATTTCCCCGGAAACTCACTGTAGCAGGGGTTTCCAAATTTAGTTTGCTTGGCGACTGATACAAGAAGAGCCTTGTGCTGCACCATGCTAATAGCAGCAGCATTTCTTAGCTCAACAAGTGTTCTTTGTGTCTTAAAAGTGGCAGGCTGGACTTGCCTCTTTGTGTATTTTTAGTTCTGTTTTGAGCAAAGCTGTACACTACTTGTGGTACTTGTAAGCACCTGTGAATCAATATCTTGGTGTGTTGAGACAGCATGGGTTTATGGGTGCCTGTGTGCTAGTGAGATGTGAAGGTTTAAGACCAGGATTAAAGGGCAGGAACTAACCATTTAAGTGATTTTACAAAAAAAAAAAAAATCTAAACAAACTAGTCTTCATATTAACATCCACAGGTTTGCAGTGTGCTTTATAGCATTCAGTTTTGTATGGTGATAGTGTCTCTTTTGGCAGGGTGAAAGTATGTGGTTGTATGGGTTGGTTTTCTGCTGGTTTAAATTCCTTTCTTTTCCTTTGATGTCTTTTTATAGTGGTTAGTATTTTGAATGCATTGTGGATGGATAAATTCAGTCAGTTTCAGAACAGAACAGAATTAGGATTGTTTCCTAAACCACAAGCTGTTTGATTTGGATTCTGTTGTATTCACAGAGTCTCTAGTGCTCAGGGAAAAGCATGGAAAACAGGATTTTATTTGGGTTCCTCTTTTATGAAATAAACTTCAAACAATCCTGTAAAATTAAAAACTAATGATTTTCTGAAGTTTGAAAAAATACTTTCGAGCTCTTCCCCCATCCTTTTGCTTGAGATCCCTTTTCTAGGTTGGTGAAGTCTGTGCTTTCCAGTTTTGCCAGGAATCAGAAAGATCTGCCACAAGAGGGGGTGTACACACTACCCTAATGTCAACATCTCCTTCAAGCTGGCCCAGTGCTCAGTATTAGTGTGTAAAGTGTTAGAAATGTGATTCCTCTTACTCCTGATTTTGCAGGCTTGAGAGAGATGCCATGCAACGTGAGAAGGCATCTGGCATTTTGCAGATAATATGTGCAGAAAACAGGTTTTAAAGGAGAATATCTTGACCCTGCAGAAATCAAGAACACAACTCAAGTTATTCTGGTAGAGTCATGATGCCCAAGATCTTTATCTTGGCAGGTCCTGTTGAGCTTCACCTCTGAGTAGTTTTGCCTTTTTTCACAATGACCCCTCTTTGTACCAGTTGATTTGAACAGTTTTGTAAGAATTGCTAGGGTTTTGCTTAGTGATGTGTGTGATTTTCCCCAATATTACTTCATCTAGTATAATTAGTGTGCTAGCTGATGGAGTCCAGTAGAAATCTCTTCAGTTTTCTGTTTGTATGGATGGGGTTCTTTTCTGAAATAACTATATGCCCTTTGGCATGGGACTATTTTCAAGATGATTTCACATTTCACTTCCCTCTGTTGCTGAACTTGTAAAATACATGCCATAAAATTCAGAATTCGTGTAATGTTTTTCTCTCAACATTTCAGTCCTTGTTTTTTCACTTTATTTTGTTTTAACTGAACCATATTAATGTTTTACTTAACATTTTTATTTTTGCATGTAGTGTACCTCAGTTAAATGACTACACAAAAATGTTTTGATGGCTTCTAAAAACTAATGCTTCCAGATTCTTTTTGCCTGTAGCATCGTGGCAGTCAGCAGTTAGTCCATTCAGTAAGCAGTTCTGTATGCTGCATAAAACAGACACATCCTGAATTAGGGTGAACTAAGGGATATTTTTAATGGTTGCATCATTGCTCTGTAGACTGCTTTTGTATTTGAAATTTCCTGCTATTGTGTCTCCAAGTACATTAGAAATTTTTGTGGCATGCTTCCCAAACTCTGTTCTACCCTTTTTGGATGTGCCATTTACACTTTTGTGTTTGCAGCTGTTGGCGTCCCTTTATGTACACGCTCTATTTCTGCCGTTAAAATAATCCCTGTGAAGAAAGTGAAAAGTTCTCCTCACCTAGTGCTGCCTACAGGTATCTTCTTCCTTCCTCCCCCGCCACGCATTAGTTGGCCATCATTCTCTCTCTTCTCTCTCTTTCTATCTCTGTCTCTCTGCTTCACCCACACGCTTTGGCTAGTTCTCAGCTTCATCCTCTTCTCACTCTTTCCAGAGCTGTAGATTTCATCAGTAGGTAATGCAGTTAGCTCTTGATGGCACAATGCACTGTTTTCAATTATGCTGCTCCTCTGCAGATATAATTGTGTCTGCTTGAATCTGGGATCATTGTAAGCTCTTCTACTAATGCTTGATTATGAAAAATACTATTATTAGACTCATTTGGAACCAAACGCCTGATGAACCAAAGAATGTTTCCTGTATATCTTTGGTCTTCGTGAAAATAAATGGTTCAAGCATAGTTCAATGTTAGTGGGATTTTTTTTTTTCCTATACATACACTAAATTTAATCTTTATATGAATAAATAGGGATGTTAGGCTGCCTGTCACCCCTCCACAAGCACATGGTTGCGCACTAAAAGTACAAGATTATTCTTGTACTTTCCAGGATTTAGACAATCAGACTAGTCTAGCTGATACTGCTTGTCTCTCCTAATCTGTTACACATGTGCTTTGTTGAACTAGTACAGTGTTAATGTCCTGTTTATTACCATCTACTGGATGTCTATGCTGAGATATTCAGATTTCTTCCTGTCAATTCACCTAAAGTGTGAGGGAATTCAGCATCTTAGGTATTTGTCTTCATCTCCCAAGATGAAACAGTCTGGCAAGATTTTATTTTCAAACATTTTCAAAACATTTTTTTTTTTTAGTTCAGAGCATTTTTTTCTGACTCTTATTCTTTTGGTTCGATATACAGGTTTAATATGTTGTATAAAAAATAAAAAAACCCCAATGCATTGATTCCCAAATTTGATTCTGCTCCAATACGATAAAGAAGATATTTAGACATATATGACATGTTGAACTTTCAGTGATTCCATTTCTGTTTAGTGCCTGTGAAGGCAATACAGGCATAGAGTTGTAGAACATCTATCCTGCACTCTTTGTGGATGTCTAAATTAGGCCCAGTGACTCCCAGCAGTGTGTCCATACCTTAGAGTTCCAGCACTCTTAAAACTGGAGTCTTGTAGCTTAAGCCTTTGTCCTGTGGTTTGAAAGTGAGTCCATGGAGTCCTTGGACTGCGTGTTGTGCAGCGCAGATGGAAGTGATAGCCAGAACTGCACTCTTGGGCAAAAGGAATCCTGACCCTTTCTGAATCATGTGAAAATCAATTGGAGGAGTCAACTTCTATTTCACAAGGCATTTGGGTGATCTTAAGTTGTGATCAGGTGTGTGGTGTGAGTGCAAATGTGTCATATTTAAGGATTAAGCAGCTTTTGATATGTCTGTGCAGATAGTCTTTCCCCTCACAGAGGCTGCATCAATGCTGCCTAAGTTAATTAGAGGTTAAATCGTAGTAAAGTATCGTCTGGTTTCTTACTTACTCCAGCCTTTCCACAGTCCTAAATATGGATCTGGAGAGGAGCTGCATCCCTCCCCATGCAGAGATAGAATGATCCTCACCTCATGAAAATAAAAATCATTGTGTTGTCACTTGTGTAATGCAACATGTGCTCAGTACCTCTTCATGCTTCCTGTGCAGTGTCATAGTAGGTATTTCTAGGTAGGTAGGTCGAAGTGAAGTCTGATGGCGGCTGCTGGCAGTGCATGAGAAGGGGACATGATGTGTTCTTCTGCGGAAGTAGCTTAGAGAAGTGAGAGACTCTTTAGGCTTATTGTTTCTATAGGTATCTGAAAGGAAACAACTCTCCAGAAAGATTTTATGTAGAGGGAGAAAGATAGCCTTGAAGTACTGGTTTGTTATTACTTAATAGGTTGACAGGAGGAGAAAACCCAAATCCATGGACTGAAATGCACAAAGGTAAGCCTGCACAGAAGCTGTGCTGAACTGTGCCTCAGCAAGGACACTGGTATGATCTGGTATCTGGCTTGCAGGTTGATCTGAACAGGTATATGTTAAATCTTCTTCTAGGTTTTGGGATTTGGGTTCCTGTGTCAGAGAAGAAACACTGCCATGAAATGGGGAGATGGCAAGGAGGTGGCTTGCAGTGCCCTGCCTTCAGATCATATTCAGCATAGCTACAAGATTTTGTCTTTCAGTGGTCTTAAGTCTTTTTTTTCTCTTTCAGTCCTCCACAAAAGGCAATTTTAAGCTTCAGCACAAAAATCGTATTGCATTATACCACTGGGACATCTCTATAGAGGAGCCATGGGTGTAATGGTAGACTGTCCTTGCTAGCACAGTATCTCCATGCAAAGCAGAACAAATAGAGCCAACGGACCTGTGACATTTGGTTCAAACATTCATCCTTTTTTTCCTCCTTTCTTAGCTCTGTTGCTCCAACTCTGAACTTAATGCTACATTCATCAATTACATGAATATGAAACTGCTTTGATTTCTCAATGCTTTAAATACATAGCTAATGTTCATCTGCACAAACATTACTAGATTGATTCACCTGGAGGCAACCATGCTAAAATTACTCTAGAGCTCTGATGGCTCCTGATAGCTTTGTGTCATCCCTTTCTGTGTGTCTCCTCTGTGCGTGTGCATTTCCTGTAGAAACGGATCCCAATAAAGTCTGCAGTGGAAAAGGAGCTGTAACCCTCCGGGCAACTCCAGCCTATGAAGGCAATCGGAATATCACTTCACCATGTCCTCAGGATGTTGAGCAACCTGAAAGTAAGTGAGTGGAAGGTTAACTGGAATATATTACTCACAGTAACCTCAAGGCAGGTCAGTCCAGGGTCTTGGGGTTTAGCTATGGTTTAAAGCCCAAAATTCTGTAGCGTAGTTGGAAACCTCTTGCAAGACCCAGACCAGCAGAGAGAGACTGACTTGTGTTTTTTCCCTGGTGCAGGTTTCATGACCACTCAGTCATTGGCTTAAGTTTGTTATGACTGCCAGAATCTCTCAGTTCTCTTTTTTTTATTATTTTTTTTGCCTGGCTGGCCCATGTCACCTCCCTTTATCCCAGGCGTGCGGTGGAACAGAAAGAAGCTTGAGTGGTGCTACTGGCCCCACAGCATTCAGTTGGGTTGTCAGGGGAGCGGGGATAGTGTCCCAGGCAGACAGTGTCGCCACAGAGCTCTGCCATCTTTCAATAGCAGACGCGTAATTACTTAATTGTAGGAGACAGGCAAAGCATAACAAACCTGGCCAGTGTCGTGGGTCTGGCAGAGAGGATGAACTCCCAAAGGCAAGATGCCGTTAAGGGGGAGGGGGTAAAACTTGCTCTTGAAAGCAAAGCATACATCGTTTCTGACTGTATTGTTCCAGAAAGGGCAATTCCATTAATTCCAGCCCCAGTGTGCTGCTTTCTGCTCTGTCTTCTCACATTCTGCCCCACCCATGACCTACCGTCTTTTTATGCTTGCCATTCTCTGTTTCTTCACTCTTACCCCCCACTGTTGCCTCTCTCCTTTCTGTTGATGGCTTCATAAATTTCCAACAGCTTGAATGGCAATGAGCCCATTACTATGGAAATCAGTTCGTTAATACTTCCTTTGCTTACTCTCTCAATCGCTTTATGAAATGTACTTTGGAGCTGGAAAAGCTTTTTGCATATAACTTAAACAGCAAAATGAGGGATGGGGAGGAGCCCAGTGGGATGTGGGTAAATATGTGATGAGACTGCTGCATGTAGATGGAGGGACTGGGTTATAAAGTGACATCGTATCTTATAACTCCTCTCATGCGCTTAGTCTGCAAACCTCATCTATTTGTTGGCAGTCCTTTATCTCAATTAATCATATATAGTGATGTTGATAAGGATAGATATGTCTTCATAATCTGTATCAGGGCTGAACACAGGCTCCCTACATTTCCAGTAATTTGTGGTGTCTGGATGTAAAGCTGCAGCTTTAAAAAGTAGCAAGCTGAGCTGCCTTTTTGCCTCTGAAATAAGAATGTCAATGAACAATTGTTTCTTCATTGCTCTGAATGAATTGCCTTGTGTTTACAAAGGTCAGAAACAAGGAGGGCATCATGTTTAGGGCCGGTCTCTATGGTAATTAGGCAGCTCTGTCAGAAAGCATTTTATGTGTGAAATGAAGTAGCTTGACTCTTAACTTCAATTGGTACATGTTTTCTGTAAATGTAATGGTTTATTTTTTTCCTCTTTCTTTTCCTCTCTTCCTGTCCTCCACCCCCACCTCCTCTGTCCCTCCTTTCTCTGAAATGCTTAGGTCTGGAGCCAGAAAACTCAGAAACAGGTACAAACATTGGCTGCTTATGCTGTTACTTCTGTTGCTTTATTGGAATTATTTCTTGTTGCCTCATAAAAAAAAAAAAGGAAAAAAAAAAACTTGGAAGAAAAGAGTCCCCTCCTTTCACTCATCCTGTAGCTGGAGAGAATCCTCTGTGATCTGAGTTTTCTTTCCCATCATAGATGATTGGAGGTCATCGTGTAACACTGATGCCAATGGGGATGCCCAACCATCTTCTCTGGCTGCCAAGGGTTATAGGAGTGTGCGTCCGAACCTTTCTTCAGATAGCAAGCCCCAGGTAAGCCTTTCTTCTGTGATCCTGAGGGTGATCATCTGGGTTCAAGCGCTGGATTCATGGTCAGGAGTCCTGGGCTGAACTCCAGACTTGGCTGCAGATGGGTAAGTTGCTGTGCCTCAACTTTTTCTACCTTTAAAATGGGGGCAACCCTTACGTCAGCGAAGTGGTTTGGAGTTTGTTTATTCAGGCACACTGTGATGTTTCCTTGGTGGATGAAGGAGGAGCACAACGCTATTTGTTTGAAAGAAAAAAGGTGAAGTAGTCATCTGTAACTATTTTGTATTTTATGTTGGTTTTATTTCCTAGAGGTTGCTGCAGGCTGCAAATCAGAGTTGCACCCTACATCAAAAATAGTACATTGAGAAAATGTCTTTCAGTTTAAACACTGTAACAGATACATGCCAACAAGGGAAAGGTTATTTGTACCTGAAGGTAAATCATCAAAGTCAATCTGTTAAGAGAACTTCATGCTTTTTCTTTTGGGTGCTCAGTCTGCAAGCCTGTAAGGAAACCTTTCATTAGAGACTGCATTCTTGTGTGAAACAGAGCCCCTTTAAAGCCTTGTCCCCCTATCAATGTGACTGCTCCCATCATCAGGATCCTATAGCCATTCTATAGATCAGACAGACACTGTTCCTGAAATCGTAAGTAAAAGTGGAAGAAAGCACAGCTCGAATGAAGGTGTGGGAAGGAGAAGCACCCTAAAGACAGACCCATGTCTGCTCAGTCCTGTAGTCCCTTCCAGATCTTGTTGAACAGAGAGAGAACTCATGCACATAGTACTTGTTATAGAAGTCTCAAGAACTGCTGATCAAACTAATCTGAAATGGAAGAAATTCCAAAAAGAATGAGCCTGTTCAGAGGCAGAAACCCTTCAGAAGAGCACTTACCAATCCCCTTCTGTACTTTATGCATCAGGGAAGGTGGGGAGGGACAGAGGGACAGCATGAGTACAGTAGATTTTGGGACAGCAGCTGTAATTTTATGAAACTTTTCTACATCTATGTTCATGTTACAAGAATAGGCGCTGACCACAACTTGTCATAGGTGGATGAATTTTAAGGGGTGTTGCTTTTCATATTTGAATGCTGCAAACTGTTAAGGCATCTCCGTTCTCAGGTTTTTTTCTCAGAAAAAAAATTCACTCTAATTGGAATTGCAGTCAGCTGGCAGTTTGGAGTTAGCAAGCTATATGTTGCTAAGTACCAAAACCAGTAAAGCTTTTCTTATTATTTACTAGCAGCAGCGTTTCTCTGTTGGTGATCTTGATTCTGGAGGCAAATTCTGGTGACCTCAGTTCCTCAAGAAACTTTAATTGTTCCGGTCTTCCCGAAAGCATTTTAAGGATGGAAGAATCCTGAAGAGAACTGAAGAGACCTAGCCTTTAGAAGGAAGAAATGCTGGCTTTTTACTTAGCCAGCTGTGGTAGACTACAGTATTCACATGATGTCTGCTTTCATTAGCACTGGTGAAACTTCACAACATTCATTTTTCAGCAGTGCACTCAACATGCAGACATGGCCTAGAGCTCTGAATTTGGCTTTGCGATTCAAACGTCCCCAGTGCTGGGAAGTATTTAGTTACACAAGCATGAGCCTGAGTTTAGTTAGCCATGATGTTTAATCTTGACTCGGGCTTTCCCAGGGGCATGGTGGGTGTTGCTGTGCAGGTCTCTTGAAACAATATAGTATTGAGATTTATTTCGCCCAGAGAGAGAAACATGTAGGCAGAGACTTGAGAGCTGGGTAAACTTTGTGTGCTGCAGTGAGCTGTGCTAAGAAAGAGAGAATGCATGAGATGATGTATATGAGTGAGTTCTGCACTGGCCTTCCAGATACTGTATTTGCTTTTTATTCTTGCTGCATTAAAACCTGCTTAACCCAAGTCTAATGATCAAATTCATTCTTAGAATTTAATTTTTTTTTCCTTCCTTTTTCTTTCATTTGATGCTACTTCCTTTCTCCTTCTCTACCTCCACGATTCTGCCTCAGCAGGCCCTTGCTCCTCCTCGTCCTCCTCTTCCCAAAGAGGAAAGCTTTGCATGGCGTCCCCGCACTGACACTAAAGCCACCAACCTGTTGCCAGTGCCCATCATGGACTGCGTGTACCTGAATGCACCCAAGCCTTATACGCAGCGTGCATCACCAAACACCAGTGCACGGTGTTATTTGTCATCACCTACACCCTATGGGGCCATCCCCAGCGGGAAGCAAGGCTTGCCAGCAGGGCATTCTCCCTCTTCAGGCCCCAAAGATGAGGTGCATGCTGGGCAGCCGCTCTTGGAAAGTCGCTCCTCGTCGGGTGCATCATCCATACAACACAACCCTGACAGGGCAGATCCCAGTAGTAAGGCTGGAATGAATTCCAGTCATGAGACGAAGGCGGATAAAAAGGTCAGCAAACTATATGTAGCTTGTTTATCTAACAGCACTTGCTCAGCTGCATCTCAAAATTCCGCTGGCACCACACATGTCCCAGCAGCCAGCACCAGTTTGGGCGCTGAGCTCACTCAGGCACCAGCCACCAACATTGTTTCCTCTGTAACAGACACTGAAAAGTCTCTTCCTGCTGCTCCTCCTCCTCCTATTCCTCCCAGGCCGTACTTTTACATTGTCCTCAGCAAAGACGCAGTTAGTTATGGTGCAGGCCAACCCTCCCGGACTCGGTCGCCAGCTCCGCACGCTGTGAGGGACAAAGTGCTAGAGCCCCAGAGCACAACTGCCACAGAGGACAGGATGAGAAAAGAGCCTTACCTTACTCAGCAGCGACAGCCACCATACAAGGCAATGGGACGCAGCATGGTACATGTTTTCTCCGTAACCTTGTTTTCTTTCAGCCGTGCGAACAGTTCTTTAACTCATTACAATGTTCCCTTAATGCTTTATTCCCCCTCCTACCTAATTTCTGAGCACTTCTTGTGCCGCCTGAGTCTTGTGATCTTCTACTCGATAATATTTAACACCCCATGCGTGCCCCCTCAGCGTTGATCTGTGTGTTTGTGTGTGTGTGTGCTGTTTGTAGGGAGTTGGGTTGGGCTGGTGAGGATCTTTCCATTTTAGGGAGGTGTAAAAGAAGCAAACTCTGTACAGTGATAGCTAGTGTTTCTCAAGTGATGGTGAATGCAGAACTGTTCTGTGGTTTTCTACACAGAATTGGAGAAGAAGGGTGGTGAGGGCAATGAAGATTTTTGTGAAAAAATGTATGTTCGTAGGGGCCAGGGCTGCAAACCTGAAAAAGTATGTCTCCCTAAGGAAAGAAAATCTGGTGGGGCTTTGTATCATTTTGGGTACATTCCTTGCATGACACTATATGGCTGCATTAGACTAAAGTATCAGTCCTCCCCCGTTGCATAACAACACCTTGTTTCCTACAGGATGCCACTGCCACCACCACAGCTCAGCCTGGAGTTATAGTAGTCCCCCTCCTCCAGGTTAATCCAGACAGACAACAAGAAGGCAGCTCCAGCACTCCACCGCCGCCTCTGGTTCCTTTTGGGCAAGGCTCCGTATTCCCTGAGATTGTTTCTCCTGGCTCACCCTTGACTTTTCCAACTCTAGATGATTTCATTCCCCCACATCTCCAGAGGGGCTCCCACCATAACCAAGCACCTTCCACATCTGGCACATTACCCTCTGTTTACCCGAAACTGCCATTCTTCTCATCACCACCTTCACTTGTCCCTGCAGTCACGGGGGCTGTGCACAGGGGCTTGAAGCCTGAAATCACTGGAGTCATCTCACATACAGTAAGCTTGCCAAGTACTCTCCTCGCCCTATTCCTAAATTTGTATTCCCAGATTAAAATTACTTTCTCCTTGCAATACTAAACTTGAGAGAGGAGCGATGACTCACTCCCTGCCAGCAGCATGACAACTGAAACCTTGTTTGCATCCTGTGCTAGTGCATGCGTTTTGCCTGCCTTGTGCAGCTCTGAACTTCCCATTGACTTCTTGCTACGTTTAACTGGCTCCCTTTGTGCCCATTCTGCCAGGTGATGCACACTGTAAGAGTCTTCAGAGGATTTGCTCAGAATAATGGATTCTGTATAAGCTGAATAGCTGCAACTAACCGATCTCTTCAGGCTCTTTTAGTAACATCCTTAATTGTGTTTGAGTAACATTTAAAGCAGCAACAGCAGACCAGCTAAAGGTTAGGGTTGGCTTTCTGTTCCACTTGGAGCCACAAGACCATATGGTCTCTACACAAATCCCTGATGAAATCAGTGTAGGATTGCTGACAGTATCCGATGACCCACAAGTTGTAAGTTACTGAGCTAAATGTCTTCCAAGCATGTAGATGCTGTGGGTTAGATTAGGCAGAGAGTGTCTCTTCATTTTGGAATTGCTTGTCTTTGAAAATTTTGAAGAATTCAGTCCATAACAGTTAGAATTTACTGTGTTCTTCTTGGGTTAGGTTTTGTTCCTCTTTAAGCACATTGCCTATTTTAAAAAGTCCTCGGCGACAAGGAGGAAAAGTAGCTCTCAGTTAAAGTTGCAGAGGAGGCAAAAAGTACATGACCTTTCTTACACTGGAAGTCTTAAAACCACCTTTTTTTTACATGCTTGCTTTTAAGGACAAGGAAGAAGTTCAGCAGAAACCCCCTTCTCTCATGATGATGTTTGGTCTGCTCTCTGGCTCTGTAGGGATCTAGCAAACAGGCGTGTGAAGGGGGGAAAGAAAAAAACAGCTGAAGATATTTTCAAAAGTTCTCAGCATTGGCCTTTCTACTTTAGTTAAAATCAATGAGGGTTTTATTGCAGAGAGCAATCAAAGTTTGGGCTTGGTGTTTCATTTCTGATTGGGTTTTTTTGTTTGTTTTTTAAATGGAGCCTATCTGCAGGCTCCAGAAAAAAATCAGGAGGCATCCAAATCATAGATGTTGTTGTACCTGACTTTCTTGAGAGTTTTGAAATGTTTTTGGTCATGCTCAATTCAGGCATGTAATCACAGAGCTGTTTTCCACAATTATATAAATGGTCTTTGTTTACCTGCTTTGGTGACTTTTCTGGGGCTCCTGAGCCTATCCTGAGCCAGCATCCCTCTTCTTTGAGGGATTCTTATTTGTATTTTAGTTAGCAAAGTGAAGCTCAAACCCTATTCTTATACTTCTCCCTGACTCTTGCTCCTTTTTCCTAAATGCATTGTTTGGAATGTTGTCACAGTCAGCAAAATGGGGCTGGGTCTCTCTCTTGGGAACACATATTTCTGAAGACCAGTGATTCTTTTCTGTCTCCATGAAATGTCTATGGCCTGACCAGATGCTGCTTGGACCAAGATCACCTTCATCTAACAGAACAAGATTGTTTTTCCCCATTTCCCCTCTAGGTTGGAGAAACTGTAGGTGCTTGTTCTGAGTATGGCCAGTTCTCACTATGATTTATCTCTGAGCTCTGGTGTCAGACCTCACTCTGGCCCTGGTTCAGCCCCCTGCTTGATGCTGTAAGTCTTTTCCTCTGATGCTCGTCGGTATGAAGGGCACCGAGTTGCAGTTACACTTGGCCAGAAAAGCCAGAAGTAGGAATTTTTCTGGAGCAATATTCTGTGCATATTCAGGGGTTTTTTTCAGTAGTGATGAAAGTACCATTGAATGCTCAGCTGATTTTACAGATCAGTGGCTTGCAGCATTTCAGTCTGACAGTAGAGCAGCAGGAGTGCAGGAATTTGGTCCACTGTTCCATACTCTCTTTGTTTGGATGCTCATTCCCCATTAACAGTAATTGTGTGTCCAAATTCCTTAAGCAGCTTTGAACAATCTCAGTCTAAACTGGCACACACACAGTCTTTGTCATCATCCCTTCTTTATCTGTTCCCCTTACCACCACCCAAAGCCCAGTATCTCTGGACTGAGGTTTTTCACAGATGAGCTAGCTTTCAAAGTCTCCCTGCTGACACAGCTTGTATTTCTACAGAACAGCGAGAGCTGTGGTGATATCAGAGATGGGTTTGAAATAAGCAAATAACGGAGCTGGATGCTTTAGGAGAGCAAGAACAGATTGCTATCTGTGCTCCAGCAGCAAAGCCATGTTGAGTATCTCCCTTGCTAGAGTCCTACCTTTTACCCTCTATCAGTTTTGGGGCTTTTTTATGTCATTTTTTTTAATCAGGTAGGTATCACACTGTCTCCTGAGTGATGATGCTAATTTAATTTCTCAGACTTTCTTTACCAAACCATCTGCAGTAATAATGTTTCACTCCAGAACTGCATGAGTTTTGCATGTCTGACTTGCTATGAAAGGAACTTTCGGAACAAAAATATTTATGTGTGTATGTATCAGGGGAAAGATGTCTGCATCTTCTCCCCTGATCAGATTTGCTCATTTCTGGCACCTTGTGTTTGTTCCAAAGAGTCTGCTAGATGTATTTAGTGCCTTCTTTTGGGGTTGGAGTTGTGAAATCCAACACCAAATAGTTATAGTACTGCCTTAGCGAACTAATTCCATTAACAACGAGCAGGGTATGTACAAGGAGCAGGGTAACACTCGTGCTTATCCCTTTTATACTAAAATTTGCTGTGATTATGCTTCTCTTACAGCTTAAAATGTTGGGGGTTTTTTCCAGATTTTCCCAGTGTAGCAGCCTTCTGCATGTTACTAATGATGTGTTGCTCTTCTTTTCAGGACCCAGGTCCTGTGCTAAATGAAGTGCCCCAGCCTGGCACTGGCACTGATTATCCAACCTCCATCACTTCCATCAGCAAATCTGCCTCTGCCTATCCTTCTACCACAATCGTCAATCCCACTATTGTCCTCTTGCAGCACAATCGAGGTAAGGAGACTTGCATATAGATAGTTGTGGCTCAAACTGAGCAACCTGCTACAAGGAATTGGAGAATGTGTGTGCTGTGGACAATTAGGTCCAAACTACTAAGAACTAACAAAGCTGCCTCAGGAAAGTTGTAGTGACTGGAACATAAAACAGGCAAGTAAGAGGTTAGAGGTGTGGGACAATGCCTACTTTTTGCAATTAAAACCTGTGGATCAGAAGCTCTCTGAAGTGTGTGTGGGTTTTTAACTGGACTATGGACAAATGAATTAGCTATTGCAGGGTAACAGGTGGTGGAAAAGGGTGTGTATGCTCCTGTCATAGCATACTCTGTAAGTAGGAACAAGATAGCTTGGAGTAGTTTCTCCATCACTTGAAAAGGTGATACATTTCTTCTCAGCTACTGCAGTGTGAAAGCAGCTGTAATTTTCTGTTACTGTGGAAGAGATTTGACCTCTGAAGTTGCTCAATAGTAAATAATCTGCTGTCCCACGGGTTTCAACTGGGCAATTTGTTCCTCTGTCCATAACTGGGTCAACTCAAACTCATACTGCACTAGTCCTTGAGCTCTGGATTTGCATATGAGCAAAACAACCTTGTTTGAGAACTTCCATATTCAGCAATCAAAGCCCTTCTTATAGCAGCTCTATCTGAGTGGATAGTTCCATCTCTTGACCTCTGGCATTGGAGGAAAACTTTGCTTGTCCTTTCTAGTTCTCCTGGTGGCTGGCATTACCCCAGCCTCCCAGTTCATTGAGCATTACTAAAGACTGTAGCTTATAACAGGCCACACAGGTGCAGTCCAATTTGCCTTGATTTTTGGTGGACTTGGGAAACTATGGGAATCTGCGGTGCTGTGGCTTACCTTTTGCAAAATAAAAAATAAAATCAGAAAATAGGGTCAAGGGCTGCACTTCTCATACTGTAATCATTCTAATTACAGCACTGATGTGCTCCTTTGTAATCCCTCATGGGGTATTTTCAGTGCCCTTTTAAAACAGGTTTCAGTCTTTGATCCTGAAGATAGTGTCCTCACTGTAGCCCAGCCCCTGATAGGGGTAATGAGTGGATTATCTCTTCCTTTTTTGCTAGCATCTGAAGCAGCTTTACTTATGTGCTTCTGAATGAGGGTGTCTGGATTCCTCAATTGCTTCAAGAGGAGAAAACCTTATTTGAGGCAGCCTTTTTAAATCTCAAAGCTTTTTGTTGACTTTTTTTGAGGTGGGATTTGCTTTTGGTCCTTTTGCCCCCTTCCCCCCCCCCCATTAAATTTGGAGCATTTAGACTTTAGGAGCATGAGAGAGAAATTTGTGTAATATGATGACACACACACACACTGGCTCTGAGAGAGCTGATGTGAAATTGTTCTGTTTACTAATTACCTTCACAGTTAACGATTCATCCTGTCTGAATATTGCTTTTGACCATTAGTAGTCATGATACTGTATCCTGATAGATTGAAGAGCCTTCTGTCATGCTATTTTTGTGTGATATAGATCATGGCCTGATGAGCAAATTGATCAGGTCTGTGAAGTATATAACTCTAATGCCCATTTTTCAATCTGTATTAGTCAAACTTGGAAGTTCCAAGGATCATGTTGAACTGCTTTGACAAGGCATTTCAGTCATACATTTATATTGACTGACATCGTGTGTTGTACTATGTATTTATTAGAAAATATCATTAAAAAATATTAATATTTTTATGTCAACTTGATAGACAGATGTCCCAGCCATCACAGTAATGTTGTTCAAAGGTTGTCACAACATTTGCTTTCTTCCTTGTCCTGTGGAGTTTCCTTTGCATTCCAAGACATACTCTCAAGAGTTTGAATGTTAATGGTCCAATGAGCTGCAATCTCCATAGCTGCTCTCTTTAGAGCAGAAAACTGCTCTAAAATTCTTAACTATGATTTATGTCAATGTGCTAATTTTTATCTGACCTCAGTTGTTGTCATTCAGCAGAGTCCTTAGTTACTGTTGAAGTGGAAAATATTTCTTCATCACGCAGTAGGACATCATACTTTTTTTTCCTCTTCTTTTTTTTCAAGTGCAGAATGGAAATAGTAATCAGATGTGTCATCTTTTCTGCCCTCTTATTAAAAGTTCCACACTGCCTATTTGATAAAAGAACAGGATCATTGCTGAATTTCTGTTTATTCTTCATGTGCCTCAAAACTCCATTTTTGAGTCTAAGACATTCTGTTAATGCTTTTACTTCCATTATGATTTTCTTGCATTTTGTTCCTACTTATAGGTGTACATTTCCCTAGTTTTCCATCTTTTTGTGTTGAGGATTTCCTACAGTTCATTATGCTTTCATTCCTATCTAGGCTTTATGCCAGCATAAGCATTAAGATTTCTTTCTGCTAACTTACTATTTTTAAATGGTTCTCAGATCTTAGTTATCTGTTGAATTTCTGTCCTGGCTGACATGATTCATGTTTAGTTTCACGTTTATGAACCTTATCTATTCAAGACTCGTTTGGTCTCATGGCATAGAACAAATTGTTACTAGGTTATGTTTTACCTTCCTCTGAATGGTTAATTATGTTTTGTGCTGGAATTACTTCCTTCATGTCAAGATGACGTTTAATATAAAATCTTCTTGTGTGCTCTGAAATACCCTCTGAATTAGAAATTTCAAGGTCGTTTTAATGCTGGCAGTCTGAGGTTTCCAGTAGTTTAGTTAGTCTTCCAGATGGATAATGTGGCTTTCTTTCTCCTCAGTGGATTGATTGCTTTTTTCAAACAGCTAGTTCTCTTATTCTCTGAAGTGACTGTTGTAGCAGACATCACCTACTTATTACTATTACTTATTAGTATTTTGTGCTTTATTTGCTAGTTCATTAGTCTGCATGTAAAATCCTTTGATTTTGAACTATCAGAGACTTAGAAACAGGTAATGGAATTTGAAACACAGACAGTACACTGTTCTTTTTTGTCTACTTGAACTTACTCAGTAAATTGTGATGAAAGATCTGCGAATTTTTTCTCCTGGATTTCAAAAATACAAACTGAATAAAATGACTTATAAACAAGTCATTTCAGATGCTCTTGTTCTAGCACCAAGGTAAGAATTTTTTCCCCTTCATATCTGTTTGGTGTCTGGATAAATATTCTCTTCGATGCCTTTATTTTGCACTCAACATGTTTTCAAATAATTGTTTCATCTTCCCTCTTTTTTACTGGTTTCCAGTCTTACTCTCCTCCAGTGCTCCCTCCTCTGGAGGAACTCTGAAGGCATCCGTAACCATACTTTCACTGTTGCAAGGAGTTTTATCCCTCTGCTTGACCCTTTCTCTCAGACACCTACAAGTTTTTGGCCTTTGCTTGCAGTCCCAGAACACAAGATCAAAGGTGAAAGCCTCAGTTAGTTGGTGTGTGCCTGGGGCTACAATCTGGCTCTGGTGAGGCGAGAGAGTGAAGTAGCAGACACCTGCTCCTCCTGCTTCTATCCATCAGCAGCTCCCTTTCCTACAGAGAGATACAAGTGAAAATGAAATCTCCTCTTCACGTAAAAAGGTGTTGGGGTTTTTTTCCATGAAAAGTGTATTAATTCGTGGTATTCTGTCCCCGTGGAATAGAGATGGGACTGACGTTTTAAACCACATGTTCTTGTCAGAAGAGTTTAGTGATTCAATATAGTTCTCCTCAGCGAAGGTGATGGCTGTTCTCACTTGCATTTCTTCTCTCAAGTAATCAGAGGTGGGCATCCTAGCATTTCTCACTCATGTGTTCTCATAATACAGCAGCCTACTGCTGATGGCCTGCTTAGACCAGTGAACCCTGCAGCAGGGGGTTCTCATCTACTCTTTGGTTCAGATTGCTAACCCTTCCTTCTACCCAACACGCTCGCAGGTGAACATAATGCACAGGAGCAGCTTGCCGTCGGTGGTTAGCAGGGCAGAAGGCTGGGGTTGAAGAACAAAGTTTGTAGGTATTGACAAGGGATCTACACAGAGGAGAAATACCGGTTTCCCTTGCTGCAATGATCGATTTAGTACAAATATCTAGTGAGGGTGGGTTCTGCTAGCAAACACCATACACCTGGAGATTTGTGACCTGCTGCAGACTTAATTGGCAAGTGTTATATTCCACCCCAAAGCGGTTATTTCCTGGGCAGGCAATGCATGGCATGGTTTATGTTGAATATATAACAGGTGTGTTTAATATATTAAAGGTTTGAAATCTTTTTACTAACAATACGAACTTACAGAAGTTTTTGTATTTTTTATGTCAGTAAAATAGTTTATTCCTTTCATATGGCTTTCATGCTTTAAATAAAGTGATTAATTGCTAGGGAGTAGAAAAAACGGAGAGTGGAATGCTAAGAATTCGTGGTTTTATTCCCAGCTGTGATTTGGGCCAGACATATGGGCATCCTTTTAGAAAGCATCAACTTTAGGGTGGTCAAACATGCTGAAAGATACCACAAATGTCCCAGTGTGGAAACTCATTAATGAGAGGCCCCTAACTTAGGGGACCATTCCAAGAATCGAAACCTTCAAGCTGTGTCTGTGCACAGATCACTGAATCTGTGGCTCAGTGGTATGTGATGACACTCAGCAAGCACCAAAAATGACTTGATCCTATCCTATGTCCCTTTGAAATGCTACAGCAGTATTGTTTCAAAATGTACTTCATGCTAATGGTAACAGAGTTAGTTGTCAAGTTGTTTGACTCTGCGAATTTTTACTGTTTTTCAAATTATCTCCTGTCCAACATTTTCATTCTCTGATGTTATGAAAAAATGAAATTTAAGTAAAAGTGCTCTTTGCAAATGTATTGGTCACTGCATCATGAGATTTATATTATTCCACGAGGCTGCTGTGTGGAGAAGGGACTGTGGGCTGTCACTTTGGCAGGGTATTTGAAAACAGATTCTCTCCAGCAGCTGCTGCCATTCTGTCTACAGCGTATTTCTTGCCTGTCAGAAATGCAGCACCAGAGCACTTGCTGTTTGTCTCACCCATTTGTTCTGTATTTCTTTTTGTTTTGTTTCTCCCTTTACCACAGAACAGCAAAAAAGGCTTAGTAGCCTGGCAGGTATGATGTGAAAGGTCTGCTACTCCCCAACTGCTGCCTCTGCTGGAGCAAAGCTGCTGCTGGTAGCTTGTGGAGTACCTTTAGCAAACACATTGCCCAGGAACTGCAAAGGAATATACCAAAATGCAAAATTACTCATCTGTCCCTCCTAAGTCAAAAGATTTACAAACAGTTTGATTGTTCTAGGTGACTTTTGCGGCTACCTTTTGAGCGTTTAGTTTTATTCCCTTGCGGGCATATTCTCATGTTTTGCTACACATCCAGTACAGTTAGTCTCACGTGTGGTGAGGGGAGAGGAAGATAACTGAAAGTCAGTGTTTACAGGTCTCCAAGAGCAGAAATATTGGTGCCAGATGTCAAGAAATACATGATAAAATTGTAGCATACACGTATATATGTGTGCTGCTACCCATCTCTGCACAGGTGTGAGAATCTCTCCTTGAAAGATGAGCAAGTCGTTTTCCTGGTCGTCTTTTCCTTTCCACACCCAACTAGAAGTAGCTCAGTCTGCAGTTGGTGTTACAGGAACAGCTCATTATGCTGTATTATCATTCTTTGGTTATGGCCATGGCAGGGTAGATGGAGAGGTGAGAGAGAAGAGAGTCCAGGAGAGCACCTAAGCACTTGAAGTATCACAGTAGAAACCCAAGAGGACCAATACTGCATGCTCCTACTCTCCCATGTGGGCCCTGGACTAACAGAGCCTGTCCCACTAGGACAGAATCTGCCCCTGAGGCAGTTGCTGACCTGGTCGGACTTCATACACCAGGTTCCTTCACCTGCAACCCCAGACTGTCCCTCCTCTTTACTGCTACCCTTCTGAGGTGACAGGCTCCATAACAGCTTACAGTGGTTTCTCTCAGCTCCTTCCCTTGGTGTAGCTGTTGTCTCATCAGACACCACTCAGCTGAGAGTTTAACACTTGCCTGCAAGTCTGAACAGAGGTTTCCTGTTGGTTTTCCCCTTCGCAAGGTGTTTCCCTTCATTATCAGGACCTCCTTTGTTTTCTGAACTACAGATAGCCACAGAGCAGTTTGTTATAGCCTGAAAGATCCTCAATCTGGAAGAGTGAAGCACTTTGTGGTACAGCTGGGTCTGCATCTGCTCTCAGTGTACCAAACAACCACACGAAGCTGCTGGCTGCCACCTCTTCCTTGATTTTTATGTCCTGTTGGTCACAGCAGTCAAACTTTCTTGCTGTGCAACCCCACATATTGCTGCTGCTGTTGCAAAAGGGTGGCTCAGGTGCCATGGAGTATGCTAACTGGTGCAGCCTGGTTCTGTGGGCAATTAGGCACCAGATTTAGTTCTGATTTTTAAATACCTCCAAGCCTATATATCTTCATAAACTCTCTTGAAATCATTGGAGCATCATGGCAAGTAAGTTAGGGTGACATTTAGCCATTATTCTCCAAGTTGTAGGATATTGTAGGAAACCTTTGATGAAAGATGTCTACTTTTGTTCCTCTGTCTGCAAAAACACTTGTGCAACAAGTGTTGCATGCTTGAGGACCAGCACACTGAGGACCAGCAGCTAAGTTGGTCCTCATGGTTGAGTCCTATGGACCTAGGAAGGACTTACCTGGAGGGTGCACAGGGAGGGCTTGCCTTAACACAACTTGTGCTGTCAGGTAGGCCTTCCCTGTCTCCAGGGTTGTCAGTCCAGCTCCTTCAACCAGTTCTAAATGTACTCCAAAGATTATTTTTGAAAACTCCTTCAAAATACATTTAAGGGGCTGGTAGATTTTTGCCCTCACTATGCCATGCTAGGTAGCTCCCAGACCTTCATGTTTTAATATTAAAAAGGTGAATAGATGTTTGGCAGAAGGCTGGCATGAGCCATCTGGCAGGTTTTATGTTTGCAAAATCATCAAAATAAAGATTTTGCTGAGATCACGGCTGTGGCACTGGGACATCAGATTGTGATACATTTTCCCCCTTGTTTATGTCTGTATTAGGTATTTTGACTATTATCGTCATAGTTTCAGATGAGGTCTGCCTGGCAAACAGCCAGCCAGTTTTCCAGTGCAGAGAGCTAGGAAATCAAAGAGAAACAACATATGTTTACCAGTCCTGTTAGAGAAGGACTTTGTGCCCTTCTCTGGCATTGAATTCTTTGTCCTGCAGAAAATAATGACTTTTCTAGACCAGAAGTCACATCAGCAGTGACAATGATAAGTAATGGAGAAAAGTTGTGACCTTTCCTAAAGTTTACATCCTCTCCTCATCCCCATAGAAAAACCTGCTTCCTTTTGGTCCTCAAGGTCATGGAAGGATGGTCTTAGTTTCAGTTACTCTTTTCACGTGCAATTCCTAGAGGCTGAGTAAAGAGTCCTAAATATGTCCTACAAAATGGAGATTTCTGTACACCAGGGACATGAGACTGCACACACATTCACGGGGAGGGGAAATAGGATGAAAATGCCAACCAAGGATTTAATAGATGCTTTGCCCCATTTTGAACATTTATAAACATTACTATTTTACATAAACATATAAACATTATTGTTTTGTTTCTATCTTAAAGAGGAGGAAAACTTAAAAGTTGATGGTAATTTCAAACCAACCTTTTAAATGCAAATCCTTCAGTACTGAATTGCACGGGACAGAATTGTGTTTGCTCAAGGTACCAACAGATCAATGCATTGCTATGCATGAGCCTTTCCTCTGATATCTGGCCCTTTCAGATTTCTGCACATTTAATGGCTTTGGGCAGTATGGTGATGTGCATGTGAATAATCATCTCTCTCTCTCTTCAATGCATGCAGTGATGAAAAAATGATAGGATTTGGCAAAGTCTTGGTCAGACAGACTGAAAAATTACAGATATTTCCTCTTCAGGAAATCCACATAGAAAATATTCTTGACTGAGCTGGAAAGTTGCTGAGCTGCAGCTCTCCAGAATGTAGTAGAGCTTCAGAGCAACCTGAAGTCCCTGGGTTCCTTGGCCAGTGGTGGTGCCTGCTGCTACCTCTGAGTGTCAGTTGGACAACGTCAAGGAACTCTAGCTTGCGAGCAAGTCTGAATTACAGTTTTGGAAGCGGTCTGAAGTAGTTAGTTATTTCCCTCCATCTTAATGCCGACTCATGTGCAATCATATGTCATATGTGTGCTTAAAGAAACAGCAGATTTGTTTTTTACATACTCTGGTTAGGGCACAGAAATTAATTTGAAACATCATATACTGACTGTAACAAATGGGATTGTCAGGCAGGTGAGTGCAAGGTGTTAAAAAGTAGTGCCCCACTGCCACGTGGGATGCTCCTTTAGATTGACAACACCAGCAGAAAAACGATGAACAGGAGACTTATTACTGGTGCTTTTTGATGAAGAATGAGATTGAAGAGTTCCTAATTAGTCAAAAAGACACAAAACCCCAACTCTCAAACAGTCCTTGAAAATAAAGCTTTCCATTGTTTTATATGACAGCTGAGACTGTTGTGAAATGTGTTACAGTAACTAGCTGAGAGATGCAAGCCTGCTTCTGCTGGCATCACAGTCTGTCTCATCAACTACTTGCTGGGATTTTTGCCTTAAAAGAGCGGAATCTGGTGATGTGGTGAAATGCTGGGATGAGATAAGAATCCCCCCCATTGTCATTTCCAGATTCAGTGCCAGACAGATTAGTTTCTGATAAAGTTGATTCAGCACTCACACGGGACAAGCTGGTTCAGGAGACAGTGCCAAGTGAGAAGAGGTCAATGGAGGAAAAGAGAAGCGCTATCAAGGGCCCTCACCACATGGCTGATACCTCCGTTGATGATATTGGGATTCCACTGAGGGTAAGACAACACTGAGCATGTGGCTGATGCATTAGGACTGAGGGAATTCATTAAAGCTGCAGAGATGTAAGGGAAGATAGAATTCTAGTTGCAATGTATTTTATGATGAATGATTCAATTTGCTATCAATGACCTGTTTCAGCTGCCTCAGGGGGAAAGAAAATTAAAAATTAGTATTTCTTCTCATAATATTTGAAAATACTGTTTTCTGTTCCTCTGTTTCTTTCACAGATATCAGCTGAAGGAGAGTTTTGTCTTATTTTAGCCATCTTAAAGTCAGATATCTCTTTTATACAACATCTTTAAGTTCATTCAGTGTTTAGGGGAAATTATGAAAAGAATTATTAACCTGTTCTTACAACTGTTATGTAGCGTGAATTGAACGCTAAATGTTTCTAACTGTCCATTGAATACTTAGGAAATTGATATGTATGACTAAAAGAGGCAAGGTGCCAAATTTTAGATGTCAAATCAGATTGATATGCAAAACCTTCCACGCAATCTACAGTTCTACAGAGGTTACAACGTGCTTCTGCAAAGTTTGTACATTATTAGTTACTTGATTGAAACCAATAGCTTTGTTACATATGAGATTGTGTATCTTGAATGAAATCACTCATATTTCAGAGTATTAATGTCATACAGCCCCCACATAGCAGAGTGTAAACCTTTTTCATTTCTGGAAGATTTGTAATAACTCTGAAAGGCTGGTAGAAATCGTTGTTGTAATTATTTGTATTTATTTTTCCAATAGAATACAGACAGATCGAAGGACTGGTACAAGACGATGTTCAAACAGATCCACAAGCTAAATAGAGGTACTGTAGCACAGATGGGTTTTATTTACTTTAAAAGACCACCTTGATGACATTTTGTTTCATTCATGTAAAGAGTTGTACTGGATGTTAAATAAAAGCATTTTATGTTAACTAGTGTTTGCTCTGCACCACAAAACTCAACTAATGTATTTAAAATCTCTGAAGTCAAAGGTGAGAGAACAGTGAAGTCCAAAGAAAGGTCTGAGTTGTTTGAAAGATGAACTGTAGCGCCCTCATGAAATCAAGTATACTATTTGAGACCAGAAAGATGATGATAATTCCATAATTAGAGAAAATAGATCCCTAAACTCCTGTTTTAGCAGCCAACCCCATCCCACACACTTTTAAAGGACAGTAGGTTATCCCTGAAACTCCTCTGTGCATAAGAGAAAACTTTTTACACTGTAAAGCTTTAGTGTCTGCAAAACAAAGTGATTTGAAATTCACTGAAACCGGTGGAAAGGTTTCAATTAATTTTTGATGAGTTCAGTATCTGAACTCTGCTTTTTCAAAACCTTAAGTTTTTTCCTTTCAAAACCTGAAATTGTGGTGAGTGCTTGCAAACTTTGTAGTGGTACACTTCAGGGGATTCCCACCTTGGGACACTTCTGTGCCTGGCTACTGATACATTCACGTTTTTCTTCTGTGTGAGAAATGGCTGCAATAGCATTTGCAAACTGAACCCTCTGAACAGCCTGATGTGCAGGCAAATGTAGTTCAGCTCTGTGCTTATATAATAAAATGTAGAGCATGCAAAACTGGAGCTATATTTGGTGCTGCAGGTGCTGTCATGATGAGCTTTATGCATAATTAAGTGCTGTGTTATATTGGATGGAATGAGGAGGAGTTGAACTGTTTCCTAATCCTGCTGCTCGTAACAGAGGTTCTTCGGCTCAGCCAGAGCCCATGCTCAGATGGAGGAGAATGAGTTCAGTTCCCTTGGCTGTCAGGGTCTCTCAAAAGGCCCAGACATGCAAGGCAGCAGTGAGCAAAGAGGCATTCTAGGTTGTGTCATGCTAGAAGATCAGCATGAGAGGGCCTGTTCTGCAGTCAGCTTGAATGGATTCTTGTCTTGCCCTTCTTCCCGTTTAAATCTGTCCTCTCTGTTCTTTTTTGCAAATCACGTTCCTCTCCTTAGACACTCCTGAAGAAAACCCTTATTGCCCTACCTACATATTTCCTGAACTTCCTGAAATCCAGCAAAAAACTGAAGGTACCAGAAGTTTAGTCAGAGTATCTGTTGTCTTGTGCTTTGAGTTAACTGTACTATAGCACCCTAATAGTAACTAGATTCAGGTTCTAGATTTCTGTTACCCATGTGTTACGTTACACTGGCTGGAAATTCAGTTATGCCCAGTATATCTTCTTATGTGATGCATAAAATAACTAAATCTTTGCTAATCCATTAATTTTTTTTTAAATATGATGCCATCTACACTAGTGTTATTAAAGTAGGCAATAAAATCATATGGTGGTAGGAAACTGGGGGATGAAGCAGAACCTCCACTTCACTGTGGATAGTCTCAAAATCCACTGCTTTTCTCTGCTGCAGAAGACAATCCTTATTCTCCTACATACCAGTTTCCTGCGTCTACTCCTAGTCCTATCTCTGAAGGTAATCATAAAGGTCCATATATATTTTTCTGCACAAATGCTGCCTTATCCATTTATTTTCTTCCCGGAGTTTTTTCTAGTTGCTGAGCGTTGTGCTGCCTCATAATGATTTGCTGCACTCTAAGCAATGCCTTGACTGTATGACGCCTTTTTGGCTTTGCAGTGCTCCTCTGGCTTTGTAACTGGTATTTGACTAATGCTACAGACTTGGGGTTTGCTTGGTTTTATGCGCTTACCAGTTGTGTGTGCAGTGATTATTTAACATGTCTAGATTGCTGACTTACATATAAAGATGTTTAACTGAGATTTCTCTCGCCCTCCTTTCAGATCAATAAATTTTACTAATTATTTGCTTCTGGTTTTTAATATTAATATAGTGTTAGGGCCAGATCCAGAATGTCACTGAAGCCTATTGGTAAAAAGGCTGCTTGCTTCAGTGGGTTTTGGATCAGTCCCTCGTAATCTTTTAAAATAAACATAACTTGGTAATGTAGGTTCAGGGCTGGCCTTAGGTGCACTTGGCGTATCTAGGCAAGGACAGCGTTTGAAGGTCTCATCAGCACATCTTGCAACTTGAAATAACACTATCTTTACCTTATCTCTTCATGTGCTCAGCAGATTCCTTTTAACTTCATATTCAAATCAGAATCCTTTGCAGTCATATTTCAGGGATGAGGAAGTAACATCTGCTGCAGTGTTAATCATGTAACTGTGCAAAATACTTATACATGAGAACCAATGGGATCTGCTGCACACATTGGGTGTACAAACATTTCCTGATTGGGAAAGTTGTTGGTAACAGCCTTGTTGACTTGGTGCTTTGGTGACACTTTAGATCCTGCGATGTAGGAACTTGCCTACTTAGCCTGTGCCTCAAGCCAACCCTGGTGAGACTGTTAATTAACCATTTCATTCAATGTTCATATTAAACATCTGGTGGGGATTGTGTAAGAAGAAAGCATATAATATGAGCTGAGATGCTCAAAGAAGGTGAGGAGATGTAAGGTGCATTTCAATGTCAAAAGGGACGTGGACAAGGTGTAATACAGGTATCTGTATTATTTTTTATTGATCACCAGCACTAAATAAGATTATTAAAGGTGAATGAATGAGTTTTGTGATTTACCAGCCATTTTGCTATCTGAATGAAACAAACATATATAAGAATACCAGTCAATTTTGTCAACAATTCAGTATTATATAAATATTTTTTTTCTGTCATTAAGGTTTAAAATACAGGAATTGGCCAGAAAATTGACCTTTTCTATTTAAGCCTGAAGGTTATGATAAGCACACCAGAGTCAATAACCATCTTTGTGGAACTTAAACCTTCTAATTAATTCACCAAGAGAACTAAAGAAGAGAGACTAAAGTTAAGACTTCCCTGAGCCTCTCTGAAAGGCCTGATTAAATCTTGAATGCAACTTCAGGTCAGCTGTGTTAGCCAGATTGTTTTTTGCAGCAGATGAGATTGGCTTTAGTGGCTGATTGATGTTCTCCTTGATAGAAAATTTGGAAATTGTTTCAATCTGATTGACATCACTAAATTCACATAACACTTTTTTAGAACGTTCTTTTATCTACCTCATTCTACTGTCATTGATTTTTGGGGTTTTTTTTTGTCTTTTTATCTCTGTCCCATTAGTGGTTTCTTCACAGAATATTCTGAATTGGAAGGGACCCACAAGTATCATTTAGTCTAACTCCTCTTATCCCTGCACAGTACAGCCCCAGTAATCACACCACATGCCTGAGAGCATTGACCAGATGCTTCTTGAACTCTGTCGGGCTTGGTGCTGTGACCACTGCCCTGGGGAGCCTGTGCCAGTGCCCACCACCCTCTGGGTGAAGAATGTTTTTCTAGTATCCAAACTAAAACCTCCCCTGACACAACTTTGGGCCATTCCCTTGGATTATGTCACTGGTCACCAGAGAGAAGAGATCAGTGCCTGCCTCTCCACCTCGTCTTGTGAGGAAGCTGTAGACTGTGATGAGGTCTCCCCTCAGGTCTGGTCTTCTCCAGGCTGAACAAGCCAAGTGATCTCAGCCACTCCTCATAAGGCTTCCCCTCAAGGCTCTTTACCATCTTTGTTGCCTTCCTTTGGATATTCTCTTAATAGCCTAATGTCTGTTATATTGTGGTGCCCAAAACTGCAGGCAGTACTCAAAGTGAAGCTGCACCGGTGCAGAGTGGAGTGGTCCTTGCATTGTACTTTCATGCATTTTGCCTTGAAGTCCTCTACGTGTCTCTCATACACACATCCCTGCAAGTTTTAACCCTCATCTGCACAGAAAGGGACCTGTGGGTCTAGTTTTCAGGACTGATCACAACTCCCCCTGCTGCTACCTGCAATTCACAGAGGATTCATTCCAAAGCCTGTTTAAGATGGTGGAAGGATACCACTAAGTTTTTTATCTAGTCAAAGTCTCCTCTGACCATCATCTGTAATGTAGAAGATGGTGATGCTGCCACCCTCCCTTCTTTTTGGGCACATCTGCATTGTGCACTACAGTACCATGTTATCTTTGAATAACACATTATGTGGTTCCATGGCCCACGGTAGCAGTTATGTCCTGGAAAGGACATTGCTGTGTTGATGCAGTGAAACATTGTTGTTGTCAAAGAGAGAAGGTAGTTCAACTTGGGGGCCAGACCACACCACTCGGTTACACTGATGTCATTCCTAGCTCTTTTAGAGCTGTGTTAATATCTCTAATATACATTCTGTACATCTTTGCTGTTTAAAAAATAAGCTCTTCAGAACAAGAACTGCCACTTGGTCCAGGTTTATGTGTGTGTCTTGTGCCAGAAACATCATCTGTGCCTAGAAGATCATCTGAGTCAGTGACTATGCTTCAACTTGGTGTGCAAGATAATACAAGAAAGGTGTCCCAGCAATTATCATATGTAATTGGGAGCAGGAGTCCTCAGCTCTATTACTGTGTCTAGTACCTAAGGAATTATTTTAATCATATACTGTGGCTTTTAGATCCTCTATTTATCTTTCAGCTTTTAATAAAGTGTACAACCCATGATGTACAGGAGTTTTGTGATTTTTTTTTTTTATCACAAATTGTTTAGATTCCAAAGTGCTTAGAGAGCCTGGAGAAAAGTATTAGTGTAAGTAGTATGTTAATATTTATACCTCATCTAGGAATTGTATTTAAATGGAATTTAAACCTCATTGGGATTTTATTTTTTACGATACTCTCCCCATGGTAAGTATTGGGCATAGCACTCAAATTATGGTGAATGTGTTAGTAGAGGGAAATGAAAGGGTCTCTGGTGCTTCTTTGGGGCTTTTTCAGCTCACTTGCAAAATGCTTTTGTCTTTCAGATGAAGATTCTGATTCATACTCTCCTCGTTATTCCTATTCGGAGGACAGTAAGTAATTCACATTTCTTGTTTAATCTGTCAGACAGATAAGGCATGTAAAGTATGTATTTATTTGCCTCCTATCCAGTTCACCAATATTCCTATATTTGACTTATCCTACAGGCAGAACCCAGCTTTCAGTTCCCCGGTCCAAGAGTGAGATGGACAATATTGATTCGGAGAAGGTTGTAACGAGGTCTGCCACTTTGCCACTGCCAAACCGTACTTCCTCACTGAAAGCAAGCCCAGAAAGGTGACCTGAACTGAGATACATATGGATTGGTACTGGAAGAATATCTGAAAGCTGTGAATGGGAAGGGGACAAAAGTGGAAGCTTTAGGTCCACTACTGCAGTTAAACCTTTTTGGGAAATTGAATATATAGTTTTTACTGGGCAGCAGTGAACTCCTTCATTGTCACAGCCCAGTCCCCCATTCCGTCTGTCCTTTTTTATCAGACATCACACAGTCTGTTGCATAGTCTCCTGCCTGGGTGAGGAGTGTTTCCTTGGGTGTCATGCCTATACAGTGCCTACCACATAGGCACAGTGGAAACTCTTGGCTCAGTTTGACACTGTAAAGTCACCTGAGAATACAAGCAACTAGAGATAATTGCGGAGAAGCAAAATTTGGATTTACAATGAACCTTGATAAAAACTTTGTTACATTTTCCATCTTTGAGAGGTTCCACCCACATGAACTTTAATGGAAGAAGGTTCAAGTTAACAGTGTCGTTTATGATCTTTCAGAATGACTTTTTTGCTTCATTTATTAATGTGTGTTTTATACCTTTTTGTAACAGTAATGAATGCACTTACCAAATGAAGGGAAAGCAGAATGAGCAATGAATATTTTATGTCCTTCTGAATTCTCCCAGCTCTTGAACTGCACCTTACTCTTTCACCAGCTTCCACAGGCTCTTAATGTTTTTCATTTGCTGCCTTGCTGCAAATGAGCAATGCTGTCATTTGAGATTGCTAATATAGTGAACATCTCAGGTCACCGGGAGACAAAATTTACTGATAGAACTGTCTTCCTGACACAGGAATTCAAGGCATAGGGTGTCTGTCCTCTGAGAAAACTCTTGCAAGTGAAAGGATTACAATAATTAGTGCTTCCTATTATCTAGTGGCGAATGAGGGTTTCAACAGGGAGAATTTTCTCTGGGATTGAAATCTTAAGCAATCAAGTTATTCTGGATAGCAAAAAACAAACTTGTTGAAATTTACATACAGTGTAGGCCAGTAATTTTGGCTGTCATTTTGCCTTACTTTAGAAAGAAGAAAAATTGAATTGGTTGTCTCTGTCTCTCATCAGCCAGTGGAGAGAGTTTGGGCTTTCAAACTCAGTGGTTTGCTCCTATCCTAACCAGATCAGTAGGGTAAGGGAGAGGAAAAGTGGAGCAGTAGTTTTGTTTAGATGCCTCCCTTTTGTTTGGTGAATGCTAGGTGAGATGAATTCACATACACATTGCCCATCAAAGAGACCATGTCAGGAGCAAAATAAAAATTAGTTTGCGATCTCAAATGGCCTGATTTCTGGGGTTTAGGGGGGGCATCTGTTCTTCTGCATGAGATGTTTGAGTATACTGATTTTCAGAACAGCTGGACATTGTAGGATATGGACCCTGAATGCTTTATGACTGTTGTTGTCTGAACTGTGCCAGTGTAGACACTGCACAAAATTATAGTGGTTTGGGTAATCAGTGGACTGTTCTTAGTCATCTTTAGATATACCAGTCTGAGAGAATTCGTTCATGTCTCTAGAAAAGACCTCCTCTTGGACTCCAGAGTGCCCCCAGATTCCAGAACACTGGTAGTCAGGTAATCAGTAATGTGGCTAAAATGAAGTTTAGCAAAAGAGATTTAATCTGAGTTCTGCTCAAAGATTGGACATGTTCATATTTTTGAGCTTAGTTGAAGCCCATCATGAAGCCATTTCCAATGAGGAAAGATTTGGAAATTGAAAGTTTATTGAAAGTACTTGGCATAACCTCTGCTCCGATGGTTTCAGCAGCTGAGCCGTATCAAACTCTGCCTGGTATAGATAAAAAAATATATGTCCAGAGCCCCATCTGAACTGTTTCTTGTGCAACAGACTCCTTTTCAAGATTCAAAATTGTACCCTGAATAAACCATAATTAATGGAGAAAAGTGTTTGTCAAAATGAAATGTTTGTCTCCATAGAAACCACAGTATTTTGGGTTAATTGATCTGTCTTTTCTCAGGACGGACTGGGAGCCTCCAGACAAGAAGGTGGACACCAGAAAATATCGTGCAGAACCCAGGAGCATTTATGACTATCAGCCAGGAAAGTCCTCCGTTCTGAACAATGAAAAGATGGTAATGTTTGATTTATCCTAGTTTGTGGCTTTATCCTGCGATTATGAAATACTCTCCAAATGCTTGTCCAGTTCTATTCGGATGGGATTCCTTATGCTTACATTGCAGTGCTCGTGTGATAGATTTTGAAAACTGTTCTGCATAACTTCCTAACATTTTTGTTCTCTATAGAGTGAGATCCAGGGAGACTGAGAGTCTTCTTTCCTTTTGGACGTGTTGTTTTTTGTGTTGAGTATGGATCACTAACCCTAGTTTTTAATCCCTGTTTGACACTGTGACCTGTTCAGCAGCTGTTTTGCCAGCTGTACTTTTCCGAGGGCACAGCATTAGTTGATGCAGTAAGGTTGAAGGCATTATGCAACAGAGCAGGCAGGTTCAGTTTCTTTGTACCTCTGATGCTTTAAACACGGAAATAGTTTTTAAAATGCCTGTAATGTGCCTCAGTGGATGCCTCTGAGGTGCATTAGGACATGACCATCTCCCTGGGCTGCTTTCTTCCTCAGTTGGATCTCACCACTTTTGTGGCAGGGGTGGCAGGATTGAAAGGGAGCTAGCTCCCCAACTATGTCAGAAAGTAACCTGGAGTATTAAGCAAGCTATTACCAATTTGAGGATGAAATTTGTAAGCAATGCTGTGAATCGTGACAGATAGGGGACATAAAAGTCTCTTCCTGTGGCCTTGGCCATTTGACAAAGGACAGGGCAGAGAGGTAATGCTAACCTCATCAGCCAATCCTGTGTAAATCACCATAGATCATTTAAGATGTCCTTCAGTGGTGCAAGTGTGACACTGTAAGTGCTGGAAAATACTGAATGATGTTAGTAGTGTATGGCAAGTTTGGTGCATAAAGATATAGTTCTATATAGGCATTAATTTGAAGGATTCAATTAGAAGTGCTAATTGCATGTGAGATTCAAAATATAAACTGGGCTTTGTGCCTTAACAGCTCAGGCACTGATCTATGCATGAAGTAGGCAAAGGAATGCTCCTGGAAAACCTGACAAGGATTTTACATAAGAATGAATAGCAATTTAAATCAATAGAAATGTAAGAATCAAATCTAATCTGGGACCTGATGTTTCTCCTTAGTATTTTGGTGGGTTTTCTTTTTTCCTTCCAAGTGCAATCAAGGTCCATCACTTTTTGAAGATCCTGCAACCAACTTCTTTTCATACCCGTGTCCCTTCATTGACTTCAACAAAGTTGCTCCTTATGGGAGCATGATCCTAGTGCCTATTGAAATGGGCGGTGCATGACTCCCTCTTGATACTACTGGGCGTTGGCTCAGCCCATTAGAGAAGTGCCAGTGAGGAGTGGTTTGAACATGGTATGACAACTCCATTCCTGCAGTCCATCCTGGAACAAGATTTCTGCTGACTTAAGCGGCAATTTTGTCTCACGGTAAACAGACAAGATTAAAACTTGTGGCAAAAGGCCGGCTTCATCTGTGTACTTAAGCATTTGCAAGAGGTCTGTCATCACCAGTGGCACTGTTTACATGTTCAGACTTCGTCAGATACTTAATTGAACTGTGGAATCAGAGTCTATAAGCACAGGCAGGACCATCATCAGCATAATTGAGAAAAATTGTACATACAGAGCTCGTCAAAACCAAGATGAATGTGATAGCTGTGTTACTTCCAATGGTTTTTTTATGAGCTTTAATTTAAAGCCATAGATCACAGAAGGAAGAAGGTCTTCACAGTCTCCATCAGTCTTATTAAATATAACAGTAATGGTTAGTGACTAGATCTTTCAAGAAGGGTGCAGGATATTTGTAGATATCTAGTAATCTCCTAGCTGTGAATCCCAACCCAAAAACTAATTCAGATCAACAAAGAGCCTCCTATTGACATCAGTGAACTTTGTTTTAGTGTAAAGGCAGTTATATAAGAAGATGAGTGCTTTTAGTTGGAGTGCAGTAAATAAAAAATGGAGGCATTGATTCTATTCTGCCTTTAAGAAATAGCCGAATGATTCTCTAGGCCATCAGGCATCAAACATGATGTAACTATTTATCTTACAGATGGAAGCATTGCCTCTCATTCAGCAACAACCCTGAGCTCTTGCCCTAGAGCTTTTTTTGTGATGCTAATGGCTGTGTCAGAGTCTGGGACATATAAGTCCAGCACTGTTGTCAACTGCCTCAGTAACCCCATCACAGAACAATTTCCATGGGACACATGGTGCATCTGTGTGGCTCATTGCTTGTTGTGATGGAGTGCTTGGGATGACACTGGCATATCAGACATAATGTGTTTGTATTTTTAATGCACTGAGATCCATTATGTCTAAGACTAGGTATACTGAAATGCAGGAATTAGGTAGATATCTTTTGGGGAGTGGCATTTCATAAGCCTCAGCAATGGGCTTTCATTCTCTTACCTTACCAGTAGTGCTTTTAAACAGCTACAACTATTTCAACTTTTTTTGTTTCATTAAAACAGATGGTATGAACAAAAGGGAATTTCCTTTTCAGCTGTACTGTTTTCTGTCTTGTCTGATTTCCCTTCACTGTAATTTTGTCTGATACTCTAACATTTATTTGTGAGGAAACATGTAATATTGTCGCTCTATCCATCCCTTCAGAAATCTTTCAGGATACGCTCTCTCTGATTTGTCTCATTTGATTTAGAAAACCACCTTCCACTCTGTTTGCAATGTATAGAACAGGGTTTCTCACATATTCATGTGCTGTTAAAGATGCAGTATCTGATTCCAGTCTCACTAAATCTCTTTTTTTTTTTTTTAACCAAGTGATGATTTAAAAAAAAAAAATTAAAGTACATGCAGCTTTGGACTTGATGAAAGTGTCTGACAGTAGGAATCCTTGACTCCCAGCTCTTCCATTGAGTCTTCCTGTGACTGGGCAAGCTGCATAATCTCTCTCTGTGTGGGTCTCCTGATCTGTAAAATGCAATTCATTCATATTCATGTTGCTCACAATGATGCTATTAGGCTTAACTGATGTTTGCAAAGAAATTCATTGCCTTTATGAGAGAGATGCTGTAGAAATTCCAAATTATAAGGCTAAATATCTACATTTCAGAATGGAAACCCCAGGATCTGCATCTCTAACAGTCCCTTTCTGTGTATTCTTTGCATAATGTTATCCTTCTCTCTCTTCCATTCCCCTATCACCAACTCCTTTAGACTCGGGATATAAGCCCAGAAGAGGTAGATTTAAAGAATGAACCTTGGTATAAATTCTTTTCGGAATTGGAGTTTGGGAAACCGGTAAGTTTGATAGTTGCAATGACCAATGAAGTCAATCTGACTTTTTTTTTTTTTTTTTTTTTAAAATGCTTGTCACATCTCTTTGCTAGGCCCTAAACCTGAAACAGCTGTCTTACTCATTTAAAGATGTGATTGTACATAGCGTCATCCTGGTACTAATGTAAAGCAGCTGTTCTGTGGCCACTTTTAGTATTTTGAGGCCATTTGCAAACATTCCCCACTTTCCAGCACCATGTATCAACAAGGCAACGTTTTTTCACACACCATAGTTCAAACTGCATTTTTGTTGTTAATGTTAGAAATAATACCCTATTGTCATTATTGAAAGCCTCTATTCTTCCTCTGCCTAACAAGATCTCAGATAGCGAGGTAGCTAGAGAGGTAGCTTTAAGGCAAGGAGAATCATTTATTCCTATCCCTGGCTTGTAAACTGAAGTCACTAATTTCCAGCTATCCATGAACAGATCATGACACTTTTTCCTAATCATTTCCCTATGCATGTAGCTGCCCATTGCCTAAACAGAGGGCATCAGTCTGTGTTGAATAGCCCTTGCCATTCCCTGAAACAAAGGAGTCTGAGAACAGTGTGCTTTCTTTTCAAATGGACCTATGTTGCTCTGTGTGGAGAGAGAGAAAAAAAAAAAAGCCTTGATTTCCCCTCTGGAAAAGGATGAACCAAAGCTTAATTATTCAGTAGACCAAAGGACATTTTGATGGAGGGGAACACATCAGCGGTCATGGCTACCGTAAAAACTGTCACTTTAAAGCATTTTATGGCCTGGTTCGTACTGATTAAACACTATTAAGTTTGTTATTAAATACTGTTTAATAAGCTGCTGTTACTGCAGCAGGGGGTCAATATCAGCCTCTCACATGTATTCAAGCATAGTGGTTGGTTGTCACTTCTCGTTTCTCCTTGAGGTCAGCTGTCAGATTCCCATACACTCCGTTTTTGAGCGCTGCTGAGATTTCCCTGCATGAACAACAGAACAGGAATTTGTTTTAAGTTTCAGTACTGTCTTCAGAGGCAACTGCACGTGAACACCAGAGAGCAGGTTTTCATTAAAATCTAGTCTTGGTTCTGACAGAAGTGTCAAAGTTCCTCTACACAGAATGTAACTGCCTAGAGTTGAGTGCTCACTGCAATCATATCACAGAAATGTAGTGTAAATTTTGCTGAGAAGCAAACATGTACAATGGTTGGGTAGTCCATTCATTCATAGAAAACTCTGTTTTCTAGCTATGGACCTTCCACCCTAAGCTAAAGAAGGAGCTTCAGCAATTTTGGAGATGAGACCTCCTAATTTTTAGGCAGTAGAAGTCAGATAAATCTCACCTCTCTGAGGCTTTTAAGTCTTGTCAGTATAAGGATTTAACCCTTTACCGGTTGTCATGGTTTAAGATTTCCACAGTGAGAAGAAACCCACTTATCTTTGCTCACGTAATTAATAGCCATATGCTTTTACAATGAGTGGAGGTTTGTCATCTCTATGGTCCTTTGACTCAGCATGAGTTAATGGAAAATGTGTCAAGAAAAGGAGACCATTTGTGCCCTTGTCCCTTTCTAGATGTGGGGGTATACCTGTTCCTTAGAAGTGTGTATTTGTACTTTTAGTCAAGCAGCCTTGTCCTTATTTCAGAAGAGGACATCTCAGACTACAGCAGCAATCCATCTTGTGTTCAGCAGAGCATCTGTTCCAGTGACAGGTTCTCTGCCTTGCTCAGGGCACTGTTGTTAAGTGCTGCTTTCTTACAGCCTGCCTTGAAATGATATCCCATGTCAACTTGCTCCAGCTCAATGGCCATGCAGCCATGTTCCCCAAGAATTACGCCAGCTCCTGAATGTCGTACTCTGTAAATAGTTTCTTGGCATCAGGCACTTGAATTCAGCATGCCATCTCAGACTTTTATAGCTAGCAGAGGCCTCTCTGAGCTTCATTGTCACAGCCAAAAGAGCATGGTTTTTGTAGCTTTGCTTACTCCAGTCATGGGAGGGTAAGATTTTTGTGACCAGCTAGTGGCTAAGCCTCTCAGCTGAGAGTTTCAACTGATACTCGCTAGTATCTGGGCTCTTCAAAGATTCTCTCTTTTGTACCAGCTTTTTCCCAGTGCTGGAGATAATGTCTGTTCCTAGAGGCATGATTTTCCCTGGCTTCCTGACGTGCAGCTCTGTGATGTGGGCAGGAAACACTGTTGGTAAAAGGAAGCAAGAATTCTTATGAGCCTGTGGGTATTGCTCTCCAAAGACACCAGAATAATCAGGATGTTACTTTCCCCATTGAGGAAAGCAGATTTGTTTCCTAGGGCAACTGAAGTGACACATTACTGCACCAGCATTCCAGATGCATTTTTGGAGAGCTCTGTGGACTGCAGGTGTACCCTGCAGACAAGCAGATGAATCCATGCAGCAGGGATGCTTTTTCTCATGCAGCTGAGACTGAATCCCCACACACTTTTCTCCTGACCTGTGGCTCCACACCTCCATGGAGCCCATGTGCAAAACTTGACAGTCAGTCTAGAGCTCAGTTGTTTTCCTCTGTCATTGTGGGAAAACACACATGGACACCTTCTCCCAGCCCTTCCGATGTTAAGCATTGAGTTAAGCTCTCTGCTATAAATGGAGAAACAGGGGGCTGGAAAAAGAGGTACAAGTCCTGCTTTCACACCTAATGCCCTCCAGTTCCTCCCTCTGAATCTCACTCCATAATTTTTGCAACACCATCTACCCTCCTACAGCTGCTGATCTAATGGACACTAAATAGGTATTTAGTATTTGCATCCACAGTGGTTGTCTGAATGCAAAGTGGTACAGATTCAAAATACAGATCCAAGCAGTCTACAGAAGAATTTGGATCAAGACCCAAGTGTTGTAGCTCAGTCTCACTTTTGATAACTAACTGTGAGATTTCCTCCTCAGTGACTCAGAGACACTTTGTTTAGTAATCTAGTCACAGAAGTCAGTATGGACATGAAGGACAATTCTAAGTTTGCCAGGCAACAGAGGTTGATTTTGTTTGGAAGCAGAGCAACTGTATTCTGTTTTCACAAAATAAGAACAAAGTCTCTTTAAGGATATCAGTGAGAGGTGCATATCTTGAGGATGCTGTCTTGACATGATCTGGATAGGAGTGTCAGGACAAAGGCCTTTCACTTTGAATAATCCTCCCTGATATATACATGGGCATCCAAATAGGAAAATCCTTTTTTAAAATTGGCACCTTCACCTGCAGGATGAACTTTAAATAACTGGTTCCCCAACTTTCATGTGTGCCACTCTCTCCACCAAAAATCACCACAAACAAACCCCCAAGCCACTGAAATACAAAATAACAAATCTGCATTCTCATTGCCCCACAATGCCACCGCTGGAAAATCAGCCATTTGTTCACATGGTATGTATTCATAGTCTGACGCGGGTGGGAAAGATTTTTCCCTTTTCTGTATCAAAGGCCCTTGAATTACCCTTTCCTTTGGAAAAGAAGAATGAGCAAAACAAATGCTTTTTATGACTATGTGTTTTTTTCCCCATTTTGTTTTGCTTTTGTGTTAAGAATGCTTTAACCAAGAGCTGCGGGCTCCCTCTGAGAGTCCAAAAACCCTTAGAGCATCCTGCAAAAATAAAACTTTCCTCCCATACTACTGAAAACAGCCCTTCCCAGACTGCATGTATGTTACCTTTTACCCCCATGATTTCTTGATATTTGTGCTATAGCAGATTTATCCGTCTTTCTCTCTCTCTTTCTCTGTTGTGGTTTGTTGTTTTTTTATAATTTCTTTTCAGTGTTGATGCAAATCCCCTATTGTATTCCCCCTCTGTTCTAATCCAGTTTCCATATTCTCTGTGATGTCTTTCCTTATCTTCATTTCCTCATTTCCTTCCTCTGCTTTCCATCAGCCTCCAAAAAAGATTTGGGATTATACTCCTGGAGATTGCTCTATCCTTACTAGAGAGGATAGAAAGGTAATTGTGTCTCATGCACTACAGCATCCAGCGCGTATGTATGTGTGTATATGGTTTTTTGTTTGAGTTTTTTTTGTAACATTGCTTGGGTTTTGTGTGCTTGTGAGTGATTTTTTTTAATTGGGCTTGAGCTCATTAGCCTAACAATTAAGTAGCTAGTAAATTGATTTAATAAACAATTCTTAAATCATAATCAGCTGTAATTTAGACTGGTGGTTTTGCTATCTTGACTTGCAATGATAATTATACTAACAGCATAATGCATATTGTTACAGTATCTTTTTTTTTTCTTACAGGTGGGTTTTATAACTTTATGGTTTGTAGAAATAGATTCTAGCAGGCCTGTGCATCTCTTAATTTGAATGTTAAATGCTTAAAACTATTTCCTCTGTAATGATTGAAACATGATTAATTGCTAGTGAATTTCTGTGTATTGTTCATACCACCTTCATCTTTTTTCAATTAAAAAGGCTCGCTTTTTTTTCAAAATTAACATTCCTTTGGTTTCCCCTAACCCTAAGCATTATTTTCCCATTCTTCTTCTCCTTCTTTAACCAGACTGATCTAGAAAAAGACCTCTACCTTTACCAGACTGAGTTAGAGGCAGATTTAGAAAAAATGGAGAAGCTTTATAAAGCGCCACATAAAAAGCCACAGAAGGTATTTCCTATTCTTTTCATGCTGCCAATCCCTGTTTCCAAACTCTCTGCTTTAATCTATTCACTGCTGGATGATTATTAAATGAGGTTGGGATAAATAATGGCTCTGACCGTTCTGACTGCATGGCTTGCTGTGTCGCTGTCAGAAATAATAGAACGTGATGCTGAGAATCCGGCTTGAAATCCATTTCAGATACAGTGATTTCCTCTCTCCCCCATTTGCTTTCAGCTGCCCCCCACCCCCATCTCAGTCCCCCTTTCAGGTTTAGAGTTCAGTGTCTGCAAAAAAAACCCTCTCTATTTTTCACATGAATAGGCAGCAGCAATCAGCTTAAAATTCTTGGTTGGCGTGTCACGTCATCATCTCGTGCCTTTCAAGCGTGTTGCCATCTACCCTCCCTTCATACAAGCCCTGCTCTGTGCTAGGAGCTCACGCCTACCCAAGATTTTGGATATTCCCAAGAGATTTTACACAATTTTCCTTATACTGCACCTTGTTGTGGCCTTCTAGGGCAGGTGAGCTGCAGTTGCTGCTTCGAGAGTCTGCAGGACTCGAACCATGAAATGATAGATTAATTGGTAACACGCCATTTTTTCTATTTTTTTCTGTTGATTTTTTTTTTTTTTGAAGCTGCGGCATTTCACCAGGACTTGAAAAAGCTGCTTTTTCAAACCCAAGATTTACTTTTTCTTCTTACATGGGAATCCTCACATATATGAGGGGACACCAGATAGAGCATTTCTACTAAAATTGCCTTCAAATTTTAAATAACGTGCCTAGGAAGTGTTAGATGGATTTAAAGCAAGCGGATAAGAACTGGCTTTTGCTATTGAACCTGTGCAGCTGGCATTGCTTCTCTTAAGTAAGGAAATTGAACTGAAATGTTGCTTTTCTTATTAGAGCTTTGATTTTTTTTTTTTGAACGCTGAGGAATGTACTGTGCTGCAGAAATGTAATATACCTTTAAAGCAAAGGCGGGCAGTGACCGGTTGGGGGAAAAGCTTGGGGAAATAATTATGAGCATGTGTCTCCTGGTCATGGCCCAGCTGGTTATCTCTTCTTGCTTTTGGCTTTATTCACAATGACTCATTTGCAGACAAAAGAATAGGCACTGCGAAAAGGCATCGGCTGTGCTAAAAACCTGTCACTGCCCTGAAGGAACTCAGAAATTGTTGCTTTTCTGCGAAGACACTGACAGCTTATACTGCGTTTTAGACTTAAACCCCAGTGTCTCCTATAGGCTAATATTCAAGTAATAGATGGAAAATTATTTAAGCAAGCTTTTTTCTTTCTTCTCACATGTAAGTGCGTATCAATAACTCCTTTGGACTTTTGCAGAATACGGCAGGTGTTACTCCTCTGGAAACTTCCACAGACCATTCTTCCTAGTAAGTTTTTCAATTGCTTTTTGATGTCTCTTTTGCAGTCTGAGGTCATGTAGGACAGGGTTTTGTGTACTGGAAATGGGTTCGCTTTATTTTTTGGGGATGGATATAGGCAAATGCATGTACCATAAGAATTATACGTGTGCTTTAGATGAGTCCAGGTACAATATCTGCTCTTTGATCTTGGATGAATTTTGAAGTGATTACATGAGAAATTGGATTGTCTAGACAAGGTTTGCTGGTTGTGCCAGGCAGTGGCTTTAAAAAAAAACCCAACAGACCTTTAACTTCATCTTGATGAAGTTTGCAAATTGACTGTATCTTCGTGCAAGTAACATTATTGTGTGGAATAAACAAAAATTGTTTGTTACACATGTATGATAGATTGGTGCCTGCTAGATATTCCCTGTTATGCACACCAGATCAAAAGGATGCTGTTGATGGAAGGCAATAATTTCCCAGTCTACAGAAAGGGAACAATGGTTGCAGTAACAATATTTCTCAAAGATCTAACGTGGCACTGATTTTTCAGAGGGATATACAATAAGCAGTATATTCTGTCTAAATGAGTTGGTTTTTCTTAAAAGAGGAACACGTGACAAAAAAAAAAAACAGAGGAAGATGCTGAGCTGTGCTGAGTTACTTGAGTCGTACTGAGTTATTCGAGCCATGGAGCCAACTCCTACTGTGAGCCTGCTGCTCCTTGTAATTGGACTGAATACTTAATATTGTCCATAGGCACAGCGATCCCCTCTACCAGGATGGTTTGTTAAAAAAGGCAAATTCTCCTCCAGATACCCATTAATACCATGTGTGTTCATGGCCCTCCTGGGGGCCTTAGACATCTCCTGTACTTCTTTCAACTCAGTTCCCTTCTGTCTGTGTTCATTCTGCTGGGAAACTCACACTGCCGCATGTTGTTGATTGCTCCTATGACTCTTTAGTTTTGTTTTGGTAGGAAGAGAGCAATAAAATAGATGGACATCCCAGAGATTAGCATAAACAACTTATTTTTGCCCATGACTGGTAAGGTTTCTGCCCATGGCAGCACTGTCTGTGCCACCCAAAACAATCAGAGTAGCAGCGTCTTATCCAGTGGAGGGGAAGCAACCTGGATATGCTGGGAATGTGACACAATAGTGAGGCCCAATGGAGTTGCACACTCTTTCCTGTCCTGCTTTTAGAGAGCAGGGAGAAAACATCACTGGAGTTTATTGTCTAACTTCTGCAGTGTTGCACTTCTCTCCATTCACCCAATCCTGATCTTGCAGACTACGTTGGCCTTAATACAGTACTGCTTGCTGGCCTTATTAATAAGGGAGCAGCTGGTAAAGGGATTCTGTGAAATGCCTCCTCTCTCTCCCCCATGTGTATGCTGAAGGAGGATTGTTTTAACCCTTTGTTTTTTAAGAACTAGGCTAACAGCTTACCTCAGGGCAGTCATTATTCCCTGCAGCATCTGAGTGGTCTTCTCAGGTACCTGACAAAGAGAAGCACTGGGATAACCCTTATAGGAAACCACAGCTTTGTAGCAGTGGGCCTGTTTGAGCATTGTTTAGGTTGAAAAAGTGACAGTATTCCCTTCCCCTTTTGTGGTGCTTTTCATGAGCTTTTACTTCAGAAAGTAATTTATGGGGCTGCATATGACCTGGTTTTCCTTGTCTGGAAACTAAAATCGTCTTTGCGATCCAGACATTGTGTAATTTCACCTCCATAGCCAGTCGTGTGATATGTTTGAAAGCTTTCTCTGTACCCCAGAAGTACTGTGTCTGTCCAGAATAAACAGATACATGTACAAATTTATCCACAACAAGCAGGCATAACCACAAGCATTGCCACATTCACATAAATTTGAATCACTCTTGCACATCAGGATATCAAATATTTCTATTAATTGGCAAATCTGTATATTTTTATTTTTTCAAACTTTCCAGCAGTCCAGTCATGCTTTGTGTGAGACTCATTCTGAAGAGCCTGTTTGAACACAAGAAGTGGTATCAGATGAGCTTAGCTTTTAGGAAAACATAGTTTGCCTGATTGCTCAGTAATTTTTTACACCTGAAAGGTTATTTATACCATGGCATTGTTGGTTAATCTTTTAGAGAGGAAACAGTGAAATCCAGAAATCAGATGTGTGAGCATACTTGTGTCCGTGCATGACTAGAAAAGGGGTTTGCAATAAATTTCCAGTCTTTAAAAGCCTCTTAAATTGAAATTGTACTCATTTAAACAGCATTCTGTTTATATATCTGTGTGGTAGACCTAGAGTCCAGGGTTTTTTATTCCCTGTAGCAGAAGCCTGAGACAAAACTGAGCAGAACTCTGCGCATCTGGGAATTTCTTTGGCAATTAAAACAGTAGTGTCTGTAGTCTGGTACTGTTGCTTCTCTGCATGGTTCCACACTAATGGGCTTCAGAAATTGTTCTGGGAGTCTTGAACTGTAGTGTTGACTGGGAAGCTGAACTGGTTGACGTGAACTCCTGAGCAGCTGTACTTTATAAGCAAGAGACACACATGGCTAGTGTTTGAGAAGGAGAACTAGGAGCTGGAAGGTATTTGTGCTACTTCCAGATAACCAATGAATTTCTTTGTGTCTGCAAAGAAATCATGCATCTGCTCTGACTGTTGTCCTATCTGTAAAATAGAAGAGTGCTTTCCTGCCACCAGTTCCCAGGTGGAGCACTCCAGCACTCTCAACTCAGGTGGAGAATGCTTTGTAGTGCCAAACCTAGAACATTATCACAATGTATCACAATGTAACATCTTCATTCAGCACCAGTTCTTCAAATAACAGTCTATTCTGGGTTCAAAAGTGTGGGTTTTCCCTTACTTTACATGAAGCTCTCAGCAAACAGAAGTGACCCCCTGGTGTCCCTCTCCTTTTTTTGTGTGTTCCAGCTCCACTTATTCACCCAACTACAATGCAGTGAAGAGGGAGTCAGAGCAAGCTCTGGGAGACCCTGCTGCCTTGGAGAATGAAAGGCAGATTTACAAGAGTGTACTGGAAGGTGGAGATATCCCATTCCAGGGACTGAGTGGTCTCAAGCGACCTTCGAGCTCTGCTTCCACAAAAGGTAGGTGGTCAGGGCACTAACATCTTTTCCCTTCTGCACAGTGTCAAAAGCCAGGTGATTTGGGGCAAACTGCTGCAGGGTTTAGAGTCCTATTCAAGCCAGTTGAGATTTATGCTGTCCTTCCTCCTTGCTGTACTTGGTGTTCCCTCCTTTTTTTCTCTCAGACCACACTGGCCAATATTTTTCATGACGGCTTTAACTGATTCAGGTTCCTCTTCCCAAGAGAGACCAGCTCCCTCCATCCAGCACCTCAGGCACACCCCAAACCCTCATGTTCTTCCTCGAGGCAGCTTAGGCTGACCTTGTAATCCATTTGCTCCCACTGCCTTGCCATGCTAGAGCCCTTCCCTGCCTTTTCTGTTCTTCCCGCTGCATTATCTCAGCAGGCCACACAAGTCTGCTGACCTGGCTACCCTGGTGTAGCTGGTGCCATGTGCTCCACAGCCTCCTGCCTGCCAGGGATGTACAGAGAATGCATGGGTCACTGAACCAGCAATTGCTGGCTGAACCAGCCCTGCAGGCTCCAGGACTGTGAGCCAGAAGAGATCCATCTCCTCCCCTTTGCTCTCCCCATCACAGACTCTCTAGAAGAGTAGGACAAGGAAGAGCCTGACTCCCATCAGGGAGTTGTACTGGGGAATGTATCTCAGAGCCAACTTCAACCTAAAAATGGCTTGAGATGGGGAGAGGACTGGAGAAGGAATGTGTTGGGTTTCTGAACCACTCTCCCTAAAAATAGTACATCACACCAAAAAGGTCTCTCTGTCTCTATCTTCCAGCTGGTTTTCAGCATTTTGTCAGGACTGTAGGGCAGGGAGTCAAACTGGATCTGAACAAAAAAATCTGTTCAGTTATTTTTCCCCAAACTGCAATTGAACCTGAATAATTATTTTGACATTTGAATTCAAACTCAAATTGGAAACAGACCTAAAAACTGCAGTCTAAGCTGAAACCAGGCTGGATCCTTCTTAAAAAAAAAGTAAAGTCCTGATCTGACTCCTTGAATTTTAAAGCCAGCATGGTCAGCCACATTGTCTGAAGGACACTCAGCTTATTCCTAGTATGGAGAATCTCTAAGCAGGCATCTCCTGGGCAAGGTCAGCTGATATGATGTGCTTGTGCTGGCACAGTCAGCCACTGATTGTTTTCTCCCTCCCAGGAATAAACTGTTTGGCAAGCACTGTGGTGAGACCATAGTAGGTGTGATTACAGGCTTGGTATTAAGCCATTTTTCCAATGTTAGTGACTCTGCATTCTTGCTGACACCCTGATCCTGCCCAGAGTTCAGTTCCCTTTTTCATGGTGCCACAGCTTCCCTGGAAGCTGATGATGCTAAAAAGCATCATCAGCACTTTTTAGGAGGGTACCTTCAAAGTGCTCCAGATATGCTTCTGGCCAAGCCTCTCATTTTAGAGACATTAGCAGCACTTCACCCGCTCCCGTAAGCGCGGCTTGTTTTGCAGTTTCTTCCTGCTTTTCTTTGTTTTGGAATTTTCTTTAAAGTGCATTTTATGACATCCAAGCATGTTCTTTCTCCTTTCTCAATAGCTTTCTAGCACTTAAGCTAACAGGTTGTATTTATTTTGTTCTGCATGCTTACCAGTGGATCGTAAAGGTGGGAATGCTCATATGACTGCACCCTCTTCAGTTAATAGCCGAACCTTTAACGCTAGTCATACCGGTATGTTAGGTCACGCATGTAAACATAAGAAGCCCTTATCAGCTGCAAAAGCCTGCATTACTGAAATCCTCCCTTCTAAATTCAAACCCAAACTAGCAGCTCCAGCTGCTCTTGTGCAGGACAAGACGGGTATCTTGCTGTCTCATGAGAAAGCTCAAAGCTGCGAAAACCTTCGTAGCTCCATTGCCTTGTTTGATAATAAAAAGGCTTTCATGGTAGATATAGGGGAAAGCATAGAAAACATCTTTATGAAGTCAAAGCAAGAGTATGCCATCAAATCCGGCAGTACCATGAGCCTGCAGGAGTATGGCACCAACTCTAGGAAAGGCTACCTGTTCCCTGCCTCCAGAAAAAGTGGGATGGAGTTTACAACGCTCTATAAAGACATGCACCAGATCAACCGGTCCAGGATCCATTTGGATACAGTCTCCTCCTGCAGCGTGAAGGATATTGCATCTCAGTTTGAGAATGAAGCAAAGGACAAGGTGGAGCACAGCCTTAGTCGAGAGGATTCAGAGCAGATCCCCAAAGACACTGTTTCCTCCCGTATCAGTGCCTTTGAGCAGCTGATCCAGAGATCCCGATCAATGCCCTCACTTGACTTTTCTGCTGGACAAAACAAATCCACCACTTCTCTTCAGTCTAAACTTTGTCTGAGTGCTGCATACTCTGCCGAGATTCTTCTGGATTTGTCAAAAGCACACCAAGAAGAGAAGGATGCTGCCTGCTTGGCCGACAAATCCTCCCACTCCTGCAGCAATGTGGAGGACACGGCTTCGGATGTCAGTGATGCCATCCCTATGGACACACTTTCAGCTTGCACAGATGAGATAGATCTTCTCTCAAATGCCTCCAATGACAGTGGCGGCAGCAGCAGCAACCTCAATGGGCCTCAGAAGCATAAAATCAACAGATGTAAAGGCCCGTGCCCAGCTTCCTACACCAGGTTCACTACCATCCGAAGGCACGAACAGCAGCAAGCCTCCAGGAACCCTGATTCCAAAGGGGATGTCTATGGGGACAGGCACATGCTCCCCAGAAATGTCTACCTAATGAGCCCACTCCCATTTCGATTGAAAAAGCCCTTCCAACACAAATCCTGCAGAACTCCACCCCCAGACTGCCCAGCAAGCCTGGCAGTGCCCAGCCCTGAGAACCCAGATGACCCCATACAGCTGCAGGGGAATGTAGGAAACAAGAGTCACCACTCCCAGCACCAGCTGTTCTCCAGAAGCAGGCCTCTTGCCCCCAGGCGCCTGTCTTCCTTTGACATTGTGGAAAGGCTTGGGTACTTCCCCACCATGGCACCTAGCCGAGATAGCTTCATGGGCCGGGCTGACACTCCTGACTCCTTAAACAATGGGAACCCTGTTCCATATGCTCTCTGTCACAGCCTGGACACAAACAACAACCCGCAAAGTGAACTTGGGACGTACCTAGGAGGTGGTTTTTGTGTTCTTTATCAGTTTCTCTTCATTTGTCTTCTTGCTTCCTTTCTCCTCCCCTTTTCTTCCACAACCCTTGCATTTTTACTCCTCACCTTTGCATCCTCTGACTCTTTTTTTTTT
>VXAY01000251.1:411906-436130 GCA_013399855.1 Oxyruncus cristatus | reverse complement strand
TTTTTTTTTTTTTCCCCTAGTGTGTCTAATGTCCTTTGCGTGTCTTGCTCAGCATTTTTGTTCAGGACTTGTTAACAGCTGCACTTCTGAGAAACGATTTCCGCTGCCTTTCTAATCACATCAGGTTCAGTTTATCCCTCAAGCAGCTCTGGGGATGCAAGAATCTCAACATGAGATGTTTCTTGTCCTGTATCATTTACACACATGGGAATTATAAAGCAAACCCAGATGATTTGCTTTAAAGGAGTAGTTTCTCAAGGTCTAGTTGTGTTTGCGTGTGTGTGTGTATTAAACTTTTCTCAACAGTAAAATGCCAAATCATTCTTTGATGACAGTGAATCTTTTCTTTACAAAGTCCTTCTATGTCTTTACACTTTCCTATACCGTTATTTTCTCCCTATTTTTGGATCTTTGTTCACATGTACAGCCCAAAAGGGAAAAAAATGAAAATGGATAAATTATCAACATCTGATTGGCAATTTGGTCAGCAGCAATTGAGAATCCTTACTGTTATAATGGAAACAAATTGTTAAAAAATATCTATTTTTTTCCTTTCTGGTTATGCTACATAAATCCATCCATATTTTAACTTCCTTATGTTGTTTTGAAGTAGATTCAGAATCACCAAGGCATTTTGCACCAGTTGATTACATGGAAACTCCAGAAGAAATTATCCGCAGGCGGCATGATGACAAAGAGGTAATGCTCTCCTTTATGGCCTAATAACAGTTGTAGGAGCCCCACACAGAAGAAATATAGCATTCACCCTTATATAAGGACAGCTTGTACATCCATGACTACGTGTACTGGAAAGCAGAGCAACAAGCAGGAACTAGTACGTTTGAATTTCAGTACTAGCTCTGCCACTGATTTGAAGTATGATGTGTATAGTTCAGTTTAGCTTTTGTTTCAAATTAACCTTATAGTTCTTATCAATTGCACAAAATTATATGTAGGGGCCTTAATATAAAAAGGTTGGGAAATGTATGTGAAATGTGGTCCAACACCCCAGGACTCTCAGATAAAGATGGTTAATCTGTTATTGTTCTTCATGCAAGCAACTTGAGTCAGTGTTAATCAAAAAACTGGTGAAAAACAGTATTTTTCCTATGGGAGTCCTCAGGTTTTGAACAGCAAATGTAAAATATTTTAAGCTATCAGAAAGTGGGAAGTTTTCCTTCAGTGCAAACCGGAATTCTTTATATTGTCTGAAGCTGTTTTACGACAGACTGTACTGGTCCTTTTTGAACTGGCTGAGCAGCACTGGGACAAGCCAAAATAATGGAAAAACCACATAGACTTTTCAGCACTGACTGTATTCAGGCTGAGTTAAAGAAGTTATAAAGTGATTGCTTTCCAGGAAGCTGGAAATAATTTTCCCTGCCTGGGGGAGAGGAAAAAAAAGTTTTATTTTTAGTGTTAACTTTCTGAGTTCAAATAATGTTTATCTGTGCTTTGAAATACGGTAAAACCTGCTCTTAATTCCTGTGTGAAAAATGTATTTTTGTTGTCTTCTCTTGTGAAATAGTTAGTAATCCCCCCCCTTCCAAAATTCGGCATGAGAACTCGTATAAGATCAGAATGCTGAATTCAGTAAGGCCTGCTGGCTTTAAATGAGTTAGCACAGAGCTGAACTCTTTAGCCTACAGTCAGCCCCAAAAGGTGGGAGAATCCTTCTGCCCAGGTACTCAAGAATGCACATTTCCATTAGTGTGCTGGAGACTGAAGAAGTCCAAAATAATTCTTTGGGGTTTATTTACTTTATTTTACAAAGTGTGTTACACGAGCCGAAAGGAAGTGTGGGAGAACCTGAATGTGGTTATGCGCTCTCCCAAGCCCCTTGTAAGGCTCAGGGGAGTTCAGTGCTCACAACTTAGCAGTGGGGATGATTCAGGTCTCTTGAAAGTCAATGAGAGAAACTCCTTGTTGGTTGAAGGGAGTTTGGATCAGCTCTCTGCATTATCGGCAATCTTCTTAAAAGCTCCCTCGAGCTGCCCAAAACTTACAAAGGCTCATTGACTTTCATCAACTTTGGATCAGATCCTCTGTATGAGGTGGATTTCAGTTGTGTCATAATGATGATGTACCTTCTGTGCTTGCAAAATGAAAGGGTATTGTGTAGTTAGTAGAATCAATATCTGATATTGAACTGTAAAACCCCAGATATTTGCAGGGACCTCAGGAATTTTAGTCACATTTACGGCAGCTTTTGAATGCCTTTAACTAGATGATTTACTGCCCATTTTATGCAATTTTATGGCAGAAACTTTTAGAGGACCAGAGACGGCTTAAACGTGAGCAAGAAGAAGCTGATATTGCAGCTAGAAGGCACACAGGGGTTATTCCAACGCACCATCAGTTTATCACTAATGAACGATTTGGGGACCTCCTAAATGTAGACGATACAGCAAAGAGGAAATCTGGGTCAGAGGTCTGTTTTAGTTACCTCAGTCTGCTGCTTGACCCAAAGCAATAATTGCCTCTCACAATGTTGTGCTTTAGGCCGACATTAGCTCTTCAGAGAATGTCGTTTGTTGTTTTTTTTCCACCTTCCCCTTTCCCATTCTGGCTTCATTTAGATCTGCTTTGACTCTTGTGCCTGGTAAATTAATTGATAGCTCTATACCAAGCTGCATATATTAAAGCATGCCTGCTGAGAATTGCTGGTGCACACCTGTGATGCATGCCTTTAAATATCAGCTACTTAGTGAATCAAAGGCATTCTACATCTTTTGCATCATATTGCTACATTGTCTTCTTGTCTGTGCCTTATGCTTAGAAATTTCATGTCTTGTTGATCCTGACCATGTCACATAAGGGTTTTTTTTTTAGAAGTACATAGTTTCTTCTCTTGAAATATGCTTAATGTGCTTTAGAAACAATCGGAAAAAGTCTCAGCATATTTCACTGCGTATGACCTGGTTGGTCTTTCTGAAAGAGGCAAAGGAAGAGGTAGATGGCTTTTCCAAGAGCCCAAGGCACTTCTTCCAAAAACTGGATGCTAGTCCAGGTGTCACGACCTTTCTGCCTCACATGGACTGCTGCTGGACTCTTGGCATCAGCTGTTTCCCCAGAGATGCTGCATTGTGGTGGTGGGTAGGGTGGTCACCATATGGCTGGAATACACCTATCTGCCCTTTATCTGGCTTCAAATGCTCTGGAGCCTCATGAGTGTGACTACTATTTATTTTACGCTCTGTTATCAAAATTACTTTAAAATTGTCTGAATATTTTGTGGCCATTAGAAAATCAGCCAACTAAATCAAGTTTTAAGGCCTATGCCTGCTGTCAACATTGTTTTTGTAGCCACTTTTTTAGACAAATGGTTAATTTATTTATATTTTCTCCTCACCTTTGTCTCTTTCCTACCAATTGATATGGAGTACATGGGTCATATTGCAGTATTCAACAGGGTCAGGTAATAATCAACAAGAGCCACATCAAATAATATTCTACTGTTTTTTCCCAGCTAGTAAATTTTTCTTTTCCATTCAAATCTCAAGAGGAATTTGATCCTGGAACCCCAGTAACTTTAGTTACTGGAGCAGCTTTCATTTTACAGGATTAGTCACATTTAGAAGTTTACTGCTGCTAAATCCATTTCCAGTAGAGCTCCTAATTACTGCTATACCAGAAGTTGGCACTTTGTGTCCTGGTGGGAGATGCCCATCCAGCATACTTGGACTGTAATACCAGTTGCACGCAAGCTTGTAGCAGAATACCTGCATCCAAGTTTTTCCCCATGCTAATGTTAGCTATAGAAGAGTTTGGGTGCTTTCCCTCAGAAGAGGGTTGAAAACCTAGTTATTATTTTAATGTGTTGATTTTTTTTTGATCTCTAGATGAGACCTGCTAGAGCCAAGTTTGACTTTAAAGCACAGACGCTAAAGTGAGTACAGCTTGTTACGACTGCCTTGAGTGTTATTTCTCTGCTTTTTCCTCTAGGATGCAGCATCTGTGAAGTGTCATGCAATTGGATTCATGTTTTGGGAGTGTCTTCCCAGCAGCTCAAAGCAAAGGTGTCCATAGTAAGGCAGGGAAAAGTAATATGAGTCTTGCAGATCGTAACCTCTGAAGGACCTTAAGGAAAATGTCTTATTTCTCTGTGAATCTCTGTCCCGCATGGTTTTTAGGGCAATCCACATTCTTTACTGGAACAAGTGAGTGCTCCTCTGAGGGTGGGTGGAGCCGCAGGACAGCAGCATTCACTTCACTTCACTGTGCCAAGCATGGCCCAAAGGCAGAAGGGACTTAAAAAGATGCCTAGCTTTAAGTGTGTAGGTGAGCCCTTTACGTAGGATTTCCCTTATTCAGGGCCTGTAAGTCTGCAGGGTGGTCACTGCTCTCCTGGCATCTGTGGGTACATAGTGGGTGTTCGTGGTATCATTGTTGTAGCTCCAAGCCCTGTTGTGGTCCTTTGGGTGAATCACACAGCACTACTTGTTCTTTTTGGGAAACACTGCGTTGAAGAGAAAGGCCTTGGAAGGCCTTTCCCTCTGCATGAGGCTGGAGAAGCTCTCATTTTAATATTGCTGGGGGGGGAAGAAGGAAGAACAGAATTCAGTGAAGGACCTGTTGTTTTCCTTCTCAGGTGCTAATATCCTGGGAATATTTTTGTTATATGTTCTATAGGTGATGATTTGTAATGATTTACATAGCATCTCCCCAATACCTCTAATAAAACTGAGGCAGATGTAAGGTGTAACTGTTGTGTCCCTTGAGCAGAACATACCAGGGTGCCAGACAAAAGTAAAGGAGAGCTTGTGAAAAATGTCTTAGGAAAGGCTGTGTTGTTTGCTTTCTTCTGGGGATCCAAGTAGTAGGTTTTATGAGTCTAGTACAAGCTGCCCGTTGTAGATGTTCTTCAAGCTGCAGGCATTCCTAAATTTAGCACTGAAGACTGTAGATTAAAATTCCAATTGGTAGCCCAGTTGAGGTCAGTGGTTGCACAGTCACAGGCTGGCCAGAAATGTAATCATTGCAGGATCAACATTGGCATGTGAGGAGGTTAATCTAATCAACAAACTAGCTCACATTAAAACCATGTGTCGCTTTGGAAGGCACTTGTGACATGACTGTTTCAAAACATTAATTGAGGGCTGTTCATCGTATCCAACATGGAAAGCAGCCAGTGTCATCTTTGGCTTAAGCTTGACCTCATTGCTGCTGTAGAGTCTGTGGTTAGTAGGGCCCTCATAGACCAGCTTTTTTTGACAGGATGCTCAAAGAGCAAGAGAGTCCCTTGCACATCACAATGCAAACAGAGTAATTCTCAACATTTGGCTTTCACTTGGGGTGGAGCACGCTGTATCAACAGGCTGGTGCAGATCATGGTACCTAGGGATTGCTGGACAGAAAAAGGACACATCTGTTCTCCTCCAGTGAAGTTCTGATGGAGTGCTTGTGTTGTTAACAGGGAGCTTCCTCTGCAAAAAGGAGATATTGTTTACATTTACAAGCAGATTGACCAGAACTGGTTTGAAGGTGAACACCATGGCAGAGTTGGCATCTTCCCACGATCATACATAGAGGTAGCTGCTTTCCTTGCAGGTGTTCTTTGTCCACTCCCTTTCTGCCAGTGACCAGTTTATGGGCTTTTCGTATGAGACTTACCTGGTTCTGTCTGTTCATTCTAGCTCCTTCCACCAGCTGAGAAAGCTCAGCCCAAAAAGCCGTTACCATTGCAAGTATTGGAATACGGAGATGCTATTGCTAAATTCAACTTCAATGGAGATACCCAAGTGGAAATGTCCTTCAGAAAGGTAGGACTTTTGTTGTCCTGATGAATTGAATTCAGACATGATGATGTTTTTAGCAGTAGTAACTGTCAATGTCCAAATGAAAGCTCCAATAAGATGAACCCTTTATTCAGGAAGGATTCCTTCTCGTCATCCATGTTTTTACTCTACAGTCATTATTTAGTGCATTGTAGTTATTGTTGCAAGTAGGCTGAATCAAGAAGTGCTAATTGCTTCCTTAGGGCTAACAGAGAAGATACTTCAAGCACAGGTGCTGAAAGCCTGGCTCTACAAGGCAAGTTACTTGGTGACATACCTCTCCAGTCTGACAGTATTCAGTGGAGATGCACACAGTCCACGATAATGGTGATTTAGAAAAGAAGGAAACTGGATTCACCTTCCTTCATACTACAAACCAAATCATTGAGCAAGCAAAGTTCTGTGGTGTTGAAGTGACTGACTAGACCTGACAGCAGAGTGAAGGGATGGGAAGGGATTGTGTAATGGCTGTTCAGAACAAAGTCAGCCATATTTAGATTAAGTAGCAGTATTTCTCCATCTCAACCAGCCTTCTGTTTTGATGCTCAGATTAGATCTTGTCTGTCTGCTCTTTTAATTGCACATGAAGCTGGGACTTCAAGTTTATTAAGGATCTGGAAGTCACTTCATTTGTCAGCAAAACAGGAAGAGCATAGAGAGACCTAGGTTAAACTGCAGACCTGTGCATACTTTCTGTACACCTCATACCTCTGAGAGGCTTGTGGTCAGCCTAAAACTGCTGGTTTCCATTTTTTAACTGGCTTTAGCAAGTAGGGTCTTGAAAATGTGAGCATAACTTAGTTTGCAGACAGCCCAAGTCAACACCAGAAGATCTGCATTTTTTCCTTCTCTCAGCTGAAAAATATCATTCCCACCCAGAGTTTAGGGTTAGGATCACATAAGTGGAAATAGGGAAAGCTGATTATTATTAGGTCAGCAGCAGCAAGATTAAAAATGTCATCTGCTTTGGAATGACGAAATTTGTTAAAATCAGAACCACATTGCATATTCTTTCTCATAGGGTGAAAGGATCACATTGATTCGACGAGTGGATGAGAACTGGTATGAAGGAAGAATCTCTGGCACCAGTCGCCAAGGCATCTTCCCTGTCACCTATGTGGAAGTGCTCAAACGGCCAGTGGTCAAGAATGCCATTGATTATCCTGACCCACCAATGTCCCTCTCCCCCAGCCGCAGCATCACAGCTTCACCACAGGTATTTGGACTAAGTGCAGCCAGTTTCAGCACCTTGCAGAACAGAGGGATGTTGCCATTGCTGTGTAAGAAGCAATAGCTGAAAAAAAGCTGTAGCTAAGACTAGTATTTTGTGCCATAAAAGCCATGTGCTCCCTGCAGTATGCTGCAACTGCAGGAAGAGGTCATGTTTCATTACCAGCAAGGTTAATGAGTGGATCATTTGGGGATTTGGAGGCCCAGCTTTTTACCTCTGATCTGTAGCTTCAATCCAGGCCAGGTTGCAAGGGCTGCAATTCACAGCCATGGGATTAAATTTCACTGCCAGAAGATGGAATGAATGGGTGATCCAACTTCTCCTGAGTGTGTGTTTACACTTCACAGACCTTCACTGTGATGAGTGAATTTCATATTATGACTATTAAAAGGTGTCACAGACTGCTATGGTCATTATGTTGATCCCAGTCAGCTTGAATTAAGCTGTATACTTGCCCCTATCTGTTCCAGTTTGTGACCAAGATTTTGGGAGACAGGGTCAGGAGAGAAGCCTGTATTATTTGAAATGGGTGCTAAATGAACTCAGATTTTGAGAGCAGGTCAGTCTGGCATTTGCCATGAATATTAGATTCACTATGAATCATACTGTAGTTCAAAGCAGAAATCAAAGTGGGAGCAGGTATGGGGATCCCAGAATGTTTGCTGTGGAAAATTTATTGGAGAGGCACTGAGTCTCTAAATCCCTTTGTTTTGCTCCCATCCTGCAAATACTTATAGAAGGTCAGTATACCTACCTGGGTTGTGGCCATTAGGTTCTGGTGCATCCCCCTCTCACCTGTGGGACCAAAGCAAGGTCATTCTGAGGGTTAGGCTGCAAGGAACATAAGCGAAGAATTGGGATTGGGAGGAAGGGATATACAGTGCAAGACAGATGGGAAAAAAAATGCCATGACTCATGCCTGTTCTCTGTCTGGATCCTCCTGAAAAGGAGTGGTTTTAGTCTTAGCCACTGTGTAAAGAGGAAAAATGTGTTGCTTGTTTGGGATTGCCTGTCAAAGTGTACCTCGGCTGAGCTTTTCTGTTTGAGCTTGGCAGCCTCTCCCTAGCTGTGGCCTATCTGCCACAAGCTCCCTGCAAGCTCCTGATGGAAGGGATCATATTCACCTTTTTTTGGTTTCCTTTGCTATTCTTTTGATTCCTCCCCTAGTAAATCAGTTCTCTCCCTGCTTTTTTGCCTGACTTGGCAGAGGACTGAGAACTACTCTGACCAGTGCTAATGTAGCTGTTCTCACTGATGTCCCTGATGGTAAGAGCTAAGGGCAAGACTTGTATATGTTCTGCCCTTATAAACATAGGATGTATTTTAATCACTTAAAGAGCAATAGCCACAGGTGGCTTTTGTGATCCCTTTCTCCTGCACAGCTTCTTGAAGAGAAGGCATTGCTCATACTAGAGTTGGATGAAGTCAAAATTCACTGCAGCAGTGAATTCTGGCTGGGTCTGCAGTGTGAGTTATGGGCCCCCAGCTATTGCTGCCAGGCCAGTCAAATGCTGCATTCTGCCATCATGGATGGTGGCTTCAACTGCTCCCTGAGGAACTTAGGGCATATGGTATGAAGTCAGACGTCTTCCACAAGATGTTTTGTGTCTGGGATCCTGGCAAAGTCTGGAGAAGTGTATTAGCAGCACAGATATAGACTGGACCCCGTGGTTGGGGTAGCTGTGAACAGCATGTTCTCCAACAGGGTGCACTATAGAAAATTTATGCACGTGGTCACAGATCTGCTTCTCTCTACACTCGCTCTCTCTCCTTTTACTTGTGCTCAGTTTTGTATTTCCTTTATTATTTTTTTGTTCATTTCTTTCTTTTTCTCTCCTGCTTTTGTCTCTTTCAAGTCTCCCAGCTCTGAGCTGCTCCATACACCAACTCCTCCGCCTTTGCCTTTCGCGCGCCGCGCCCTATCTCCAGAGGTGCAGGCAGTCACCTCTGAGTGGATTGCTCTGACCGTGGGAGTGTCTCCCAGCACCACTCCTGCCATAACTCCTCCATTGCCTCCTCCGCCTGAAGCCTCCCTCTCTCACACTGACTATCTCTCGCCTTCTGCTGCAGCCAGCCCTTCCCCCACAGTCAGCCTCCACCATTCTCATCTCTCTGGCTCCTCGACTCCCAGGTCCATTAAATCCCCATTGCCCTCTTACTCATCTAGACCTCAGTCCTCTGCCCGCAGTTTCTATCAGGCCACTCCACAAAGCGAAGAAAAGTTTGTTGACTCCCCTCCTCCCAGCGTGACCTACTCTAACTCCTCTCGCTGGGCAGTGGAGAGCCCCGAAAGCATCCTGGCAGAGCAGCGGGACACCACTGGCAGCCAAGCCTGGTTCCAAAAGACTAGAGAGGGCAGCAGCAACCCCGAGCAGAGCGCTCATGCTGTTCCCAAGATCTCTGTTGAGCGCTGCCTGAAACCATCCCAGCTAGACATGCGTGCGAGCCCAGAAAAGAGACCTGTGGGTTCCTCTGAGGACAACCAGTTGTGTCAGGAGCTAATGGCTATTGTTCAGGGAGGTAAAACAGAGAAAAAAGACGTGAGGAAAGGTGATCTGGGAAAGTTTCAAAGCGGGGAAAAGAAGGTACTTCTCCTGCATGTGTGTGTGCTGCTCTGAACTGCTGATTTTTATTTAAGTGGCGTGTTGAGGTTTGTGCTGCTCTGCTGCCCAGGCAGAGCCAGTGGCTGCCACATGTCATTTTGATGATCCTAAGGCTGTCTTCCAGGGGTCACCAGTGGCATTCACTTGATAGCAGATCAAAAAGTTTTAGAAGAGGGCTCAAGAGCAGTGTAGTGAAAACTATTTTAGAAGGGATAATAACACACGACTGGCACAATAAGTCACATCTAATGAGGTGATTGTCCCAGACAGTGGCTATTACCAAATGTGTCAGATCAAAGTATCACACAGGCCTCATGCCTGCATACCTCACTGTGTAGAATACAGACAATTCCTTGCTATTCAGAGATTTTCCAGTGTGCAGTGGATCATCTTTGGTTATAGAATTTGTTTGTTCCTTCTAAATCCAAGGGCTGAAAAGCCTGGTAAACATCAGCCTGGCTCCTAGAATCACAAAAGCTGTCCCCTGATGGTACTGCAGCCTATGATTTAGTGAACCTTAGTCTAGAATGTACCTGACTAAGGGAGTCTTGATTTTTATCTCCGCATTGAGCGGAATTTATTACCCTGCCTTTCTAAAACGATGTGAAAGGCTGTGGCCACAAATGGGAATTAGACCTAGTGATACTTTTGCCCAAGAGTCTTCAGTTATATAGCTGTATGTTACAATGAGAGGATACATGTGAAACTCTCCATCAGCTTCTACAACCTGTCTTCTACCCTCAGTCTTGGAGGAGAGATGCCTCTCCTTGCAGCTCTCGGTTGACTTGGGGTCCATTGTGGGCCACAGCCAGCCCAAACACATTACAGCACCCCCATGAGTGGAACTTCAGAGAGCTCAAAATCACAGAATTATAAATACTGTTGTGGATGGACTGTGAAAGCTTCCATGACATACCCCATCTAGACAACATTAAATAGTGAGAAACTGGGGTTTCCAAGATGACATGTTTCACACTGGGAAATCTTATGACAAATAATTTGATTTCTGCTTGAATCATAACCAGAAGTGTACTGAGAGCTGTGTAAAGACTGTACTGTTTACCATCTAGATATGTTTTAGTAGCATTTTTTACAGACATAACCTGCATGTTTAAAACAGAATGAGGAGGTCAGCTCAGAAAAAACAACTGGAAGCTGCACTTGCACTTGCATGGAGTTACTGTTGCTGTGTGTGCTTCAAATTTACTGGATAGTAGATGCTCTTATCACTAGCAGTGATTGTGATAAGAGAGTGTGTGCTAAGCTGACCAAATTTTCTTTTCTTCGAAAGACTGCAGACTCAAAAGTATTCTCTTCATCTGCTTCTCTTACTTCCTCTACCCTCTCTTCCTCTACTGTCACAACACAGCCACCTCCCAGACTTACACGCAGAGTCAATAAGCCACAGGTAATCATGTTTGCTGATTACTGTTCCATTACTTAGAGTTGTTTCCATGCCATTGTTTTGTCATATGCTTATTTAGCTGTACATTGATTCCACAGGTGAGATAATTTTCCTCTAATTTAGAATTTTTATTAAAAAAAAAATAATAAAATTACTTCCAGACTGTGCAGAAGAGCAGGAATGGGCAAAATCTTCAGCTGGTGCGAATCCACATAGCTCAAGTCCAGGTTTCTGTGCATTTGTACCAGCTGACCATCTGCTTTTCTGTTCTTCCAAAAGATTAACTCAAGGCTTACTTAGTTCTGACCTTGAGTTCCTACATCTTGGTTGCATTATAAGGCAGTGTTGGTGCCCTTCTTAGCAGGAATGATGTAGCATGAGATAATTTGTTTTGAGTATTGTTTAACCACCTGAGATCAGGATTCAGGATTTGACCATCTCAGAGCTGGGGATAAGGCATACACAACTTGGTATCCACAATGTCAGGGGCCTGTTTTGGTCTTCTCAGGTAGGATTCAGAGGTTCTGGGTTCTGTTGCTGAGAGCTACAAATGTTTTTAAAGAGGGATGCAGTAGAGTCTGTGCAGCATAGCTCAGGTTCAGCACTGTGTGTCTGGGGTGCCCAGCGTCTGGGAATGAGTGGTGCTCAAAGCTGCTGGTACCTCATCAGTCCTTCCAGGCAGCTTCCACAAGATGGCAATATTTGAAACAGAAAGCTCACAATTAGCAAAAACTGGACTGTTTTTTAGTGACACGTATTGGGGATCAATCTTTGGCTTGATCAGTGAATAAAGCAGGCTGCTAGTGCAGAATGAGTGTGGAAAGCCGTTGCCATTGTTACTTATTTTCTTCATTAGTTTATGAGAGATACAGCTTTAACCCTGACATTTTCCTGTTACATTTACTGATTTTCCTCCAATTGTGAGCTTGCACAACTTTTTACTGAACATCCACCTCCTGCTTCCCTTTCAGTTTCAATATCTGAGTCCAGTAGGATGTGCGTTCTGCTTCATGTTAAAAATCCACATAAGTTTCCTGTGTTGGCCTTTCTCCTGACCCCTGATCTGCTTGGTCCTGTGGGTGCTTACACTGGATGTATGTGATCCGAAAGAGCATTTAGAGAAAGACGTTTCTCACAACGATGGCTAGCACACAGTTCTATTTTGGGTGCTGCACCTGGTTGTAATAGGACCCTGTGGCCTTTTTTTGGAGTCAATGTCAAGTCAATATTTATATTTTATATGCTTTGACCATCAGAGCATTGTCAGTGTCAAGTTAAGACTGTGTGTGACATTACCCAGTAGTTTTGACCTCCTTTCCAGCTCTGGATCTACGGTTGTTTAGGGAGCAGGAGTGGTATTTATATGTGCAAATGACTTCTTACTATCTGTGTGACCCATTCAGAGACTGATGGCTTCAGCAGAACTTCAGCCCTGGAGGCTTTTCAAAAATCGGTACCTCTTGATTGATTTTAATCAAATGAGAAAAGCACGTAGCAGACATGGAAATGAGCCATTACATTTGAGTTTCATTTCCATTGCTGTCCATCCCTGGTGTTTGAGGTACTTTACAATTTTGAATTTTAGTTTTCTTTCTCATTATAGAGAGCCTCTCCAGTTATAAAATTCTGACTGAGGGTTATTTGCAAGTTTAAGACCCCTTTGGTACAGGACTGGTATAAGGACTGTGTTCTTACCTGTTTTGTTAAGTAAAAATATAAATTGCAATGGCTCTTTGAGCTACACTGAAGTTTCTTTTTGTTTGCTTTTAGTCCAAACTAAAAAGAAAAAAAGAACCACCCTACAGCATTGAAAGATATTCCAAGTATAACTTACAGATAATGTTTCAATATTCTAGAAAAACATGATATTAAGGAATCTGTCAGATCAGTTTATTTCAGGGGACCCACAGGATTAATTCCTGTTTTACTGTGAGATCCTATTAGCACACTGTGACTGTCACCAGTGGTGCTCTCACAGTGTGATCAGTGCAACAGCTTCAGCCCTGAGGCTGGACTCTGGCTGTGGGGTGGGGAAGGCAGGATTGACTGGCCAAAGGTCCTTATATCACCTGGCAGCATGAGGGTTGTTAGTGGGGACCTGCCTGCTCCTTTTGCTCTTGTACAAAACCACTCAGGCAGAGTGGTGAGTAATTTCACCTGGTTTTGGCCAGTAGAGAGGAGAGCATATGAGGCGTATGTTCAGACCCGTATGTTCCCCAACAACCCTTACTTAGCATGTTCATTACTTTGCACCATATCCAAGGTAAACTTTTATCCCCTCTCCAGTGGTTTTCAGTTGCTCCACAGATTCAGCACGGCAGTGTTTCTGCTGAGTGCTTACTGTCCAAGGCAGAGCTGCCCAGCCTGCAGCAGGTGTTGGTACCTGCTTATGGGAAATGGATTTTTCTGCTGTAGACACAGCCTTCAGCTTCTGATCCAGGGGCTAGGGAATCTTTCCAATGACTGTGACAGCCTTCAGGTCAGGCTGCTCCACTCTGCAGCCTTTTCAGTGTCCTTTGTGAGAGCTCTTCAGCCATCTTTCCATTCACTTTCACCAGAACTGGGGCTTGGTGTTTGCAAGGAGTTTTCCTTTTTTCTTTTGCTTGGGCTGGAGAGGCCTCTCTGCTCATGGTTCTCCATTCACATGTGGGAGCATCACTGCTGATGTTTGCCCTTCTCTGAGGGGATAACAATTTGTCTGTCTGTCTTGTCTATCTTTCAGTCTGTTCTGTTTAACTGTCTCTTTGCTCATGTAGTCCTTTAACTCCCAGCTGAGACGGATGAAAGAAGACATGTAAATGAGACCTGCAATGGATAGATGCACTGATGCTACTTGACCTGTCTAGGAGCAGGGAGAGCACTGTTGAGTAGCTCCAGCATCTTTCTTCCTAATATTTAAAACCTGCCTTAGAGCTTTTTTAGGCTCTTAATGTAGAACCTTTTTTCTGGTAATTTTACAAACTTGTGGTGCTCTTTAGACCCATCTTCAAACACTATATGAGGTGGAAAAAGTGGCCAGCTGTGTTTTAGGACTGACTGTACTGCATATTTGTATACAGAGTCTGTAGACATGGAGACAGAGAGACTTAAGCACTTGCTTAAGTTTATTTACTTAGTCTTTACAAAAAGTGTGGCTGAAGGGGTAGGAGTTGAGGTGTCCTCATGGGTTGTGAATACTTGGTCACTTTTAGGGCCCTCTGTTTAGCTCCAGCAGTAGCAGAGCTGGCTCACTCTTTTTGGGGAACCTCTGTGTTTTATACTTGGGAGCTGTGCCCCACACTTGCTGATTCCTCAGCCACCTGTGGCACAAGGAGCCACTAACGTAGGTAGTATATAGGCTTTCTGAAACCGTGTTTGAAGAGCATTTGGACCTATATCAGGTTTTTTCTCCCTTTAATCTGCTATCTCCCTGTAAGAATGGTGTAGTTTTTGTTTGGTTGATTTAAAAAAAAAAAAAAAAACGCCATCTAGATCATGCTATCAAGGTCACTTGTTTAAAGCAGTGGGGTGGTACATTTACAACCTAAAATTACAGTATTTGGTCTGGTTGGTTTTTCATCCTGTTTGACTAATCCCGCATTGTTGCTGACTATAGGGTGTTTCATCACCTCACTGCAGGGCTCTGCTGTAGCCCTGGGAATTAGTGCTTTGGTAGGCGCTGCCTGGATCTCTGGAGGAGAGGCCAGAGGGATCCACTTAGTCATGTGTCTTGTCAGGAACTGGAAGCTGCTAGGAGGGCAGGGGACTGCTTGGCCTTTGCTCCTGCCCAGCTGCCTCATAGAAGTTCCTGTGAGGATCCTGCCAGGAAAGGGAATGTGGCCAGGGTTCTGTTGCTGGTAGGCTGTACCTCCTGGCAATACACATACAAGCTTGCACCATGGAGCATTCGGAGGTAGTGTCAATTTTTTAGCTTTCAAATGGCTGATTTAATTCATAGTTATTAATACTTTCATGAGGAGAAGTGGGTCAGGAAGGTCATAAGTAATCAGTGGGAAATGGACTATGTGGTCTTAGGAGCTCATGGAGCAATTCCAGCTGTTAATTTATTACTATGGAGCCAAGAGGCACTTTCTTGAATAAAAGAAAAAAAATCATTCTTACAGTTGCCTCAGCCAGGAAATTGATTTCCCCAGCTACTTAACTACCTGAGTTAGCTCTGATCTCGTCACATTTGATGCACTATATCCAGCTGTTCTGCTCAATATTAACTTCAGATTTCTAATTTTTCCATTTGCCTTTCAGGGCTGATGATAGGCAGGCGGGAAGGACTTCTAGAAATCCTGTGAAAATTTCAGGCTCCAGTAGATGCTTTGAATGCAAATTGCACTGCAATTAGTCCATTCAAGTTACATTTAATTTTCTTTCTATAGAAATATGTGTGGTAACAGAGCATTGCTTCTTAGGGCAGTGATCCCAGATTCCAGCCCCAGACAGTAGAGCTGACAACAAAGGAGTTGCTGTGGGGCTGGCTTGGCCTAGAGTGGGTCACAGTCCTTGAGAAAAGAGACAGTTTGCTTTAATACAATGATGGGCAGAGCTCCAGAGGTCCAAGATGTGGTTCAGAGGAGCTTTGAGAACAGGAATTAGACAGGGATGAGCTCATCACCCTGCACTTCTCCAAACTCTTTGAGCATGCTTGTGCTGAAGGTATCACACAGACCTCTTTATCTTCTGCTTCTGCTCTGTCTCGGTATGCCATGAGAAAGCAAGCCTTTCACTGAAGGACACTGTTGAAGTGAATAAAGAGGTGGACAGAAAGCATAACAATTTAGACCTTTGAAATTTAGTTTGAAAATTGTGTTGAATGAGCACAGAGGGATAGCCATGCTCTGTATCTTATCCTATGCACTTTACCAAGTACCACTGTAGGCAGTACACTAGTTCAGACATCCCATTGGCTCACAGCATGCCCCTTGCTTTCAGTAGGTGTACGAATACGCAAAAGCATGCAAAACCAGGCTGTGGATACCTGTGACTTTTTCAGTGATGTTCCCCTTCCTCATAAAGCCTCCAGCCTCAAACACCCTGATTTTCCTTGCTGTGCCCTGAGACACACACAAGTCCCTGTGAAGAGTTGTGATTGGGGAGAGAGGCAGGGCAGTGTCCAGCAGCTTCGCTGGTGGTGGTGTTTGGAGATGGGTTTTCCAGTCAGGTCCTCTTGTGCCTGTTGTGGGAATTAACAGAACATTTCAGATCCTTACTTGGTACAGGCTGAAGTGATTTTGATGTGGTTACATGGCATTCTGAGGACCTGAGCTGTTTGTTTTGGTTTTTTTAAGAAAAAAGGGAGTTGCTGTTTTCTTCCATGTCAAAGTCATTAAGGACTTTCCTAAAAGCAGCAGGAGATTTTTCTCAGCATGCTTTTGGCCTTTCAGTTTTGATGCTCTCAACTATGTGCTCCTGTCCTTGTTATTTTTCCCCTACAGGAATGCCATACGACACTATGTACCATTTCTGGCTGTAGCAGTGTCCATAACCTTCCACTGTGATTCCCGGCTCTAAGCTTCTGTTTTGCTGTCATCTTTCTCTTTGCAGCATTTTGTGTGCTGCAGTGCAGTTATGTTACTGTAGCCTCAATGTCTCTTGAGTAAATGAAGGACCTTGCTGTCTAAGAAGTGTGGTGTTGGGGTGGGGAGGGGAAGAGTTGTTCATTTTCTTTTGTTTGCACTCCACTGACATTTTTTTTTAATTCTGACCAATGTAACATCTGCTAAAATGTCTTCCTTATCATTTGCTTGGTGATCACACAGCCTTCTCACCATTCATTGAGAGCTGGACCAGATCTCACAGAGTCTGAAAAGAGCTATGTGGTAAGGCCCCTGTTTAACTCAGATGTGTAGTCCTTGACACTCTTCACCCAGACAGTAACATCTCAGTAGAGATAAAATGCCAGCACTATTTTTAGCTGCAAAGTAGGTACATATTTATCTATCTGCATATACTGTTTTGTTTGCAACAGAAAAAAGGAATTTAACAATTAGAAAAACTGTCATAGTCGATGAGAAGTTGAGCTAATTGTGCTGCCAGACCCTGAGTATAAGTTAAATGAAGCCAAATGCATGAATGGAGCAGCCCAGCTCACCTTGCATTCTGAACTGACTTCATAGCATTTGTAATGGTGCCACTGCATAACTAATTGCAACCTCTTATGCTGCTGCTTTTAAAAATATATGCATATGTATTTGTTACAAATCTTCAAACTAAATGCCAAATTCTTCTGTATCTTGCCTGTTTTTCCATGCTTACACCTGGATCCCTTCTGCACTCCACTACCTGGATATTTACCTGGATCTACAACTCTTTTTTTTTTTTTTTTTTTTTTTTTTTTATACTGGACTTATGTGCTGCAACTGGAATGTCCCATCTCTTCTTGTCTATATTTTCCCCTCCCTTCCCCCTGTTGACTGTCCTTTGGGTGTTCTTGGATGTCAATGCTGCCTACCACGCAGGAAGCTGTTTGCAATGAGATCATAAACATTGCAGAAAAGTCTGTTCATTACTGCAGTACTATTTCTCAGCCTCTTGACTCTCGCCACAAGGTGACCTCTAATGACCATAAACCATCTCTCATCATTTCTCAGCAACCTCAAGCACAGCAGCAAGGAGCCAGCCCTGAGCGAAGTCAAACACCACGAGACATGTAAGTCCTTTTGGTTCCCATCTCTTCCAGGGGCCTTATTTCTGACTGGCGGTGAAGATAGGGAGGTATGACAGTTTTCAGTGTTTCAGGAGTTAAATTAGAATTATGCAGAAATGGCAGCTTTGCTTTAAAGAGCAAAAGTAGCCACGTATCATCATAATGGGTAGTTTCAAACTGTGACCTTTATGTCTGTTTAGCACTTGAAACAATGGCCTCATGATCCAGGACTGGGTCTTTATTATGGAGACTGTCTCAATGTCTTTGTGTCTTGAAGCTGGAGACAAGTTAATATCCACTGGCTACACCTGACTCATATGGTGTGGATCAAAGTGTTCGCTGCTGTTCTTAGCTCCTCACAGTACAGTGAGCTGTCCCGACACTGATGCCACTTGGTGCATTGTTGGCCAGTTCCACAGCTGAACTGGTGGCTGAGAGACCAAGGCTGAGATTTTCAAAGCTGTCCAATAGATCTGCCACTGAGCTTGGTGGGGCCTTTTGCTGATGATTTTGAGAGTAGTAGCCTGCACTGTGTCCTGGGGACTGACACTCCTTGGCAGTTGGCTCATGAAAGGAGCCTTTGCTTTCACCTTACGCAGAAAAGAAAGTCTCACATTTGCTCTGTTTTCACTTCCCACAGGCAGGGGACCGAAGCCTCCCCATATTTTCGCACTTGATTGTTTCTACTCCATAAGGCTCCTCTCTAATAAGTACAGAGTTCCTCTGGAGCAAGTGGTGTCTCAGGGCAGGATTCAACCTTGGATTTTGTTTGCACCATACCTCCTCAGCCATGATTTATCCAGCAAATTTAGAGCTGTAGAGTAGGCAGTATCTTTTTCCAAAGTCCTTTCCTCTGCCATTTGGTCACTTATAGCCCTGCCTATGTGTCTGGGTAAAGGAACAGATGTTTCATTTAGCCAGTAATGAGTGTATCCAGGTTTTGGCTTGCATTCAATAGGGTGTCTGCACTTATAGGGTCTCTAGATGTTAAATGTTAGGAAGACTCTGGTTGTTTCAGTCTGTGCAGACAGTTACATGGCAAAGAGGAAACAGAAGGTCTCCACATATCCCACACAGTGCAGGCGTGACAATTTTTACTACCATGGCCCTTTGACAACAGCCAGCTCTGTGCAGTTGGCTTCCAGCTCTCAAGAGGAAAACACAAGTCCAGACTGATTGAACAACATATAGTAGGAATCAGGGGAAGGGAAACGTCTCCTCCTGATGGGGTGTCAGAGATATCCAGTTGCTAACATGTAGTATCTTTCTGGTTTTAGAGTTAGCTATCAAGCCCTCTACAGCTATACTCCTCAGAATGATGATGAGCTGGAACTGAGGGACGGTGACATTGTCGATGTCATGGAGAAATGTGATGACGGCTGGTTTGTGGGTGAGTGTGATACTTGCCTGTCAGCAGAGCTTTTTGGGATGAGCAATTTTGCAGGATCTCTGGAAGTTGCTTTCATTTGTGGGGTCAAAATGGTGAAAAAATCAACTCAAACTTTTCCACAATTTCTGATCTTTTCCCACCAAGAACATTAAAATTAAGCTGCAGGGTGGTGGACCTTTGTTTTCCTTGCTAGGTCTCTAGTTTTTCCTTTTTTATCTTCTTAGTATCTCCATTCCCCTGTTCCTTGTGATCCTTCTTGCTTACGCAGCTGGCAGAGCAACAGAGGGAACCAAGGAAAACTGGATTTCTGTAGCATTTCCAAAGCTGAGGGAGCCATGACAAGTTACAGAAAGTGGCAAGTAGGGGATGAAGGGAACACATGGGTAGGAGTTGCAGTCCCTGAAAATACAGACTCAACTGTATGTTTACAAAATTCTTTACCTTCAAAGAGTGCAAGTCTGGATGGTGTTCTCCATCTCAAATCTAGACTTGTTACCTCTTCTTAACGGAGATTAGCTCACACTGATAGGAGTTTGGCTTCTAGCCTGTAGGCCTATGAGCTTTCACCTGCACCTTATTAATTGTTAAAAGGGAAGAGCAAAGATGATTAGTAGCAGAACTAATTGTGATCTGGTCTGTACCAAAAGACTCTTTGATCAGGACTCCTATTTAGTATTAGAAATCAATGCCTGCAGGCAGAAGAGGTTGTCACCTCTACATTTTTAAACCCCTAACCCTTCCTTGCATGTCTCCCTCTCACTCTGGATTCCTTGTGTTTTATTCTGCAACAGGTACATCCAGGAGAACAAGGCAATTTGGCACCTTCCCAGGCAACTACGTGAAGCTTTTGTACCTGTAAAATAACAGTGATCCCACCCTGTCAGTGATGGGATTGTTTTCCAGATGATGTTTTTAAACAGTGAAGAAACAGACAATTTATGAATGTAATGGACAAGAGACGAGATGTGTTAGGAGGATGTGGTTATGTGGTACAGTATTGAGTTGAATGTGTAGCCCTGGTTCCATGGAGTCAGGGTGTGATTTGTTTGCTGAAGAAGAGACAGTTTCTAGTTTACAGTGCTGCCTTTGTGTATTCCTCTCCCTTCCTCGGCAAGAGTTTTGATGATAATCTTAATTTGTACGGAGTACTTACCTTTGAGAAGGCTTCGGGGAAGCATGTGGTATAGGTTTTGTTTGTGTTGAGGTAGGATAGTGCTTTGGGGCAGTATGCAGCCACTCATGTTCATTGGCAAGGTTCAGGGAGGCCAGGCTTTCTGCCCAGTTTCTGCCTCACTGAAGACTCCCTTTGCTCTGCTTTCCACTTCATGTCATGCATCTTAAGACCCAGCAGAGGGAGAGGACAGCTGATAGAGCTAAACTGCAGAGCTCTTTGTGGAAAAGGAGTTTGGGACTGGTTTAATCCAGAGACATCAGATAAAGCATAATGCAAATGTGCAAAAATCCCAAACCCTTTAATAACATTACCAGTCTCTGCAGGGTTTTTTTCTTTTGTGCAGGGTGTGTGTGTGTGTGAGTGTATTGTGTGCATCAAAATGAACTGAGTCCTTGTTTTTAAAGAGAAATCAGCCTGGCTTTGACATTTATCTGCACAAAGAATAGAACCAATAAGCAGAACATCCGTGAGAGCAAATCCTGGGTTTGAGTCCTACGGTTGTTCACTTTGTCTGCTCCTCGAGCCCTGTTGCTGGCCCTAAAGGATCACACACTTTTTGCAGTATATGCCTCGGGATGAAGGTTTTGCTTCTCTCCCAGCATTAAATCTTAGCGGCTCTATTAAATCTGAGCAATGTATCACTGAGGGTGCCTTTTTTTTTTCCTTTTTGTTAGTGTTGATGGTAGGTCTCAAATAGCTCTCATGCATTTTGGCTGCCTCTTAGTCATACAAAAAAGTCTAATCAATTTCGAAAGCTGTTCCCAGCAGTTACTACCAGTTACATAGATTCGTATTTCCTTGAGGAAAAAAAATAACATGGCTTGGCTGGATGCTTGCCTGTAAATCCACTATGAATACTCTTTTGATAGACATTTCGTTTTTAAGAAAAAGCATAAACAAAACCGGTTCTATCAGACTCTGCTTCCTACAATTACCGTACAAATAGCAAAGGGTTAGATTGCTATTTTGTCATAAGCCGTATTTAATAATATAAAATGCCTATTTTTATGCTGATGCTTTTATACAGATTTATTAAGAGTAACTACAACTAACTGTTAGCACGACTTGCAATGTTTTGATAAACTAGCCATGCTCCTGGGTTTGAAATCAAGTAGGCTTGTCTTCCGCCTAGGTCAGTGGAAGAGAAGACTCCGTGTCTCAGAAGTTTGACTGTAAATATGTATATTTATCTTTGTACAGACAATGTACTTACCTTGTATAGAAAAATAATTTAAACACATTGAGTGAAGGGAGGGGAAAAAAAGGCAGTTGTGAAAGGTTGGGATTTTTTTCCACTTTTATTTAAATGATGGAGTTCCATGTATGTTCACACAAAGAGTTTTAGCACAAAATATTCATTATGAAAGGCTTTCAGATATGACACAAAGCACTACTGTATCTTTTCTGTGGGAGATACCTTGAATCCTGCATCTTATTTATGGGTTTGTTGTTCTGCTTTGGGTTTGCCCTCCAGTTATTTGCAGCAATATTTAGGCCTGTTGCTAAGATTGGATAACATCAAATTAATCTATCCAGCAAAATAACATGTTGATATTGATTGTATATAACATACTCGTTTAGAGGTTAATTTTCGGTTCTTGCTCTTGCCAGTTTAAGTTACACACACACACACACACACACACTCATATCCACACAAAATGCAACTTATTTTTGTGTTGACTTTTTTGTTTCTTATTGCAGTGGATTACTATTTGACAATTAATAAATGGAATTATTGAATTACTATTGTGTTCCTTGTACAAATTATTAAATAAAATCTATTCTGGTTGTTCCTGTACTTTTGTACTAGTGCCCTGCTGTGGCTGTCTTTGGCTGTGTCCATACTGTAGGTGTTTGCCGTGGGTTTCCCCACTGTTCTGCACTGAGGATCCTGCTTGTGACCTGGCCTGCGCTCAGTGGTTCTCCTTCCTGAGCCATAGGCTGGCTGTGACTTTTTTGAAACCAAGGCATAAAGCAGAGAAAAAACTGGTTTACACCCAGATCTCATTGTAATGCAGGGTCAGGGTGCAGCTGCTGTGGCATGCATGCAGACCTGTGGGGCAGGAGTACACCCAAGCCCACTGGTTTACAAAGGGTCTTTGTGACTCACGCTCAGATGAGAAGACCACACAGGTTAAGTCAGACAAGAAACCCCAAATGCCAGCCTGTGTGTAGGAAGGGATGTCAGTTGACATTGGGCTTATGTGTGCATTTTTAACCCTGACTCAGGTCAAAAGCTTTAAGACACTCACTTCTGTGGTAGCTGCACTCTGACTGGGCAAGTATGGCTACAGCATTGAATCAAGGGGTTTGTGCAAGGCCTGTGGTGATCATGTCACTTCTCCCAGCCCTGCAGCAGTACAGCTAGCTGGGATTTTTTGGGAGTGCCTTCTGTAAGGTAACAGTCCCTGAAGGAGTAGAGCAAGGGAAGGTAACAGCTGAGCTACCTGCACGGGCTCCGTGGGGTCCAGTAATGCATGAGTACCCCAAAAGCGCCCCATGCACCTCCACACTTTTGACTCCTGCATGCTGCCTGTGTGGGACTGTGCTCACTCCAAAGACTGATATTTCATAAGGAGTTTTAACTTCTTTGAGACTTCCACCTCAAACTGAGCCAAAATTGGGCAAGAGATTGAAACTGTGGTGATGTGACCGGATGGTCCAGCAGAGAGATAAACATCACGGCTGTACTCACAATGATTTTAGGAAGCCAAACTATAAACAAGCCAATCCTAAAACCAAACTAGCAGGACAACAAAAGCCTCAAGCTATTTTACATGTGTTTAGAAAGCACATAGACACAAGCCCATTTTTCTGTTTCGCAGGTTACCTTATATAAAAGCCAAAGAGCAGCCTGGCCATGGCTTTGCTGCAGTCACTAGCACTGCTTGCCTTTGCTTTACAGCATCCTGGACAGGGAGGGGAGAGCTGCTGAACATGGGTATTGATGTCACTCTCTATCCTAATCTAAGGTAAGGAACAAGCCAGAGGTGCTTTTGAGATTGCAGAGAGAGGAAGATGACCCAGCAGTGTGACACAGTCCTCTGGAAGTCCTGCACACCCTGTGGGAAAGGAGATTTCAGTGTCACTTTCTTCACTGATGTGGAAATGTGTACTGATGTGGTCAAAGAACTACTTCTCTCTGATAGAGACAAGATTAATAGTCTGGACGTATGGACCCTGGAAAGAAAGAACCTGTGAAATGGTAAGTTAAAGTGGGAAAATTAAGGCAGACAAGAAAGGGGACTGCAGACGCAAGGGTGGGCCTTGCAATGGGATCATTAATAGCCATCCATGTCTTGTAGGACCAGTACGTGGGTGACCTGCATCATCCCTACCTGCTGAGTGCTCCATGCTCCCCAGCTTTGGCTGAATCCCTGCCTCAGCAGCAGCCTTGAGCTGCGGCTTACTGATGTTCTGCTTGTGGGTGAGCTGTATTTATTAACTAAATAAGCAGCAATGCTTGAACTCAATTTGTAAATGCCAGCACCGTTGCTGTAACCAACCTCTCCCGCCTCGTCCATCATCAGACTAGTGTGGGCTTAACATGCAACTCGAACAACTTATTTTTCCTGAATCACAGCTGAGAAGGTTAGCTGAAAAAAACATACAGAATTCCTTTTGTTAGTGGTACCATGCCTAAGGGGCTAGATATAAACAAACACCTGCCTAAAGCAGTGATGAACCTCGGATAAATTAGCAGAAAGATAACACCCTTCCCAGGCTCCGCCCTCACTTATCAATTTCTGGCTGGGAAACTGCACGCCAAGGCCGCTTATTTCCATCGCCCCCAGAATTAGCACTGCTCCAGGCCGGAGCAGGCCGAGACATATTTGCCTGGGAGATGCGGCACCGGGGCACTCCCGCCTGCGGCTGCCGCCGGTGGCTCGTCCCGCCTGCGGGCCGCGGTCAGTTCCGTCGCGGGCGGCTGAGGGGCCGCGACTCCTACCCGGGAAGGCGGCAGCCGCGCCAGGGCTGCGGGCAGCTCCGCTGCCCCGCGGCGGGGC
>VXAY01000251.1:362572-411813 GCA_013399855.1 Oxyruncus cristatus | reverse complement strand
CAGCCCCTCGCCATCTCCAGGGTAGGGCGGGCGGCGCTGGGGGCGGCCGGGGCCGGGGTCTGCTCGGGCTGGCAGGTGGCACAACAGCGGGTTGGTGGCAGAGCCGGAGCGGGAGTGTGTATGTGTGGGTGTGGGTGTTGGACTGTCTTTTTCTCCCCCCTGGTGTTTGTTTGTTTGTTTGTTTGCTTGTTTGTTTGTTTTGGCGGGGAGGGAGTGTTAACGGAGAAATCCGTGGTGGCCCACGCAGCCCCTTCATCTGCAACAGACTGGGATCTTTGCGTCCCACCGAACCTCCCTCCTCAGCCTGTCCGTAGGGAACCCCTCGGCGAAGGCAGTGGGAATCTCCTCAACCCCGCCAGCCTCTGGTTCGGGTTTGGCAGCCCACCCCGTGGGAATCCGACTCACCGAGGTGGGCTGAATGCTCGCCTGCCTTTGCTTGCCATGTATAGTTAGCAGTCTTTGTTTACAGAAGCCATGTTAAGGTGTGTTAAGTGCCTCTGCCCGACTCAGTTCGAAGTCCTTCTTGTCCACCCCCCACCCCCCTTAAAGAGAAATTAGTTAGGAAATGACAAAGATTTACATGTAAACAATTTTAGAATCGCATCTTGATTTTCCCTGCTCTGCCCCAGCACTTGCCCGTAGAACGCCCGGGCTCGGTTCAGGCTGCCTCTCTCCCCATCGCTGTCCCCGCCTGCAGCCAGGTGCACGCAGGTGCTCAGCCGGGCTGTTGCTGGCCGGGAGCTGGGCCCTGTCCCAGCCGCTCCCCGCAGGCCGACAGGAGCACAGGCACGTCCGTGGGGCAGTGACCCCCAAGCTCCCTGTGCCTTCCTGACTTGGCACAGTGGGGTGCGCTGCTCAGAGTCTTGTCAGGCCTGGCTGCACGCCTCTCCCAGGGGAGAAGGAATGAAGGAATTGCTCCTCTTTCCAGCAATCCCTTTAAAAACCAGTGGCATGAAGTGAGCTGCTGAGAGCCCTGGGCTCTGCCACCATGGTACAGTTCTGATGTGCCCGCAGGCCCCAGGTGAGGAAAGGCTGTGGGAAGTAGAATATACAAGAACTTGAACTTCTGTAAACTGCCCTTAGAATCATAGAATCAGACGGGTTGGAAAGGACCTCTGAGATCATCAAGTCCAACCCTTGATCCAACACCACCACGGTTACTAGACTATGGAAATAAGTGCCACGTCCAGCCTCATCCTAAAAACCTCCAGGGACGGAGAATCCATCACTTCCCTGGGCAGTCCATTCCAGTGGCTGATTACCCTCTCTGTAAAGAATTTCTTCCTAAGATCTAACCTAAACCTCCCCTGGCACAGCTTAAGGCTGAGCCCTCTTGTAGTACTGCTGGTTGTCTGGGAGAAGAGACCAACCCCCACCTGGCTACAACCTCCTTTCAAGGAGAGAGTGATGAGGTCTCCCCTAAGCCTTCTCTTCTCCAGGCTAGACAACCCCAGCTCCCTCAGCCTCTCCTCAGAGGACTTAGCCCTTAAAGAAGACCAGGATGGTCAAACTTGTGAATTTTTATAAACGCCTCCTGCCACAGGGTCTCCTGCCATGGGGTCCTACAGCCTGAAGGACCCCAGGTGCTACGGGGGAAGCCGCCGCTCCGGGAAGGGCACAGCTGGCGAGTGCTGTTAAACCCCCAGAGGGGGGGAAATTTACTAGTTTTCTGTGTAATCTCTTTCAATTACAGTAATAATGCCTCATTTTTCTAAAGCATTTTTGGGACATGAAAGCAGCTTTAGCATGGAGGAAGTGATATTTACTTCATTGTTATGGTAATTATTGCTATTTCCTTCCAGCAAAAGACTCAGGCAGAAGTGTGTCTGAAGCCCTACCTCACTGCTCTTACTTCTTCTTTGTCACTGCTTATAGGCACATACCAAGGGACATAGATCAGATAAGTGGCAGAAATAATCCTTCATGAGAAATTGTGGCCCTGGAGACTAAAATGTAATAAAAGAGCCTCTCTGGTGGCGGTGACGTAAATGCTGACAATTAGCAGCTCTTATCAGGGCTTTCTTTTGTTGCCCCTCTGACATTTTTAATTTCCCCTCCAAGACTTCAAGTGATTAATCTTTCCTGTGGCTTGCTTCTAAGGGTCCTAGGTTTGTCCCCTTGGCTCAGCAGCGAAGCTCTTGGCAGGTCCTTCTTTTACCATGTAAAAAATTATCTGATCCAGTTTTGACCTGTTTTAAAGAATGTGATCCTCCTTGTGTGGTGACTTTACAGGGCTATAAGTTTGTTATTCTTGCTTATTTCATTTGGTACCTGTGCTCCCACCAGAGACCTTTTTGGGCACAAAGCCCTCCTTCCCTCGCAGGATGGGGTGAGTTCTGATTGTAGGACTGGTGTCTGCCAAGGGTTATGAGAGCCTTGGTCCCACTGAGGTATGATATGAGGAGCTACCTGAGGGGAACAAGAAGGTGGGGAGGCTGTAAGCTGTGATAAGAGCATTGTTCTAGGAGCAGGAGGTCATGTGGCTATGCCTCCTCAGCACTTACAAGTTTGAGCTGCAGCAGTAAGGAGGTGTTTCAGTGGCACAGATGAGTTCGTGGGGAGCACTGTTAGGAGGAGTGCACAGGGCTGCCTGCCCCAGGCCAGTTGTGTGTTCTGGGTTGCTCTGGGGAGCAGGATCCTCCTGCCACTGACAGCTGAGAGCACTGCAATTCAGGTATGCTATGTATGGGGTAAGTCCCCTTGCACGTAGCCAGGGGAGCCTGTCTCTGCCTCATCCAGGGCTGCCTGTCTCATTGGCGCACTGACGGGGTCACCATGCTGCTCCAGGTGTGTGCTGGCGTGGTGGGATCCCAGGAGAGAGACATCCATCCACTCACGGGCCTGAACAGGGTGTCTTGCAGCTCTCTTTGAACCAGGTGCCTAAATTCAGCCTACATTTCCTGCCAGGAGCTCAGATTTAGTTCCTGGCAGCATCATCCCACTGGTGAGCTCTTGAGTTTATCTTGGTATTTATGACCTTGATCACCACTGTACCTCAGCTCCTTGCTAGTGGCTTATAGCTTCTTAAGCTCACCTATGGTGATGTAGGGAGGGTTTATTCCGGTCATGCTGGTGGGAGGCAGCACCGCTTGAGTTGCCACGGAATCGCATTCTCCAGAGGAAGTCATTGGAGCTTGGTGTTGTAGTCCTGGCTCCAAGAAGGATGAGGAGCACTGGTACCATGAGCATGGGAGCCAGCAGAGCAGCATGGCCAAACATGGTGCTTCTGGCTGACAGCAGTTGCATGGCACCAATGCCTGCTTGTGCCTTAGGAGAGCAGCAGATGAAATATTGTGGCATTTCCACAGCTGCTCTATCTTGTCTCTTGTCACTGCCCTACCTCCCTTTCCACTTGAAATGTGTGTTCAAACCTGCTTCAGGCTCAAATACGTCACAAGCATCTTGTGAGAATGCTTCTGGTTTCTTGGTTGTGTTGGACCAGTTTTCCCAGTGCAAGCTGAGTGTGAGGATTTCAGAAGATTCTGCTCATGAGACTTTCTTGGAAAGTTTCCCTTCTCTTTAGGAGGGATATTTCACAGATGTTTCTGCCTTACCTTTCTTTTCAAAACTGCAGGATTCTGGTGGACACTTTTTAACAGTCTTTTTTTATTAAAAAACCCCAAACATTTATTGATCAGTGTGATTAACCCTGGGCCGCAGTCTCTTGGATTGCCTTATGGGAGTAGGAAAGACCCTTGTCTTTATCACTCTTTGGGTGATACTGTACAGTGAGTTGGTGGGGTAGAATTTGAAAAAACTCTTTCTGAGCTGTGGCTGAACACAATACAGGATAACAGTTTCTGTAGAACTGACCTATGCACAGGGTAGTTCCCAGTTAAATCCCATTGAGGCTGGTAGAGCTGATGGAGGAAGCAAGCAGAGTGTTTTATGAGGAGAGATGCTGATGAAATGGAACTGTCTGAAAAGCAGTGCAGTTGACAGACCCCATCCCTCAGGTAACATGAGCTGCTACCTGTTTGGTTGCATTTGATTTTGATAAACATTGGGGCTTTTTGTTTCCAGTTGAATGTATACATGGAACTGTAAACCCATGTTATTGAGATTATTTTTGTGGTTTGTGGTAGTGATCTTGAACATTTGACCCAAAATATGGGCAGAGTGGAGTTTCGCTCTCTTTTGTCACGTCAGAAACCTCCCAGCCCAGTTAAAGAGTGGTGTCTCTCAGAGTCTGTGAAACTGGATACTTTAGTTATAAAAGTGAGCAGTTTTCCAGTGAAAAAATGGTTTCAAGTCAGACCAGTTATGCAAAATAGATTAAAAAGATGAAATCCCAGCATGATGCTTGTTGCAACAGTATGAATTCATCCCTGCTTAGTTTGATGTTTTATCTATTTATGGTATTTTAAAAGCTCAGAATTTATGTAAAGTACAGAATTGGATCATAATTGGGTGTTTGAGTGTGTTCATTTTGTTTTTTGAGCACGGACCTCTGAACCAGCCTTATAAACTTAAAGCTTGATTTAGTGATAAAACTGGACTTAATGATCTGAAAGCAAGCGTAGGTCTGAATCCTGTGGTGTGAAAAGACATGAGTCTTTGGTACTGTTTGTTTCTTCCATGAAGATCATGTCCTTACCCTGTCAGCCAGTCACTCCGGTAGGAAGCAGCTGAGCAAAGGCATCCTGAAAGCCACTGATGAGAGAAAGCCGCAGTGGTGTGCAACATGCTGCTGATGAGGGTGGAGACTGTCCTCCCTCTGGAGCATGCCAGGGCTCAGCTGAGTGGCACAAGCAGCAGGAGCTGGGCTGCAGCCTCTTCCCCAGGTGGGAAAAAAAGACTGTGGCTGCAGATTATTTTTCTGAGACATCGGGAGAGCTGCTTTCCAGGGAGGCCACTGCTCCCAGAGGGGAGCTGGAATGCCTCCCCTCTGCCAAAGGAAACATGGGGTGTGGTGGATGTGATAGGATTTAGGGTTGGGCTGGCTTTCCTCCTCAGCCTGGGGAGCCTTGGCTGGACCCCATTGTGCACACCTATGGCTGCAGTTCCTCTGCCACACCGTCCAGCTTTTGTGCCTGTAACTGCAAACAGTTAAAAAAGTGTTGTGCTTGGGTCTTGTTCTGAGGCTGGCTGGGCAGAGTGAGACAGCTGGGGAAGGCTGCTGGGGTTTATAGGAAGGTGTAAGTGGCTATATTTCCTGCTCTGATGTTTACTCTTGTGCTGCTGTTCCTGGCTGCTGGGTGGGGTGGGGGCTGTGGCAGTACCAGCCATGCCGTGCTGTGCCATGCTGCCCAGGGTGCTGGGCAGAGCTGCTCCAGGACTAGACAGCTGGTAAGTGGTAAGTGCCTATGGAACACTGGCCATTAGGGTCACCTGCCAAGAGCTTCTGGCTCTGCAGAAGTAGTTGGGTTGGTGTTTAGAGGATGGGATGATGCCTTGTGCCTTTGCTCAGAGGGAGTCCTGTCTGGTCTGTCTGAGCACGTCAGGTGTGGAGAACAGAGGTTGTGCCCCTGCACTCTTTGAAGTCAGCGTCAACCCTGGCAGTTTCCTAGGTGGCTGCGGTGGCTGGGAAGGCCTGTGCTTCAAAGATAGAAATGGCTGCTGAGAAGAGGAAAAGACTTTTTTGATCTCCCTAAATGCCAGGGTTTGGATGAGAAGAAATCATCCTTAATTGTAGCAAGGGCAGAGCAGCAGAATTTTCTTGTGGTAAATGCAGAGTACTCTGGGGCACAGGACAGGCTTGATCTTTTCCAGTCTCATTTCCTGAGTCTTGGGGGGCATTTTTTTCTTGGAAATAAGTTCTGAAAGAATTGGGATGCAAATTAAACTCCTACCAAAGTTACATGCAGGAGCAGTATCTTTGTCTTTCCTAGGAGCCAGGGTTGTATTTTCTACAGTTCACCTTTTCAGACCAATTTGTTATGCGGCAGCTTGATATCACCCAAACTTTGGAATTCCCTTTTCTCTGTACCTCTTCTTTGTGACCAGTATAATCTCTTTTGGTGGTGTCTGACCCACCTTGTTCTGGATTAGTTCCCTAAAGAACCTAAAGAGAGAACTCCCCATTTGGAGGGAATATTCAAGCCCCAGCCTTATGTGAGGCAAAAGTAAATATTGGACTTCATAGGAGAAAGTTCTTTTTGTTCCCTGATCTGCTTGTTCCCAGATGTCAAGTTATGCGTGGTTGCAGGCTACTTGGTACCTTTTGTCCTCAAAAATCAGTTTGTCCATCAGGAAATGTAGCTGGTTTGGAAAACTAATTGGATTTGAAGGGTGCAGCATCAAAATTATTTTTTTTTTTTTCAGTATAAACAGGGAAATTATAGGAGGCCTTAACTCCATAAACAATTGATGTTGTTCTGGACAGTGACACAGTATCTTAGATGGTTGCTGATTACTGGACATGCTGATTTATTTAGAGGATGAAATAAAACATCAGGAAGAGCTCAGCTGTTTTTGAGATGTTGTAAGAAATATCTTGTTTGTTTGTTTTAATGTGGGGCATGTTGCAAAATAAGCAGTGAGGCTGAGTAATTCCTTGACTTCCTGAGCAAATAATCTCACCTTTGTCTTTTTATACTGCCTTACTGAGGTCAGCCCTCTCTGTCAGTATCTGATGCCTTCCCCTTTCTGTGTAATAATACTCATCTGGCTGTCAGGGTAGGGTGTGAAGGCAGGCAGGAGGGTGAGGGCTGGGCGGCCAGAGGAGCTTGTGCAGTGGAAGCCCAGACCCCCACTGGGGTGGGCTGATGCTCAGGGGTTTCACCAGTCAGAGGTATGTATATCTCTTCCCCTTCTTCTGTCTTGGTGATGGTGTGGTCTAGGCCAGCACAGCCAGTGAGGTTTGGGCTGCACCTGTGTTGCACTGTAATGGTGCGGAGAGTGGGAGCAGCTTTAAAGGGAGCTCTCCTGGAGCCAGTTGTAAGGAACTGGCCTGTCATTCCCCGTCCCCTGAAGAGAAAGGGTGGGGAACGTGCTTGCCTGAATTTTCTCATAGCCTCTGATCTCTGCTGACCCAGCTGCATGCTTTTGCTGGGAGAAATTGTGGCTGCGTAGCATAATACTCCAGTGCTGTGGACATTACTCATGGTAAAAGAGCAGTGTGTGTGGGTGGGGAGGATTAAACTGAATGTCAGAGATGTCTTGTTGTCACTCGTAGCCTTGGAAGAATGTTGCTGCATGTCTGTCCTGTCCAACAAAGACCCAGCTGGGTTTTCCTCTCAAGTGCACATAGGTGCAGTTTCTCCAGATCTTTTTCTTGGCTGATGTTATTTTGTCTCTTCATCACTTTCTTGCAGTGTGTGTGTAGGTGTGGAGTGGTGACAGAGGCTGTAGGGTCTGTGAGAAGCTGTGAAGAGATGACAGAGTGAGCAAGTAGTGTGTTGGAAGGGATGAGGGGAGAAGGCCAGAAAGAATTGAATGAATTTTAGACCCACCCAGCTATCTTTATGCGCGGAGCTGCATTATGCTGCTTTTCATAGAAATGCTTCCCACCCTTCCTCTCTCTCATTTGCTGTGGGCAGCAGCTTCCCTTGGTATACCACTGCTGCCTCTTGGATCCTTGCCTGCAGAAGGAAAACAGGCACCATAATCCCTGTCCAGGGACTGCAGAGCTTGTTAGGTAGCGTGTATGGAGGGATTGCATCAAATGTAAAATGTGGTTTTGTTTGGCAAGCTCTGGAACAGACAGAAGTTTTTTAGAGACGTCTTGGGATCTGGATAAGCAGCCAAATGTGTCTCCCTCTGCTAAATCAAAGTGTTTTCTATTGTAAATGCACTTACCCAGAGACAACCTGAAGACTTGATACGTCGCAGCTGAATGCTTGTTTGCTGCTTGGCCACCAATACAAGGAGACGACAGCCAGCAAACTGCCTGAGTTCAGATGGACATCTGAACATTGCGAGGTCCTGGTGGTGCTGACAAGGTGGAGCCCAAAGTGTGTGTATGAGGGAGCAGTATATATATATCCATAAATATATACATTCACACACCTGTGTGTGCGTACACACATGTCCACAAAGCTTCACTTTGCAGTATAAGGAAATAATGTAGGCTTTCCTTGAATCCAAACCAATCCTGAATCTGTGGGACTTCTATTAAAAAAGGGGTCCAAACCTATAACTGGTCTGAACTGTTAATCTGCTACATTGAGTTTTGCATGAGTAAAGAGTGCACAATCAAGCCCATGGATTATGGGGACTGTTTGTTTCTTCCATGCTGGCTCATGTGTCTGAGCTGGTGTCAAGGGTGTAGTTTGATGTGTCTGGTTATAAGTATCTAGATTATTTCTGTAGTAGCCCAGATTTCTTACAAAGAACCAGCCGAAAAGAGCATCACTGTAAGCACACTCCAGTGAGCTCTGGGACCTGTTCTGGATACAGTATAAAGCAGTGCTGCTCTGCCTGTCTCAGCACTGCCTGTTCAACAGTGAAATGACCTAATGGCAGTGTTACCCAGTTGCTTGGGACCAGTCACCTCAAGATAGGGCATGGCTCCTTTCCAAAGGAAACCCTTTGCCATGATGTTAGAAGGTGTGCAGAGCTTTATTCACCTGCCCATAGTGTCCCTGGAACTGGGAGGTTCCTGGTGCTCTGTGATGCTGCCCATGTCCCATCTGCCAGAGGCTGCTCAAACCCAGCGGAGGAAGCCCAAGCCAGTCAGGGAGCTCTTTGAAAGGAGACAAGAGGCTGTGCCTTTGCATGAGGTGTGATTTGGGCAAAGTAATGTTTGCTGGGTTTGTTCCTTGTGGTGTCTTTCACACCTCTTTGCCTTTCCATGTAGAAGTGCAGCTGTGTCTACTCATTACTGGGTTGTCTGCCTGTACAAGGTGTGCAAGGCACTGCCTGCTGTCCCCTTGTCTCCTGCTGGTGTCTGCTCCATGCTCAGTCAAGAGCAAAGGGTAAGGAAAGAGGTTGGGCCAGAGCTTTAGAACATGTGAGAGCAGGAGCAAAGCAGTTTCAGATGATGCAAAATGCACTGGATGCCTGTGAGCCTAAATGCTTTTGTTCATTTGTGGAGTCCTTCGAGTAAGCTGGCTGATAGCTGTCAGTGCTCTGAGCACCTCTGCCTGCCCACCCTGCTGCTTCCCATGGACCAGGGAAGCATGTGACAAAAATAAAAGCAGGGAAAGTTCTTCCCAGTGGCAGCTCTGTGCTCCTCACTTAATAACAGAAACACGCCTTTTGCTTTCCCGACTTAACTGGTAGGTGAGCAAATATCAAAAGCAGTGTTGACAGCACTGAGATAAGCCCAGGCCTTACTGCGAGGGGGGAAGGGAACATTACTAGTAGCTATTAATCATCCTAAAAGGGTGGGGGATGGGTTACCTCCGGTACCCTGCCCTTGTGCAGACATGTTTCCTATGAGCAGTCCTGGCAGGGAGTACGAGCTGGATGTTGCAGTGCAGCAGTTTGTGGAAGGTTGCATTTCAGGGCAAGCTGTTTCCAGAATGAAGAAGCTGGATTTTAAAACAAGTTTCCTTTTGGCAAATTCGTTTATCCTTTTTATTACTGTGCGTCCTTGTAGCTTCCTCTTAGGGAAGAGGTTTGGGTGGTACCTGAGCGGATGTAATAGCCCTTGTGCTACCTGATGGAGCACTCACATTTCAAATTCCTCCGAAGTGGACACAGAAGGGGAACTGACACCATAAGCACTGGCAAAGTGCTGAGATGTCACTGTGAGTGCTTGTCCTGGGGACTCTAGGAGTTCATTCAGGAGGCTTCAGTATTTCAGTGTCCCTGGCTGCTCCGTCTTAGCTGTTCCTGGTGGTACAGGATAATTTCTAGCAGCCTACCACATATTGTGTAGATTATCAGTCTTGAAATGCAAGATGTATAGCTGAGTCTCCAGCAGTGTTCCAGCATTGGCATTAATCCACTGTTATTCTTGACCCTTTGGCAGTCTTGTCTGATTGAAATGAATCATGGTAATATTGTGCTGAGCTTGGTGTTCCTCACGGGTGGGTGTAATGTGCCCCTCTCCCTCCTTTGGTACCAGAGGAAATAAATGCACCAGGAAACCAAGTGACATGGTTAAGGCCCAGCAACCAGGGTAGGACCCACACTGTGTCTTGTGCAACAGGAGGACAGGTCCTTAGGGATATGTCTTAGCCAGCTCCCAAGTCTGGTGGGACGATGGGCAACTTGCAGTGCTCAGGGTTTCTTCATGGCTGTTAGCTGTCCCTTTGTGCTGATTTTGGCTGCGGTAGAGTTCATTTTCTTCACAGTGACTGGTATGTGGCTGTGGTTTGGATTTGTGCTGAACGCAGCATTGATAATATAGAGATGTTTTTGTTATTGCTGAGCAGGGCTTGCACAGAGACAAGGCCTTTTCTGCTTTTTGTACTGCCACACTGGTGAGAAGGCTGAGGGTGCATGGCAGACTGGGAGGAGACACAGCTGGGACAGCTGACTCCAACTGATCAAAGGGATATTCCGTACCATATGGCATCATGCTTACATAAAGAGGGGAAAGAAGGTAGAAGGGAGGGGTGTTTGGAGTTAATGGCATTTGTCTTTCCAAGTAATCATAATATGTGATGGCGCCCTGTGCTCCTGGAGATGAGTGACCACCTGCCTGCCCATGCGAAGCATTGAATTAATTTCTTGTTTTGCTTTGCTTGCATGAGCAGCTTTTGCTTTACCTTTCAAACTGTCTGTATCTCAACCCAGGAGTTTTTTCACTTCTACTCTTCTGATTCTCTCCCTGGTCCTGCTGGTGGGGAGGTTAACGACTGGCTGTGTGCTGTTTAGTTGCTGGATGGGGTTGAACCGTGAGACCCTGTCACAAGGTGTACAGAAGGTACTCCCAAGGCAGTGCATCCAGTGGAGTGGCTGCAGATTTCGTTCAGTGGCCTCTATAGGCCACCAGTCTGCTGAGGGCTGCAGCTTGGGAGGCCGTGATTTTGACATTTAAAGCAGATTTTCTATATCCTTCTGGTGCCTTGTCTGGTCTTTTCAGCAGTACTTCCTCTGTCAGTTCCTAGACTGCTTGCAGCATTAGAAGTGGTGTGCAGGTAGACACCCACTATTTGTTTGATCCATCTGAAGCTCTTCGGATTAATGTTGAGCACCTTGATCAACCTTTGGACATCTGTGATACATGTCTGTGTCCTTCCCCTTTTCGTGAAATACTGTCCTAGTAGAGACGTGAAAAAAGAAAAGCATATTGTGATCGTCTGGTTAGGGAAGATACCCCCACTACAGCTGTGAGGGGATGTGCTGAAAACCTCGATTTCAGCCCAGGGAAAACAGTAATTGTAATTGCTGCTAATGAGTGACACTTCTAGAAGGGGAGTGTTTTCCTGGGGGCAGTGATTTGCCACCCAAACCCACGTTAGGAGGGATCTCTAAATCTTGTGAGCTATGTTTGTTTATGTCTGACAGCTCTGCTGCGTTTGCTCAGCTGCTTTCCAGCATGCTGAAACTTAGCATGTATGCATAGAATGAATGCCACTTGCAATGGACTCATAAATGAGGTATGTCTCAGCTGCAAGGCATGTTTTAATCTGTACTTGTGTCTGCGAGCAGTCCACCCTTCTCATTTCCTCTGCCTATTAAATAGTTGATGAAAGCCCACAGAAATCATTACAATCCTTCCACAAAGTCATTAAAACTGCACAAAATCTTATATAGTGCTTGCAAAGCCACAAACATGACATTATTCACCCTCCACCTAAGCAGTATGTTTGGTCCAAGAGGTGTCAGTTGTTAAGAGGACACATCTTTAAAAGAAGTAGGGAAAAATGAGCCATCCATTTAGTTGATTTTCTTGAAAATGCCAAGTTTTAGCTTGGACCTTATAATTTGGAGTGTCCTACCAATGGCATTGCTGCATAGTATCTTCTGTCTGGGATCTCAGTGAGATTACCCAAGCTCCTTCCATCAGTTGTTTCTCAGGCAGAGCACAGCACCTCTTTAGCAGTGCAGTGGTGCACCTGGAAAGCAAAGCACCATGCATGGAGAGGAAAGGGAGCTGTAATGTGGCAGAAGGTATCAAGGTGAGCTGTGGTCAGGCTGGGGGTGATGCTTCTACTTTTTCAGAACTGTTGTCAGCTTGTGGTTTAAAGATGAAGTTTCTGATGCTTTTCTCCCTTCCATTCTGCTCATTAGATCGGGCACCGCTTTGGGACTGATTTTGCTGAAGTCAGTGAGTGTGTGTTGTACCTGTTCCTGGGAAAAAACAGTTTATTACAACTAAAGAAGCAATCCAAATCTTGAGTCCAAACCTTTCTTCCAGGGAAGGAAACAGATGAGATTGTGATGCAGGCAAAGGTGTCTGTGATTGGCATTGACTATATTGCAGTGAGCCTGATAGTTTTCTGTCACCTGTCACCTCCATTCGTAGAGGCTTGGACTTCTGACTGTCCTCAGCACCTTGTTCTAGAGAGCACTTCTCTGTCCAGCACAGAGTTGCTTTCTGGATGACCTTGCTCTCTAGCATGAAATCAATTGCCTTAAATGAAAATATTATTTTTTTTTTTTAATTTACCTGTTGTACCCTCTCCAAATTTCTATCTGTGAGTGACAAAAAAAGAAGAATCCTACCTGTAACTATTGCTGAGGAGTATCTAATAAACGCAGATAGATTTCTGCTGAGAATTTACTTTAGTTTTTACCTCTTTGTTTCCAGGTACCAGTGAGAGAAACCACAACTTCTCCAACTGTTTTTCAGATATTGCTGTGGAGAGGTCCTCAATGGAAAGTCCATTCACTCTTTTTGTTTTCCCTTAGGTGACTCCAGGTAGCAAAGCTGCAATAGCCAACTTGTGTATAGGAGACCAGATCATAGCCATTGATGGAGTGAACACAGATAACATGACGCACCTTGAGGCTCAGAACAAAATCAAGTGTTGCACAGATGAACTCACTCTGACAGTCAGCAGGTACGTTGCACAGCAAGACTGGGGATGGATAGAGGGAAGGTTGCAGGATGGGCAGTAGCTGTGTTTTGGTTTGACAATAGACCTCTGGCTGGTTTAATTTGACCTCTTAGTGTTTTGTCTGGCAGGTGCTGGTTAGCAAGAGAGAACTGCATTTCATCCTTTAATCCTAATGCTGCTTGCATTTGCTGCACTTGACCTTGCAAAAGCAACCTTTCAAGTGAGGAGTTGGCTGATAATTTGTGGCAGAGTCTCTCAGCTCATTCTGTGACTCCTGACAACAAGAAATCAAAGATGGTCTCATGAAAACTTCACTCGTAGCAGAGGAGGTACAAGATGACCTCCCTTCCTGTTGCTCTGATTTAGCAGTTAATATATATGGTTGTGTGTTGTTCCAAGTGATTAATTGTCTGGTTTCTGGCACAGAGAGACTCAGAAATGTCTGATCAAACAGCACTGTCAGTGCTAAACAGTGACAACCCAGGGTGCACCAGGGTGCCTGTTAGGCATCAGTCTCTCCAAGTCCAGAAAAACTAAAGGAAGCTGACAGCTGAGCCACAATCTCTGTCGCTAATGTAGAGCACAGGCTGACTTCAGCCTTGCCACTATCTTGAACTGCAGAGAAATGGACAGCTTCATTCCTTTCCCTACCCATGCTTTATTTTTGGACCATCTTTGTAAAGAGGAAATGGAGATGGGAAGGCAGGGGTCTGCTTTGCATTGACCTGTTGCTGCTTAAAAGAACTGGAGCCTGTTTTTTTGGGTTTTGGGGGTTTTGTTGTTTTTTTTTGGTTTGGGGTTTTATTGTTTGGGGGGGGTGGTTTTTTTTGGTTGGTTGATTGTTTGGTTTGGGTTTTTTTGGTTTGGTTTTGTCTTTTTTTTCTTTTTTTTCTTTTTTTGAGGATACTGGGGATTTATCCTTCCTTTTGGTTTGAATTGCAGCCATGGGTGCCAGCACTTCTCAAAGTCAGGTGGTAGATACAGTGTTGGCATCTGGAGGGAGTTTTTCCCATGCCTACCTTCCCCCAGGGTGATCATCCATCAGTTTCAGGGCAGATGCAGAGGAAGTGCTTTCAAAAGGAGTGCGAAAGCATGCCTTAAGTGACACAGTGATTCAGTTGTTCAGGGCTTTTCTGTGATAAACAGAAGTCTTTTACCGTAGCTTGGACAATGCCAGGAGTTCGGGAGGCATTTCCCAGTTCAGGAAGAAGTGATGGATCTTGGCCAAAAAATGCCTGACAGTTCACTGAGGGAATTCACAGAGGGAAGAGCAAATCACAGTGCAGGCAGTGTGCATGGATGGTGAGCTTTGTAGCAACCTGTTAACCCCAGAATTTCTCATACTGGCCTCGAATTTGGCAGCCTGTAATCTTCCTGCAAAGAAGTGCTTCTTTTCCTCTCCGAAATATCCAGCTACTTGACTTGACAAACCAGTGCCATGTGGTTCTGGTTGGGAGAGAGGAAGGGTGGCAAGGGCTCTCTTTCAGCCTGCAGGCAAGTTCACTCTTACAGATCACTGAGTATGTAAAATGTGTTTGCTAATGTTAATTACAAAGTCATTAACTTTATAGCTACCCCGTGCACATTTCATTGGCCTGGGGTGTGGAAGCTGCCCAGGGAGAGATTTCTGGCTGGATATGCAGCTGTGTGAAACTGTGCAGGGGCTTTGAGTTTGCACAGCTCAACTCTTTCATGACCTCCTTTCAATGAGGTAGCACAAGGGTATGCTGGCTCTTCTGCTGCTGTACTGATCGCCAGGTATTGATGACAGAGAAGCAAAGAAGAGTGTCAAGACTGCAAGGATGTGAAAGCAATGATCTGACCACTTGCCACTGCTCTGTATAAAATACGTGTGCATGATGTTGTCTTTCCTGGTTGTACTGTTTTGAGTATATTTTATCCTTAGTGCCCAGCCGTCTCCTTCTAGGCCCCCACTCCACTGTGTTGTCCTAAACACAGCTGTACTCAGTGGTCAGAGTAGCTCTGTAAGTAGTTGGCCGAGTATGAAAAGGAGTGTGTAATCTGCACTGCAACACCACCAACTCTAGGGTCTGGTCTCCGTGCTGTGCAGTTGTAGCTTGTTACCTGAATTAGTTGTACAAGGAGTTGTGCTGGCACGGACCGTTGTGCTGGCACGGACAGCAGCTCCGTGGGTACCTCAGCTCCATACCACAGCTGGCACTGAGGATGTGCCCAGCTGGGCCAGGTTTTCTGGAGTGAAAAGTCTTCCAGTCCTTCTTTTCTGCTCATCATTGTGAAAGCGTAAATCCTTAGTGATTTTTAAATTGCTAGCTGATGAATTTTAAATGTTTACTCATTTAAATGATTTCCCAAGCTAAATGTTCTCTGACCTGCATTCAGAGTGGCAGCAAGGTTGTGCCAGATGAGATTTTAGACATAGGTCTGAGATCATATCAGCTGTTTCAGTTCCACTATAGGATGGAACATCATGACAGTGGAGACTTCATATGTGACTGCTGTGAATGTGTAAAATAGGTGGTTTCAAGAGCCAAGTGGGTGAATTAATGGTAGACAAATCTATAAAGGTTGATATATACAATGGAGGTATCTCTGCTGCAGAAAGCCTTTAAGCTGCAAGTAGCTGGAGGCTAGGAGAGTGTTTTATGGATGTATTGTACTATGCTTATCTTTTTCTTGGGCTCTTCTGTGAACCAAAAAAACCTTTAAACATGTTTGTACTCCAAACAGGCAATCCTCTTCTCTTTTAATGGTAGTCAAGCAGTTAAGATGTCTTCATGTTTGGCTGTACTAGTGATTATTTAAGAGAAGTGTAATTATAGAGAACTGAAAGGACTTAAACACTTCTGGTAAAGGAAATGCTGTTTGCACTGTATACTTGATTGTGTGTATCAACAGCATTCCAGTGTTTCCTGTTTTGGTATTTTTCTTAATGATGGTAACAGTCGAAAAATATTTTAAAACGGATTCTCAGCAGGAAATGTAGTCTGTCTGACACATGTCACCTTTAAAAATGGATCAAATTTCTAGCTGAAGAAAACATTCCTGGTCTGCTTTTTCACCCAAGGGTGCAAATCTCTTAATTTCCTAGGATTTAAGACTCAGCCACAAATTGCCTTCTCTTTTTTTAAGTGGCACTGCCAGGTGCTTTGCCGTTTGATGTGTGAACAGAGTTGGAAAGGTCTTTTTTTCTACCCCAAAAGTGGGTGTTCAACAATTTTGGTGCATATACCAAATTCCTACTGAACTTACTGTGTTGGGCAGCTCCCCACTCTTTTCTGAGCCTATGTTTGTTCATTCCTTTTGCTTTTTGTTTCAGACAGAGAGTGCTTAGAGAAACGTAGTTTCCAAGAAACCAAAGTAAAGGTTCCATTGTTGTCTTCAACAGTATAAAATCAAGCTCAAGACAGTATGCTTCAGTCAACTCAAGTCAAGCCCCACCTGATTGCTAAACTGATAAATTCAGAGAGCCTTTTTAGAGCCTTTCCCATTCATAGGAATAAGGAAGTTTGGGATCTTGAGTCTCTTGAGGAGAAAGCTGTCACCTTCCTGTGGAAATACAGCGTGTTTTGGGTAAGACGCTTGTTCTTACAAAGAACATTCAAAGAAAGGAAGGTGCAGGAGGAACAAATACTCCTATCACAAAATGCACCTGGTAGCCAAAGATCCAGGCATCACCAGTGTCAGTGGAAATGCTCTTGATGAGTTTCCCATAGAGCTTTATTGTAGCTGCAGATGTACAGAAGCAGACAAATGTTCATTGCAGCACAGGTGAAAATTATTCCTGAAACAAATGGCTCTTTGCCTGTGGCTGTAGTCGCCAAATGGGTGGTAGAACTGTGCAGCTCTGAGGCAGCTCAAAGGTAAAGTATATGCTGGGTTTTTTCTCAAACAAAAAAAGAAGTGTTCCTATAGTGGGTCTGTCCTTCCCTTTATGTCTGGAGGCAGTTTGGGGTTGGTAATAAGAGAGTAATATTTCTGAAAAGGGATTCCAAACATGTCATCTCTTGTTCGGCTCCTACTGTCATTTTCCTCAAATTCCAAGCTGTTTTTCTGCAGCTCTTTTGCCAGCTTATAATATATTAATGCACCTTTTTTGTTTGCCAAACAGTCTTTTAATTTGCTGAGAGTTCTGCCAAGGAGTGAAGCTGTGTGTTTGTTCTTTGAAAAGTGGTGGGATTAGGGAAGTCAGATCTGCTACCAGCACGTGTTAAATGCATTTTCAGAAAGGATCATGTGTAGATGCTTATGAAGAAGAAGAGAGCACATGTGTGATGCTCTCTACATTGCATTCAGTAGGTTTGGTTGCACTCTTGCTTGCTCCATGTGTTCCCAGGTCTGAGCTGTGGGAACTAGTTGCACAAAGCCACAATAGGCTCAAATTTGTGTTCTAGGAAGTTCGTGGAATCCGTTGACTCATTTAGGTTTGCTTTTTTGCTTCCCTGCCAAGGAGAGTTTTCCAGTTTCTGTCATCTTACTAATAATTCTTTTGGCCCTGGGAAAAGCCAGCTGCTCAGTGTGCAGCTATATAAGGGCATGCAGGTTGTCTGATCCTGAGTGGCTGCTCACAACCTCTCCATGGCCAGTGTGGTGCTCCCAGTCCTCCTGGGTGCATGCCAGTAGCTTTTACTAACAACTGGCACATTCAGAGTGATTTTGGCAAGTCGAGATAGGTATTTGTTGGCATTTTACAGCCTGTTTGGCAAGGTAAAAATAGTTAACTCTGCAGCTGGCTAGTGAAAGAGCAGTGTGAGTCTGAGTGTCAGGTGTGTCTTATCTTTTGTAGCTCTGTAATGAACTTGCTTGTAATAAACTTCTGTTGCCTCTTCTGTGTAACTGGAGTTGCCTTTTTGTTTTTAGTGGTTGTGTGATGAGACACCTGAAATGCAAGAGGGCCATGCATGGAGAAATGCATTAGGGGCCTCCTGTCTCTAGGGAGTTGTGACTGTCATTGCTGTTTGAATTGACAGTGGACTGCATGCAGCCCGAGTACAGTTCTACTTGCCGAAGTGAATATGTCCATTAATGGGCTGTTGCTAAAGGTAACTTCTCATGTTTAGGGCCAAGAGCATGTATTTTTCAGCTGTTGCAGCTAAAGGGGTGATTAAAAGGTATCCTCCTGGTAGCCTCAGAGCTCTTGTAGTTAGTTTCTAAACATTTTTAAAATGCCTGTCTAAAATGATGCTGATGGGATTGGTGAAAGATAAATTCTTTAGGTCTTTCCTCATTTTTCAGCTAACAAACTGTGTTGCGCAAGAAACATTTCGATCTTCTGGGGTTTATTGTCTATTTTGGTTTCTTAGTTGTATCCATCCTAATGTTTGAAATGGGAATGTAGATGTGCCTTTCGTCTTCATGGAAATTACACAGTTCCTGGCACACAGAACTGGACCCTGAATTTTCCCTTGAAGATGCGGCCCAACTTTGCACACAAAGCACTGCTAGCAAAATCTAGGCTCTTGTAATGCTTGTAGTACACTGTGTTCAAGCCAAGTTGTTGAAAAAGTTTGTGTTTCATAAATACCTCTTCAGATTCTTGCCTTGACTTGCACGCAGTTTCCTTCCTCCTCTTGCTATCAGTACCTCCCCATCCAAACTAGCATGGGATAAATTTCTTTCTAAACTTGGGTCTTGGTTTCTGTCTGGATAAAACAGCAAATGCATGGTGTATTCCCTGGCCCTGTCTTGGTTACTTTCTATCCTGTAGTAAGGAAACAGCATGTAAATGTAAACTCCAAACATGACAAAGTTTGTATATCTACATGTCTGCAATTAATTTGCTTGACACTAATTCTCAATCTTGTTTGTGTCATGTTTTTGGCTTCTCTACACTGTTTGAGCATTGCTCTCTGCTGGAGTCTACTTGAAAGAATATGCATTAGAAACCATATTATAAAATAAATCATCAGTTTATCAGGAGTCTCTGCAGTACAGTAAAGATGCCGACACCTGCTGGCTTTCACCAGACAGGGTGGGATTCCCCAGTAGGCTGTAGGGACATCCAGCCCCTCCACTGGGGGTCCTTTCCTGCAAGTTTGGGAAAAAATCCTCCAGAAAGCCATTACCAGTAGCAGCCTGCTGTGAACTGAAAGCACTGTTACCAAGTTTGGGTTTGGCTGTCTACTCTGATGCCTGTTCCCTGCTTCATATAAATAAGATATGAAAACATATAGATAAGATACAAACATGGTGAGTCTAATCTGCCCTGCTCTGGTGCCCACACTTCCCAGCACTGCAGAAAATAAGCCCTGGGCCAGCAGTGGGACATAAGGTCAACTTCTAGGTGCTATTTTTCTTCCTTCTGCTACCACTTCAGTAGAATTATAGGCATTGACACCAGGAGCAAAGCCAGGAAATCCTTGTTGAGAACTGGGGCCACAGTGGTCCTACCTAAAGCCTACAGGCTGTGGGCTCCATGGGCGGTGCTGTGGGATGGACCACATGCCTTGAAAGGTCTACTTGGTAAAGCCAGGGAGAGCAAAGCTATCTCCTCTTTGTGGCTTCACTGGGGCCATAAATGGGCTGTTGAGAGTGGCCCAGGGGCTCTGCTGCAGCTGTTGTGAAGACAAAGGGAAGCTTTATCTTCCCTTAGAGGGACAGATGCATGGGCTATTTAACCTTTCTATTTGGATAACTTTTAAACTGGATTGAAAGTAAAGCTTGGAGTGACCTTGCTGCTTCCATTTATATCCAGTGACAGATCAGAATGGCAGCAGCCTGGGACGCAAACTTGAACTGTTTGCCTTGCTAATAAATAAGGGAGAAAAATCTGGTCAAAACCCCTGTTGGCTGCGGTAGTTGGCCATAGCTGCTTGCCCTACACTGGAGACCAACATCCTGTGTCACATTAAACTCACTGAGCGAGGGGCAGTGGGGTGAAAGCAAGTGCCCAGGGGGAAATTTCTGTTCTGGATTCATACCTTGCCCTGCTCTGGGCTTAATTTTTTCGGTCTGAATAAAGCCTTCTGGAGCTTCTGAAATCTGATAATATTAAACTGCTGTAAAAGAAAACATTACCTCAAAAGTTCTTGGATCACTGCTGTGAGAACTGGCACAGGGATAAGAAATAAGCTGAAGTGTTTAATGCTTTCTGTGCTGCTCTTTTGTCACCAGCTGATGTCCACTTGCTTACACTCTGACAGGGCGTTTGATTTCCATATACTTTGCTGTATCCCCTGTTTCTTCAAAGGAGGTAAAACTTGGTCACACATGATCTCCAAACACTTCCGAGCAATGAGGCTTTGTATTAGTCAACAGGCTGCTCCCCTATGTGCAGATGCATCTTCTGGTGCATCCTAGAGATGGCTGTGACTTTGTGAGGCTTGATAGCCATAACCTGGGTAAAACTGCCAGTTTCTGAGGTACCTTAAACCATGAGTTACTAGAAGGAAGGAGAGAATGGTTGTTTTGTATTCACCTGGGGCATGTTGTGCATCCAGTAACAGCAGCTGTTGCAACGGGATGATCAGATTGGCGTAGGTTTGATTCCGTGCAGCTGTTACTCATACTTGTTGATCTGTGTGTGCCCCACTTTGCCAGACATGAGGATTTGGGTGGCATAGGTTGTCAGGTATCAGCACTGCAGCTGGACCTGCAGGATGCAATAGCTAGGAGTCAAAGATTTGCTATACCTGAATGCTTGTAAAAGATATGGGATGTGACCTGTGTGATTGTACTTTCCTGTGAGAGGAGGTACAGCACAGCAGACTTCATTCAGGTTTCTTCTGTATAAAGTCCAGAGTGTAATAAAGACAATAGCAGGTCAGTAAAACTTTTCCCTGAGTGAGAATGCTGCCTCCCATCGCCTCCCACTGAGCTGCCCTCTGGATGCAAGTATTAAAATACTATTTATGCAGCGAATGTCTGGGATATATATATATATGCGTCACAGCTAAGAGACTGGGCTCTTTAAAAAATGTTGCAACTTTGTAGGGCTTTTAGAGTAATGGTGCAAACCAGTCTGAATTTATCTTGGGTACCTCTATACCCTGTTTCTCCATCCTTGTCAGTTTTATGTGTCTTTTCTATTTCTAATCTCTTTCTCTTTCTTTAACTGGAAAGTCTCTTTCCAGTTATCCAGTTAATTCTCAGTGTAATCATTCCTGTTTTGCTAACTAAGTACTTAAATTGTAACTGGTCCTGGATCTAAAAATATCTGGGAAGTACATCTATCTGCAGTTTCAGATTCCAGAAGGGGCTCTTGTCAAAACAGGACATGATTTTCAAACCTCATCCTAGGAGTTTATCAGGCATCTGGTTGCTGCATGATGCAATGTTTAGCATTGAACAACAGTTTTCATTCAGCAATACTGCAGTCACTCATTCCCTGCTGTTAAAAAGTTTGGGAAAAGTGGCACTTTTTAGTCCATTTGAGATGCCAACTACTGTCTGAACTTCTAAGAAATGTACGTAGCATATGTTTCCTACAAAGTATCTCAAACAAATCTAAGCACTCTGCTTCTTCCTCCCCACTTGTTTGTCATTCTTTGGGACATAGCAAAATTCCAAAATTATTATAGTAAAAGCAGTTGGTTTTAGTAGCAGATCTTGACTTGTGCTTCAGGCTGCTGTGAGTAATTGGGTCAGACCGCAGACCAGTAAACATTACATGGACTTTCTCTGACATATGATGTCGTTTCAGTTCTTGGTCCCATTGCAGGCTTGGATCCTTTTTTTTTTNTTTTTTTTTTTTTTTGTGTAATTCCCAAAAGCCTCTGTTTGTTCAGCATGGATACCACTGTATAAATAAGAAGAAAATTCTGGAGACTCAAACCAAAAAGTATTTCCAGTTTATCTAAGGCAGTTCAACTTGAAGAACAAAATGCTCTCTATATAGTCAATACAGACAAGAATCATTCCTCTCCCTGGGTACCTGTAAAAGCTGAAACACATAGCAATCTTATTGTCTCACTTAATTAAAGGATCTGCATCTAAGCAATATCCCTGGCTTCTGCTGTTGGGTAACCCCCAACTTGACTGCCTGGGTTGGAGCCCATGCTTGATGTGTTTCCCATAGAGTCACAAAGGGTAAGCCAGGACAGTCACTGCTGAGATCTTATCTTTCTCCAAGGATCTCATGTGACATATCTAAGTCATCTGCTTTATGTGCCCAAAATGAGGCTGTCTACATCCCTCCTAAGGGGGATAGTGCTATATAGGAAGGACTGTGGAAACATTTGAGAAGTTGATGAACTTTGAGTCTTTTAATAACAGCAGTGATGCTCACTGATGACAACAGATTAACTATTCAAAATTTGTATGTTACAGAACAGAGGCAAAAGTCTGGTCACCACTTGTAAACGAGGAGGGAAAGACACATCCTTATAAGATGAATCTGGCCTCTGAGCCGCAGGTAAGTGATGGAGTAACTGTATGCTCTTGTTCGTGCTTATTCCTGTAAGAGCAGTTCCTTGCCTGATCCTCTGAGGAGCTGAGCATGTGTTGTTCCATTGATCCTGTTGGGGGTAGCACCATTCCCCATGCCATCTAGGGACATGTGGTCCTTGGAAACCTTGAGAGACAGACTCCCTCCCTCATGGTGAGAAGCCTGCTGCTGTAAGAGTGAGTCAGATACCTTGCCAGGGGTAAGGTCTGTGGGTCAGGGGCATCCTCTGCCATCTGTATACTCACACCTACCATGAAGCACAAAAGGCACTGTAGAGCTGCGGCTCAATAAATTATTGCTACTATGCTAAACCAGTTGATTTTCATAGGTAGAAAAGTCTTGAGAGGCAAGGAATATTTTTCAGTCTTACAGTGTTTTCTATTGGATTTCTTTCTCTTACCAGCAGTCTAGCTGTGGAGGAAGTGGAAGAGAAATACTCCAGCCTGTTACATTTTTATCTGTGTGGCTGATCTTGCAGCCTCTGTCTAGGAGGCTGGAGTTGTAACCTATTGACAGCCTTGCTTCAATGGTCTGCTGCCTCTGTCAAGTAACTGCAGTAATAACAGTGATCTGTGCAAGGGCATAACCTGAACTAGATTTAGAGGATTACACTGCAAAAATCTGTAATAACTACACTAAAATCAATGGCATTCCTCTGGATTTTCACTGGGGCAGTGACATGGATTCTGGCCCTAGCTAGAAAGACTCTGTGAGTCTTTCTAGTGAAATAAGTAGATTATACAGCTAGTTTGACTCTGCAATTAATTAAGCTCTAATATTTCTGTTTGGTTTGGAAAGAACCTGAAACTAAAGCAGCACATGTGCAGCAACACCCTGGCCAGACCTTGGCCTGGGATCTGTCCATGCTCCCTTTCACGTCAAGCTGCTCTGTGTTGCTTGGCTTGGGAATTCAGTGCGGCATTCTCCAGGTATTCCATAACTCAGCCAAGGGCACAGTGTGAGACTGAACCATTTGGACCTAGTGTGAGATGGGGCCATGTGATGACACCTGTCTGTGACGCTGTTGAGCTGAGATCTGGTCTCTCTTCTGCTGCCCAAGTTTTGGAAATGCTCTGCTTCAGCCTTGAGTCTTGGAGACTATTTCTAGCCAAAGGCATGGGGCAGAGTCAGCACTGAGGCTTTGCTTCAAGGCTGCAGAGGGCTGTCGTTTAATTCAGCAGGAGACTCGGTCCTAGAGACCAGTTTCCCAGCTTAGCCATTAAGCAGAATTTAGCTAAATGCACCAAAATTAAACATAGGGCACAACACATGCCTCAAGAAGGAGATTAAAGTAGCGCACTAAGGTTAGTTAACTTCAGCAGGAAGCCTGGTGCTGCAGCCCTCCTGTCACTTGCTGCCCCACCACCTCACTTTTCTCCCCAGTCCAACCTGGGTCACTGGATACATATCCACTGCTGGTCGAGTACTAAACATAGGCTATTATAATTAACTGATGCCACCTCTTAAACTCACTTCCTGGGGCAGTTTTAACCCTAATCAATGGCTTTCCTTTAGTCAGCTGCCTTCTGTGTGGTGTATTTGTATGTGAGTCAGCCTGGACTCTTTCAGGGATCTTACTGCAACTAAGAAAGAAATATGGATGAGAAAGACCAACCTTAACTCTAGTCTTGCCCTGCTTTCTGAAAGTCCAAGAAACGGGCTTCATGAAGGCCAGGCTTGTCAGGATTTAGTAATAATGCTGGTGGTGGAGCATATCCCCTTGTAAATCCTAACCTCAGTCCTAGTCCTGTTCTAGCTCTGGCCATTGGATAGATATCCTGATACTGCTAGTTTGTAAGTATGGCACAACTCAATTTGTTGGTAACAACCTGTAACTGATTTGAGCAGGAGAATTTGATGCAAAACTGACTGTGGAGAGATTCCAGTTGCAAAGCTCTCTGATCAGTGACCCTTGTCTTACTGTTGTACTAAGAATCAACTATTGCCTGAAAATTAGGCTTTGACCCCTTCTGATGGCTGATACTAGAAGAGTTATTTCGTAGTATGAAAAGAACATTCAAAATTGCACAGAAATCTTGCCTTTTCTTCTTCCTTTCCTTAAAATTAAGCCAATCAAGTAATTTGCAGTTGCCTATGTGAGTGGGGCTTGCTGTTGTTCAGAGCATTGAGCTTTCCTCTAAAGGGCATTGCCTGCCACATGTTCAAACAGAGGAATTTAGCAGCATGAGGGGACATGTATCATGTCTCCAAACCAAATGTCTGGGATACTCTTACTGCCTATTTACTCTTACACAACAGTGCCCAAACATCCTAATCTGCTGTGCCAAAGAAAAGTGTGAACACCACCAAGTTTTAAGGTGTTGGGGTTTTTGTTTGGTGGCTTGTTGTTTGGCTTTTTTTTCTTTTAAATATACCCATTTCGTTTTTCAGTAGCTGAGTACAGCAGGTAAGGTTTGTAGTGAGATCTGTCTGCTTGGAGCATGAAATCAGCAGAGCAGCTGACTCCTGCCAGACACTGTGGCAAGGGTCGGCCAGGTTGCTGTGGGACTGTGTCTTTGCAGCATCGGCAGGGGCTTTGGCCAGGCCTGCTGCACATCGGCAGTAGCAGAGGGCAGAAGATGCCATGCATATATCTACCAACATGGAAAACCGCTATGAAGTTTACCACAAAGATGCTGATCTCATTTTTCCAACAGGGTTGGTTGAAGCTGTGAGTAGAGCTGAATCTTCGAAGGCAGTGCTGAGCTGTTAAGGTTTTTTAAACTTACTGGCCAGTGAAAACAGTATATTTGCTTTCCTTGGCATCAGTCTTGTGCAGAACACTTATTAACTCTCTTACCAAAGAAAATAGGATACACTAAGTCCAAGGGGTTCGTTGAAGTCCTGATCCAGGATCCTCTGACAATGGTTGTCACTGGCTTTGCACATAGCCTTTTGAATGCAGACATATAATCATACATTTGAATAGCCTTACTTCAGGCTGAAGGAAAAAAAAAAAGGCTTTTAAACCTTTGGTGTAGAATTGGACTGTAGTTATTCAAATATGTTTCCACCTTTCTTAGAATTAATGTTTGATGTTGCCTCTCCTACCTTCAGTGTCTTAAAAAATATTTCTCACACTTGTCCACTTTCTTTTTGTCTTCCTATTTTATCAGTGCAGTTACTAGATCTTGCAAAAAATCTTGCAAAATAATTTTCAGTTTGTCTCAAGAACTGTATGACTAGCTAGATCACTTTTAAGATCACTGCTTACAAATTTTTTTACCCAATTTGAGACAGACCGTTTCTTCTGTAATCCTTTGGGAGGCTGACATTTGGTGACATGCTGCATCATCCCTGTCAAAGTGTTTTCCCTTACTTGGAATGTAAGTTCAAGATATTTTTATTTGCCATTGGAAAACAAAAAGGCATTCTGCAACCTCCCATGCATTCCCTGAAGTTCTGAATCCAAAGACTGACTTCATTGTCTAAGCTGACCTTTGCCCATACAGCCTTATTATTATTTCATTGCCATTATCCTTATCCTTCTAAGTTAATTTAAACTGAGATAAGAGTGACAAAATTGCATTTCATCAAAAAGTGCAACAGCTTGTTAGTGGTGATGGCTCAGCAGCTGAGGCAGCTTTGTTTTGGTGTGACCATGGCAACAGTAGAGGAAGGAAATGACGGTTTCTTAGTATATTTACTCAGTTATTTCACTTGCCCTTCTCACCCAGCTCCTAAGGGCAATCACTCTCGTCACAGGCATTTTCCCATCAAGAACTTCTCCTCACCACAGTGGGAAAGATTAAAATAACATGTCTGCCTCTCCCTTCTGCATAATATTTCCTGAGAAAAGTGATCTCAGCAAGAGAGAACAAGTTACTTGGTGGCTAAGGTAGTTTTAATTGCTTATGATACTGACCAGAGACCAGCATACCTTTCAGAATCAGCCGTGTGCTCCGGTGATCCTGGGCCAGGCATTAAGCTCTGACCTCATGCAGTGGTGTGCATGGCCGTGTTGCCCCTTGGTAAAATAAACAAGAAAACTCTATACCCTCTGACTGTCTTGTCAGAGCTGGGCTCTGTGGGAGAAGGTCTCTGTGTTTGCTGAGTGAGCTAATGCCAGGAAAGAGCTGAGAGAGTCCAGCTGCAAGGGCAGTGAACACCAGAACTATTTCCAAATAAACTTGTCCAGCTCCCTGAAGACCACATACCCCATTTGCAGCAAGGCACAGGTATTAACATCAGCCTTCAAGAATGTCTGTGAAAACTGTTGGTTTGAGGTGGATAGATCAGCTTCTCTTAGCCACAGAAGCCACAAGGAAAGCCTGTTGTTTTGTTGTTTGAGGGTTTTTTTAAGAGAAATATCCAGAGTAGCTCTGAAGGTGAATCAGGGTAGTTTTAGGATGAGAGAGACAGCCAGCCACTTCTGTTTTCCCAAGACTTCTTAAAAGTGCCTGTCCCGTGCTCGTCCTTATCCTTGCAGAGTGATGTCATTGTTTCCGTCTTATGTATTTTATTTCCTTGGATACGAAGAAGGCAGGGGCTATAGAAACTGGGTGTGTGGCTGGCTTAGCTTTTGATAAGGCCTTGCATGTGTGGGCAATTCATGAAGCAATAAGTATATAAAGTAACTACACTGTGTTTCAGACAGGGAACTGTGCTGGCATATCGCGACCTGCTGGTTTTGGTTAAAAGGCGTTACTGCATGAGTGTGGAATGTGCTAGGGACGTGAAGGGAGAAGATGTGGGAAGCCAGTCTTGTTGTTTTACCCCCCTACAATAACAAACCCCCAAACCCTTCCTAATTTCTAATCAGATTTCAAAGCATTGCAAAAGATCTTTCCATAGCTGAAAAACCCCAAACAATAACAGAGGGAGAGGTGAAAGTAAAGGCACTTTTTAATATTTGTGATCACAGCTGATGGAACATAGCATGGGGTAGAGTTTGCCATGAAGATGTCCTCTTCTGGGTTGTTGCTGCATGTTTGGCACAAGCAGCCTCCCTCCCTGGCACACCAGCTGGGCGTGAGCATTTGCTCATGGGTGGATTTGCAAAGGCAAGGATGGAGCTGGGGTTTGCCTGCTGGTCTCTGCTCTCCTTCACTGCCTGCAGGACCAGAATGCTCTTGCTCCCTGAGGTTTGGTCAGGGACCTGCTTTCTTAGAGCTGAGTAAACATTTATACTGAGAGATGTTTAATCATGTTTCCTTTTGGCGTGGCTCTCGAGGTATGCAATCCAGCATCGCTGGCCCCAAGCCTCCGGGTTCTGACTTGGGATGCAAAAACATCCCACGTTTCTGGGGCCCTGTGGGGCAGCGGGTTTTGCCAGCTCACTCAGCTGCTCCAGGGGTGGGGAGCTGCTCTGTGGGGCCATGGAGGCTTTCATTTTTCCTTGCACTTGCAGGGCCTGGGCGCTAATGTTTTTTTTTTTTTTTATTTGTGACATGAGGTCAGAGTGAATCCCCCCACTCCAAGAGCTGGAGCTTTAGGAAATAACTATGCTGGCCAGTCTCCAAATCATTACTTCACACCTGAAACTAATTTTTGGTGGCTTCGAGCAGCCACCGGCTCTGTATTTGGCCTGCCTTTCCTCTGGGGACTGCGGAGAGGTGATCTGGGAAGGGGCAGGGGGCAGCCAGGGGAGAGAGCGTTCTGTAGGTATGGTGGCGGCAGGGCAGTAACCAGCACCACTGAGGCCCCAGCCCTGCTGGCTGCCTTCAGGCTGTGCTGTGGAGAGAGGAAACCCCACTAAACGGGATAGGCTGTCTGACCCCTTACATCTTAGTTTAGTTTATTTAGTGAGTACAAAAAGCCTCCAGTTTCCTGTTTTTGGTAGTGGTGAGATCAGAGCAGCCAGGATGGCTTTGGACATGTCCCTGCAGGGTGGAAGGGCACCAAAAGCCCACCCTCACCCCAGTCTACCCCCAACCTGCCCAAGGGCACACGAGGCCATGGAGGTGTCCAGATGGCTTTGTGCCCCTGGCTCATGGGATGAGCCCCAGCTTAGCTGGTCAAGGTGGCTCATCCTGGACTGACTATAAATCTGTCTACCTCTCTCACAGCTGGGAATTTCCCGGGAGTCCCACATCCCAGTTCCTGCTCCAGTGGTGGTAGCCAATATCAATCCCTGCTGTATGGTGAAGAGGAAGCAGCTGCCCACGCCATGAGCTGCTGGCTGGCCCCAGGCACAGAGGTGACAGCTGATGTAGCTGTGGGGTTTTCACAGGCTGGGTGTCAGTGTTGCCAGGCATGGCCTGAGAGGGAGGAAGGGGCCATTGTTTTCCCAGAAAATTCCCCATGACGCAGCCTGCAGCCAGTGCAGTAGGAAATGCTGATCTGCTTCCTGCCCCGGCACAGGAATATTTTCTGTGTCCCCCCAGCCTGGTACCTTCGCTGCCAGCTCCCTGCCAGGAGGGATGGAGTGACGATGGTGAAGCCCCTTAGAACCCAGCTGGAACAGCTGTGGTGCAGCACCTGCAGCACATGGCAGTGCCCCCATCTACCCCCAGAGAGGGCTACTGCCAATAACAACCGGCACCCAGAAAACTCATCTGGCAGAAGACGAGCATATTTAACCCAAAGCTGAGGTCCTGCAAACCTTCTTTGTCCTTGGGGTTGAGAAATAGCTTTTTCTGTGGGATGGGAGGATTGGCAATGGTGCCTGGAGCAATTGGGGTTGGGCTCCAAAGCCACTTGGAGCTTGTTCTTAAAGGGGAGGTAGTTTCAAGTAGGGAGAGGGCTGTTGAAGGAGTGGCTAAATGTTGAAGTGAGAGTTCAGAAGCAGCTAGCAGAGAAGTTTGTGCAGTTGCTAATCTATTTTAGCTTGGTCTAGCTACTCTGCCAGCCCCTCTGGAGACACCTCTGCAGAGGAAGGAGGGGAGCAGGGCTTGTGTCTGTGCAGACAAGGCAATTCCGCTAATGTAGTATCAGTTGGTATAATACTGCTCTTGAATATGGTAAAATACTGCTCTTGAATATCCTGCCTGGAGGATTTGGAGCTTCTATATATCGCAGCTTCAGACCAAAATAGCCGCTGTCAGTATCCCGCTTGCTGCTGACTGCAGCCCGTTGCAGACAGGGCTGGTGTAAAGGGACTGAGGCAGCGCCATGGCTTGCACAGAGGGTGAGGTAAGGAATGCAGATCTGCCTGCAGGTGCCAACCGAAGATATCTCTGAAGAGATCTAACATTAGTCACGGTCCTCTGTACTACTGTCAAAGAAAGAGCAGGTCATGTCCTGACTGGATAAGATCAAGTCCTTTTGTCTGACTGCCTGTTCTTCCTTTGCAAACAGACGGTTGCTTACTGCCCTTGCAGTTGTGCCCCAGCCAGGGATGCTGTTCAGTGCTGCTTGCCCGCTTTTCCTTGTGTTGGTCCTGGGAATGTCACAGCCTTAGAAACACTGCAAACCCCAGGCACCTCAACTGCATAAGCCAGCTGCTGTCCCCACACATACACACAGTATAGCAGCGTTTTTGTACTAACGTTTTTCACTTGCCTGCTGGTGGACAGGTTTTTGGGAATGTCACATATCTGACTTTTTTCCAGTACTAAGTCAGAGACTCTCACATAAGCACATGATTCCAGAAGCTTTAACAAAACTGCTGCACAGCACAAGGCCTGGATGGCAGTTCTGGAAAATCCCTGGGTAAATATATTTGACAGTGAAAACGTATTATCTTTTGATCTTGGGATCATGAAAGCACTTGTTCTTTGCAAATTCCTTCCACAGCTCAAGCAGAAAGAGCAGCGTGGCGTGACAGGAAGTTCTGGAGAATTTGGATTATCCAAATGACCTTTATAATGTTACTGCTCTTGTAATACTTGTCTACAGACTCTTGAGTTATACACCTTCAGCACTGTTCTCCAGATGGGATTTTTCTAATCTAATTTTCAGACACTGCCTTTTGTACGAATTTCTCTGTTTAACCATTATAAACTCCCTTATGGTCAGTGACCTTTGTCCACCTGAGAGCTACTACAGATGTCCTGATACTTTTGAAAGCTTCATTTATGGTCTTAGATGTTACTACACAGCAGAAAACCTACCTGGTAGCAGAAAGTAGGCCAAAAGCTCCTGTGTGGATTCTGTGCCTGAGTTTATGTTGGAGTTCTTCTTGGAGTTAAGGTTCTAATGCGGTGTCAGTCTCTCTTCTCCATCTAGCTACCTTATTTTCGAACACTTGTAGGAAGTTAAGGATTCTTGAGGCCTGCATCACTGTCAAACTGATTTGGGCTTGGCTGACAAAGGTGGATGTGGAAATGTGCCCACGTGCATGTGGGGTATGTAATTGAGATGCTTTACTTCCTTAGGAAACCAGAATTAAAAAAAATAATGTAAATTACTTTCTCTAATTCTTGGTTATTACTTAAATGTTTCTGCAATACATTTTGTGACATGTTTTCAACTCTGAGCCTATTTGACCTGACAGTATAGCCCCCTTAGCCTAAATCTTCTGCCTCAGTCTTTCATTAAAGCGACTGTTCATGTGCACATCTGTAACCCTCTCCCATTTGTGGCCTCCGAATGTGGGCTAGCATGTGTATTTAATGCTGATATCAGACCATTTTTCCCTGTGGTGTGATATACAGGCTGAAGTAACGTTTTTTTCTTTTGCTGAAATCTACAGTTTTGCCATGGGAAAGGACTGTTTTCACGAGTGCTGTTCGGTGGTTTGAATGAGATTGAAACAAAGGGAGATTAGCTAATTACTCCAGAGTCTTTGTTCCTTTGGTGTGTGGGAAAGCTTCATGGCTGACATCCATACACATTGGCCAGAAAGCCATGGGAGAGCAGCCCTGTCACCCCACACCTGAACAAGTTGAGCTACCCCACTGATTTCAAATGACTTGTAACTAATGAGTGTGTTTGGATCCATGCTGCTCTTCACTGGGGGATCCTATGCTCTGCTTGATGCCATAAATAGAATTTGACTGCCATGAAATGAGATGACTCCCATCTGTCAGTCTGGGTAGGCTGTGCAGCTGCCTAAGGAAGTCTGGGGACATAAAAGTGATTTAAAGAAAAATCTGTAGGTGGATTTAGTCATACTTTTTTCTGGAGACTGTTTATCCTGTAACTATGTCTCTATCAAACAAATGCTGTGAGATATTCATAGGGTGGTGAAGGCTCACGTCATTGCTGTAAAAGTCAGCGCCTGTATAGAGTGGGAGTGGGAACTGATTGTGTTAATTAGAGCTGGGAACCACGGGCCCAGCACGCTGAGAAGTGCCCCGTTTCATCCTGTGCCATTGGACATTTAGCCCTGTGTTGAAGCCATGCCAGATCTTTACAGCTGGCTGAAACATTTCAAAAAGCATGTTTTGGTGCCATCTTTTAACCCTCCATATCTCAGCCACCTCTGTGATTGTTAGTCCTTTCTTATGCCTGCTCTAGTAAGGCACCACTGTACTTTCTACTTGCTTTGGTCAAGTATCTTCTCTGGGGAGAGGTAAACCCTGGATGTCGTTGTCTCTACCCTAAGTCTCCCAATTCCCAGCCTGCTGAACTGGGGCTTAGAAATATCCCTATTTTTGTTAGCGCTGCCTGTGATTAAGAAGAGTCTTACCTTGTGTCTTATTTAACTTGGATTTGCCCCTTATTAAATTTGAGCGATATTTCTGAGTATACACTAATAGTGCTGGGAGTCTCCAGTTTGCAGGAAACCCGGAACATCTGGGTGGTATCATACTTCTGATGCTGAAGAAGTTGCTGACAGCTGTCACTGCCTGTGGACAGTCTTTTGTATTAACAGTGGTCATCTTTCCACTTTTATTTTGGCAATTTCATGTCCAGAAATGCCAAAGTTGTTCATCAAACAGAGCTGTGAACCCCAGTCTTAGCTGATGGAGCAGAGATGCTCCAGAGCACTTGTAGTAATGGCAAATCCCTTCTTTTTGGATTGCCCTTATGTAAGGGAAGCCAGATTTTCAGATGTCATTGAGCAGTGCTCCTCTTTCTGCCCCTCATGTTCACTTTTCCATAGAAATCAGCCTTCCTCTCAGGAGTTGCAAGGAATGTTTAAAATCTATAGTCTTGCATGAGAAGGTAGGTCCTGTGGCTTATCATAGGCTAGGAGGAGTTCCCAGCTAATAGCTCTGGCAGTGTGTCTCAGCTCTTATGTTCCCAGTATGTCAACTCTGAAGTGTCCTGAGGGTCATCCTGAAGCCCTCCAGGATAGGCCCTCATGACCTGCAAAGGATGCTCACCTGCTTTGGTGGTTGTGGTCGCCTGTTCCTCAGCTGACACCACATGCAAAGGCCACCAGTGCAGTGGCTGCTTGCTCCAGGCTGCCCTCTCACATCCACCTGCATGCCTGAGCACCTCTGATTTTTGCCTCTGCTCCTTTGCATGCAGGAAATAAGGCACGTAGGAAGTGCACACAATCGGAGCGCAGTGCCCTTCACTGCTGCCACAGCTTCTGCCCCCAGAGTGATCACTGCTCAGTACAACAGCCCAGCAGGCCTCTACTCCTCAGAGAACATCCAGACTTTCAACAGTGCAGTGGAGTCAAAAACATCACCTGGGGCCCCGGAGCCTACTAAGCCGTAAGTACCTTTTTTGCCTCCCGTCCTTCCCTGGGCCTCCAGGGCAAGGCTCCAGGAGACACGAGTTTGTTGCGATGGCACCAATTTGTTAACCCAGAAAAGTTCTCTTTCAGATCAAGGGAAGTAGCGGAGGCACAAGCATGGATCTTGTTCCCAGGGGCAGGGCTCGGAGGAGTGGGGAACGTTTCATGAGATGCAGAAATGAAATTAATGTTGTTGTGTTTCTTTGTTTAGCAGAGACCGACGCAGTTTCCCCGTGTGTTCAGCATGACATACCAACCTGCTGGTCTGAACAGGTGCCTGATAGCTTGTTATGAGCACTTTGTAAAGTTAGTGTTTTGTGCTGCAGTGCTGGGCAGGAAAGGTACCAATTAGCACAGGAAGCACACCCATCCCTGTTCCTGGCTAGCCTGGGATTCATAAACAGGCTCTGGCACAGTTAGGGTATTTCTGTGTTTTATTAGCAAACTTTGCTTTCCACAGGAGTTTTTAAAAGTAGCTGAAACATTCATACCTGTGTGAGTGATTTTATGTATGAGATTGGAAAGGGTCCCAACCTTAAAAGGGCCTATTGATTTTTGTGTTTGCATCTGAGCATCACCAAAGACACCCTAGAAGTTAAAAGTTTCCCTTTTTTTCATTGGAGGTAATAAACCATTAGGGTCTGAAATCTTTCTGGCTGTGTTGGTCAGACTGCTTAACTGCCCTAAGTCTCTGCATAACAATATCAAACTGCTTGGAAGACTTTGGCCACTTTTACAATAAAAGCTGCAATACCAATGCTTTTGGTAATACTCAGCTAAATTTCTGACTTTGTGAATGGGGAGACAAAAGTAACTTCAGCCTCTGCTTTTGCAGGGTACAAAGACCTGAGATCGTGGTTTAACACAAGCCTGAAAACTTGCCCCTGATTGAAGCTGTCTCCTTGCATTGGCAGCCCTGTCTGCAACATAGTCCCTTCTAGGCACAGTTACAGTGCTGCAGCAGGCAGACAAGGTGACAGATTGTTCCTCATTTGCTTCTGGTAGACTCAGCAACCTCATTCAGGGGCTGAGCAGAGGCAGAGCAGGACAAGGAAAATCTGACTTTGCATTAACCTGATGGGACTAGCTGGCAGTCAGATAATACCTCTGGTCTAGTCTGGAGTCCCCTCCTGGTGAGAGCACTTTCCTGGAAGCCAGGTAGATTTGGCTGTAAACTTGTGGCCGATCCCTTTTTTTTTTTTTCAGGGATCAGCAAAGAACTGGGTTCCTTCTGGTGCTGTGGCTCACTGTGCTCCTCCTGTCAGGAAGGTCCATTGCCAGCCCTGCTGTATGTGGGGCACATGGCATCTCCTTAATTTTTTCTTTGCTGAAACACAGCAAGTTGCAAAGGAATGCTGGGGGAACTGTGGATGAAACCTTGGATGCTAATATGCTTTTGTTTACAGTGTCACCAAAAGCAAATTAATTGCCAGTTTTCACTGGGAGCTAGAGACCTCAGCCTGCCACTAAATAGCTGCTGTAGTCTCCCCACTGCACAAGAACAGGATTGGTTCTCAAAATAAGGTTCTCCCTTCACTCAGCCTTCCAGCTGCCATTAAATTCCTGCCCATCTGTTCTGCTGAGTTACTTGGTACATGGCTGACCTTGCTCTGGGTTTACCTTACATTTATCTACATCCCCATCCTGCACCCTGCAGATACACAGACTGTCTGAACCCGGCAGCTTGATCCTGCCACTGCACATGGTGACATGACTGGGGACCTAGTCCATGCTTCATCCTTAAAGGGTGTGTGATGTAAATGCAGGACTGGGGTACATACAAAAAAAAAGGTAAACATCTCCACTGGATTTGGTGTCACAAAGCAGGCAGGAAGGGAGAAGCCCTGCTGCTGAGCACATCTGGTTTGGGATGGGAGGTGAGCTTGCCCGTCAGGAGGACGCCCAAGCTAGCTTTGGGAAGAGCAGCAATGAAGGTGGCATTCCTTGTGTGGACAGTGGGACCATGAGTGTTTGTGCAGGGAGCTAGTGCATAGTGAAACCCTTGCTGCTACATGTTCATGCTTTTACAACCCCTGCATTTGCTTATCAGTAGAGTGCCTGCATTTTAGTTTTTGTGTGGACACACCTGGAGTGTGAGACCAGAACCACAGCGTTAGCCAGAAGCCTTTGATGTAAAGTCATATATTCAGTGGGTGTCCTTTAGACAGTGTTCTGCAGCTGCTTGATGGCTTGGACTATTTGGTTTTATCCTTCATTAATTTCTTTCTTCTTTCCTTTCTTCCTCCTGTGCATTTTTCCCTCAATTCCACCATGTAATCTCCAAATGAACCCCCAAACAAACACAACTCCCACTGCCCATGTGAACACGTGGGGCCGTAGCCGCCCATTGCCATCGGGTGCGATGCGGGCTCCCGTCGCCTCCGTCTATAACCCTCTGCAGGCACAGAGCTCCAGGTCACCGCAGCGGAGGCACAGCACCTCCTCCATCCCCAGCCAGGTCCGAGTGGGGCCCGAGCAGCTGAAGCACGCGGCCCAGGTCTGCCCCAACAGCCCCGTGGAAGTGGAGGTGCCAGGACTCAAAGTGCTGCACGTGCAGTTCAATTCTCCCCTGCAGCTCTATTCGCAGAGCAACATCGTGGACACCCTGCAGGGGCAAATTTCTTCTGTTAGCCCTGATTTCCCCAGGTAACCCGTCCACTGCCTCTGCAGCCAGCTCAGCACATCTGCTCATCTGCATTTCGGTGTCCACGAGTCCCTCATCCCTGTCTGTGGCTCGTGGCATTGGCCGGTCACAAGAAAACAGCATTTGCATTTCACTCTTCTGACGTTAGTGCATGACTCTTCACAGGAACTTTGTTTGCATTTTGTCTGTGCCCAACACTGTGGGAAACACCAAAACATGGCTTTAGCCTGTCAGTGTGTCCACTGCCCCTGCACACCCACACAGTGGGACCTGATGGCAGCTGGTGTCTTCCTTGGAGGAGCCACCTGCAGCAGATGGGTTTGATGAGAGTAGGAGAGTGCTTTATCCTGAAAGCTGGTGTTTCTCCTGCACTTGAAATGACTGTTGTTGTTTGTGACTGGTAGGTGCTGCCACACGACTTTGTTCTTCTGTTTCACTGGCCATGGGGTTTGTGCTGGGCATGTTTCATTTCAGGCTGAAGCAGGTACCCGTGGTCTCCATCTTTGGCTGATAATACCCATGAGTTTGGAGCACCAGGCACGTGGAGGGCCCAGTCCATGTTCCCACCCCTGCCCGCTTGTCTGCAGAGGTTGCTGCAGCACAGGCTACCTCTTTGCCCACAGGAGCAGGGGATGTTCAGCATGCTTTGAGGTTAACAGGACCTGCAGAGAGCCTCAGCATCACATGGCTTGGGTGCTCTTTGATGTTTGCTTTGTGGAAGTTGGGAACCCTCTGGCCCATGCCTCTGAGTGACAGGCTACAGGGTTTTACAGGGAGGACTTCAGCATCATGACAAGTGAAGCAGAAGGCACGTTTAGCTATCTCACAGGAGGTCTCCAGTCAAGGCTGAATTGTGAACCTTCAGCAGAGTTACCCCACTATGTGACCAAGCAGTTTGCAGCTGTGTGATGTGGTCTAGGGAGCTGTTCAATCCCGTGGTCTTCATGGGACAGAATGAAAGGACACAGCCAGATTTCCTGGCTCCTTGGCTGCTCCTAATCCCCTTCTGGGCTGACCACCATGAAGTTCAGAGCAGAAAGAGTGGTGTCCTCATCCATGAACCCACATAGCCAAGCTTTGCCGCATGCCAGCAGCCTAGAGATAGTGTGAGGCTGAGGATTTACTCAGGATTTACTTCCTTGTTTCTCAGTGCAGTTACTTGCTGTAGGTCACTGCTCTGGCCTGTAATCAGTCCTGTGCGTGCCAGAGGTGGTCACACTGCTGGTTGTTTGTGCTGGCCTGGACAGCTGATAATGGTCACAGAAGAGCCCCAGACATCAGCAATTGTTTGTTTCATTCCAACAGTGAGTGCTCCAAGCACTGAGCCTTCCTGTAGCCCAGCTTTGAGATCCTTGCAAACTTTGCAAAATGTGCTGGCATAACATAGTAAAATATTGTTAATAAAAAATAATCTGTGCTTTTCTTTCTTTTTTGGGGGTTTTATTCCCATCTTCTTGCCAATATTCAAGGCTCAGTGATCGACTGTTAGTCAGTCAGCATTGCAAGTTGCCCATGGTAGCAGCAATGAGATCCAGTAATGGTTGTATGAGTCTGAAATGCAGTAAAGGTTGTTGCAGTTGTCCCCTACAAAGTTTCTGCATCAGGAAACTCATGTACATGGAAAAGGACACCAGTTGCTGGTGATTGCTGCAGATAAAGTACCTATGTAACAGGAGGTGCCGTAAATCAGCTGGCATAGGGAGACTCATTAACCTGCAAGTATAATTTCTGTGTCTGTGGCCTTGCCCTTTCAAAAGATACATGTGCTTTTGGGTGAAGTTTTTTCTGCCCTGGCAGTTGGAGGTATTTTACTCTGCTGGTACAAATTCTAGGATTTGGGGTTTTTTAATAGCCTTTTGGAAGTCTTGTATATGTAAGTGTATGTATAGGATGCATCTCTGGGAGAGTTGATTTGTATGTTTTCCACTATGACAATGCATGGTTGAAATGTGATGGCTTTGTTTGGCTCTAGTGCTATTTAAGATGATTTAGCCTTTGCTTTTTGGATGCATGTTATTGAAACATTCTTAGTATGCAAACTGCAGTGAAAGGCTTCTTGCGTAATGTTTTCATGGGTGAATAGAGTGGTGGGAGTACATTAGTTTACATAAGCTGAGTGTAATGTGGAGCATGGGACGTTCTCTGTCTAACAGAAGGCACATCCTTATTTTATTTTGGGTGAGAGGCTTCAGTAACTGAGATTCAGGATTCAGAGTTTCAGTTGCTTGCGTGTCTGTTCTTCCTGCTCCTCTGAAAATTACTAAATATGGAAACATTTATCTTTTTATGGAAATAGCATTTTATAACACATTTGATGATTTTACCTCTGATGCTTGAAGAGTTTGTTATGTAGAGTAACTCCCTGATGATTCAATTGCACATTGGCACGGAAAGTATGCAGTTGGCTCCTCAAGAAAAGGATTTCCCTCTGCAATTTAGTCTGAACTTCAGGATGTTTATGTACTTTTCAGGCAATCACAGAGTGCAGGAATGGTGAAACCAAATGGACCAGTCAGATTTTTAAGACTGCATTATAGAATTGAACCATGAGAGGAGACTTGTCAAATATCTCATTTTATTGTGTATGTTTTACTGCATCTACAGAGCACAAGACAGGCAGGAACTTCGTTTGTCCTTCAGTCCATCCCCTAGCCCAGCATTTAGCAATTTAAACCATTGATTTAAATAATTCCCAGTGGATATTTGTCCAGACTACTTTTAAATCCCTTAGTATGGAGGTTGCTCACCTGTCCATGACAATCTGCTCTGGTATTTCAGTGTCTGTTGGAAAACTTTTCCCAAGGGATATGCTAAATACTCTCCTGCAGTTTAAGCCTGTAGTTTATCAGGTACCCACTGGATGTGAGGAACATCCTAGGTACTGCCTCCAGCCTCTTTTTTTTCCCAGTGGCACAATGACCACCCTTTCTGCCATTCTGCACTGTGAAAAGCCTCCCCTGAAGCACCTCAGGCTCTAGGCTGTGGGTGCAAGTCCCTCATGATATGAGGGGTGACAGCAGCACTTCGGGCACAACTGAAAGGAGGGCTTAGCCTTAGCAGGCAGAAGTCTCCTCTGCCCTTGACCTGCTCCTTATCCTTAATTAAATGCAACAAATGGGTTGTGGCTCAGAGCTTCCACCTATAAAATGGAAATAGTAACGCTCACTTGAAAAACAGATTAAATTATTGCTAATCAGAGAACTTTCTAGTTAGGTCCTACAGCTTTTACTTTGTGAAGGTGGCATATAGAACTACTTCATAGGGTAGTGACAAAGATTTCTTTTTAATGGAGTAAACTTTACTTAGTTTGAGATTCACACCAGTGTATGGTAGCAGTGTAAGGTAGTTTATGCACACAAGAAACATGCATGGATGGCACAGCTACCATGTGGGATTCCCATCCCAGTATGAGTTCCTTATTTTCCTGTTAACAGAGCAGTGATTTCCTGGGCAGAAAGCTTAGTTCCTGGAGTATGTAGTTGTTGGGAAGCAGGGAGAACACTTGGGGACTGGCTGGGGGCAGTCCATGAGAACCTGTTCACGGTAGCGAACACAGACAGCCCAGTGAGACCCCGCCAGGGCTGCAGCTGACTTGTGTGAGCACATCCAGCACCTCTGCATTTATGGCCTCCTGTTGTGCATTTGTTTTGCACATTCGTTCTTCAGTCATATGATCCATTGTGAAAACTTGGCTGGGGGATTGGCTCTAGTTTTCATCTGTTTAACAAGAGTATTCTCTGTTCCTTCCTCAGTTTAGATCAGCATAATCAGCCCCCAGGCAGCAGTGCCATAGGCAGAGAATCTGAGGTTTACAAGATGCTTCAGGAGAATCAAGAGTCAAATGAGCCACCCAGACAGTCTGCTTCATTCCTTGTTTTGCAAGAGATCTTGGAGTCAGAAGAGAAAGGTGAGTACTTACAGCACACTTGATACCAGTGTGCTCTTCCCTTCTGCCATTCCTTGGGCTGTGTACAGTGTTTAAGAGCAACATTTAAAACTTTATTTTCCTTTCTTAGCGGTTGATTGTTCAAGATAGCATGTGTAGGTTATTTCTACAGGAACCTACAGACCCTGTCACTAATTTGACTCTTTAATATTCTCTCATTGATCAGTTTCAGTGTCTGTGGGCCCATATCAGTGCTCCAGAAATAAACCTCTGCAACATTTAGTTATCAAGAAGGAATTTTAAAAGTTGCAAAAACTCTTCTACTTTCTGAAGTTGGCCACCTTTAAGGTAATAGTCACTGATTAAAGACCATCTTAGATTCAAGACTTTGGATGGTAGCACAAGATAGTGCTCTTCAGTGAGTCCTAATGCTTCTGAATTTGAATCCCCCACACAAGAAATACTTCTGCAGCTGACTGTAAAAATATGGAAGCTGGATCATGAGCAGTTCATAGCTTTTAACTTCTGAAAATTCTCTCTGCTCAGCATTCTTGATCTGACATCTGGACTTGCACAGTTCAGGGCTATAGAGTTTAAGATAAAAAGCCAATCACTGTAGTTGGGGGCCAAATTGTACTCTCTTCTCCCCTTAAATAAAATAAAATAAACAAATGAATAGGAAAAGAATTCCAAGAATGACCTTTATTTTTCCTTAGGCCAGCTGAGACTCTGTCTTTTGTGTAATTAGCCTGGCAGAGATACATACAGTTTAATCCAACAAAAGTCTGGTGCTGAGATATTTGCCACAAAGAGAAACAGATCAGCCAAGTACTAGTAGGTCTGAGGGATCTGTAAGGAAACAGCAAAATGAAGGACATAAAGAAACAATAGGAAGAAAGAAACCAGAATCTTGGAGTCTTTAATATGCTGTTAAAATACCTACCTGAAAGCTCTTTTAAATATTGAGTGTTTGCAGCTTGCCCCCAGGGTTCAGCTCCTGCATGGAAGGGACTGGAGTAGCTGGGACTTCTCACAAAGCCAAGGTCCACCTCTGTGCTTAGTAGTGCTGAAGAAGATAAGAAGCAAAAGCCTCTCTGATTTATCTTTCTTTGAAGATTTGCAGCATTATTGGGATTCTCTGGCACAAGGTTTGCCTGCCGGATCACAGGCCAGGATAGGCTTTGGCATTACTCCACCGTGAGCTGATAATCACCCTTGGGGAGCTGGGCCGGGAGGTTACACAGCCCCAAAGGAATGTCTGTCCCCGAGGAGACAGTGCCCCAGCCTGCCCTGCTGCTGGGCCAGCCTCAAACTGCTGCTGAGTCAGAGCATGTCCTGCAATAAATGGATAAATCCATGGTGCTTCTCCCAGCCTGTCTCCAGGCAATGGCTTGTGAATAGCAGCTGTGAGCAGCTGGGACAAGTCCCCTGGGGCATTGCTGATTGTATCCTGCGCTCACTTACACCAGCTGAGAGCCCAGCCCCCGGGGCTGAGATTGGGCACGGGTGTTTGGAAGCACCACGACTGGTCTGTTGTTAGACTTGTCCTGTACTCATAAGTGGAGAGTGTTTCACGGGGCGGAACCTGTCATGTTTCCTGTGGGTATTTGATTAAGCTGATTCCTTTAGAGAGATTTAAAAACATGCTGTCAGTGTTGCTGATAGGAGCAGAGCACTGGTTGAGGCAGAGGAGTGGGCAGAGGTGATAGGGAAGAGTCTGCAAATGTGGTTGCTGCTGTGTCCTTCCCCGTAGGGGTCACTTGAGGCAACTCTTTTGGAGGCCAGGTGCTTCCTGCTGAGGGTTAAGGAACTTGCTCCTCTGACCAGCATCTCTGCACTGGGTATAAACCTCTGAGCTGAAGGCTGCCCCAAAGGCAAACCAGTGCAGCATTACCTGCCCCATGGGCAAGCAGTGGTGACAGGGAGGTGTCATAGGCAGTTCCCTCCTTTTTCCTTCAGCTCTTTTATCAGTGATAGTGCTCTGGGCTGTGACGTGTCCCTGACCTTGCTGGTCACCAGGGTGTGCCTTTGGAGGATTTTTCTGCCCCTTGCACCAGGAACGCCCATTGTCAGTGTGCTCTTGGTTTGACACCAGTCAGAAGGGTTTCTATCAGTGTTTCTCCCAGTCCAAGGTGTGTTGGTGAAATATCATGGAAGTCTCAGCAACCCTCCTTCTCATGTGTGGAACCCCTTGCAAAAGCCATATGGATAAGATGTCCCATCACTGGTGTCATTTTATAAGAGGCTCCTTTTTCCCTGCAGATTTAAAGGCTTGCCTCGTATCCCACATCTGGGATCCACTGCTGTTTTAGGCATCCAGGTCAGCACACATCTCCTGCTAAGGCCCTGCAGAACATCCCTGGCCCAGGGAAGTTGCACTAGGAAGATCCCTGGAGCATGTTACACAGCAGCAGGGGTGTACAAGGTTATCCCCAGTGTCCCAGAGCTCTACAGGAGCAAAGAGTTTGTTAACCAAATCTTGCAGGAGTCTTGGGGCAGCCAGCTTTACTGTATACCAGACAGAGGACTGGAAAAGGACTGTGACAGCCCTCCCTAGCTTGCCAGGACACCTGTCTCCTCTTTCTGAGCCCAAATCTGGAAATAAGCTTGACCCTGAATGTGTAATCAGGACACATCAGGCAGATTTGAGTGCTGCCAAGGCTGGGGCTGAGGCTTTGCTTTGCTTTGTGCGTCTGTGCATGTGAAACACATCAGCTGAAGTCTGATGGGCTTTTGAGATGAGAAGAGACTCTCATCTGACTGCCCACAATCTCAGGCCCTCAAATTTCCAGGGCAAGGTTAAGCTTTGTCCCTTCTCTCCCTCCTCCCCACACATCCCTAAACCCCTGCCCACTTTCCATGCATGAATCCCTGCCTCAGAGCTGGGATTAAAGAACATCATGCCCCCAGCACAGCATCGGCTTGGGTGGAATAGCCTTGAGCCACACAGCTCACATGCTCTGAAGCACTTTTCTTCCACCCCCAGGAGACCCTACCAAACCATCTGGATTTAGGAGTGTCAAAGCCCCCACCACAAAGGTGGCCTCATCGATTGGGAATGCCCAGAAGCTGCCCATGTGTGAGAAGTGTGGATCTGGCATTGTGTGAGTAAGCCTGTCCCCTGGGGTTGTAGGCCGAGCATCCCATGCCTGTGCGAGGGGCTGAGGTACTGCACCCAAACCGCTTCACTTGCCCACATCCAGTGCACCCAAGAGCTGGCTCAGGGCACAGTTATTCTCACCAGCTTTAATAATGCTAACGTGGCAGTCCCCTGCAGTGAGGCAGGTGTTGGGTTTCCATCTACATATCCATATCAATGGAAACCAAAGCAAGTCCCTGTGAGATGAATTTCTAAGCAGTTGTTGCTGTGGTGTTTTGCTTCTTACCTGAAATCTGTTCACAGCACCTGGAAAGAAAATGACCTTTCCATTCAGGGCCTGTGTATTTAGCGCATTTCATGTCTTGGTGCAACCAGACGTGGTAGGATGACTTGCCTTGGTGGTGAGAGGCAGTGGGGACCAGGAGAGCTGTGTTCTGCTCCCTGCTCTCCTGTAGGAGCACACGCCTCCACTGTGTCTGCACAGACATACTTTTTGTTGTCTTTATGTTGGTAAAATCCAACTTGCACTGCAGGGATTTGGGTGTGATACAGAGCTGCTGTACTGCGTGTGACAGCATGAGGGACCCAACCCATGTCTCTGAGTTATTGTCCAGTTTCTCAACCACATATTCTTCCCTGCAACCCCCTTAGCACTTGACTACAGCAGTCAAGTACTGGTAGCCCACCTGCATTGTCATGGAAGAATTCAAACTTCTCCAATGCTGCCCACCACAAGCTATCAGATTTTTGCTGAGACCCACTGCACTGTGATTGCCTGGTCCTGGCATGCCTGGAGCACCTGGACCAGCAGAGTCATTACAGAGGCAATCCATACTCTGTAAAATATGAATCAGAGACAAACCCTATAATTATTCTACCAGCTGGGTAGGTCTGAAGAGAAAGCACAGAGCTATGAATAGCACTCAAAACTAATGAATTATGGAAAATATAGATGGCTGCTGGAACAAAACAATACTGGAAAATTGTTGTGTTGTGGCTGGTGGTAGTTAATGAGTTGCTGTGTAGTTTTCCTCATCATCTGCTGGGTTAAGCTATGAAATTTTCCAGTAAGGGCTGGCCCACATCTGGCTGGATCCATTCACTGCAGCTCTTGAGCAGCAGTGTCTGAAAACAGAACCAGGATCTGTGCTTCTCCCACACGTACCTGGCATGTCAGTCACTAGCAAAAGGGCAGTGGCTGGCTGAGCAGCCTTTATCCCCCTTGGCTGCTGGCAGGCAGTCATTTCTGGATTTTGTCATACGGTCATTTTGGACCTGGATTTTGCTCCCCCAGATGGTCAAGCTACTGTCTGCTGTTTGGTCCTGGGCATTTGAATGCTTTAGCCATCAGCTGAAGATGCCATCACAGGAATTCTTGTCACCACAGGTGATAGGACTGTCCCAGTGAAGCTTAGGCAGGCCAGAGCTGGGAAACACCTTCTAGATGAGGGCTGCCATGCCAGCACATGTTGGGCTTCTAAAAGTGCTGTTAACATCTGCCTGACCAGAGGTAGAGCCTATACTTTGACTTGTCAGGAGCAGGAGAAAATGGTCCACCTTCAGGGCTGATGTGGGTCTGGGCTGGGTTGGAGGTGGCTGAGGAGGAGGGAGATGGTAGTGGGCACCTGGCACTGAGGGGTGCTGGTTCCTTCCCCAGAGGGATGTTTGTGAAGATCCGGGACAAGCAGCGTCACCCCGAGTGCTACGTGTGCAGTGACTGTGGCACCAATCTCAAGCAGAAAGGACACTTCTTCGTGGAAGACCAAATCTACTGTGAGAAGCACGCGCGGGAGCGGGTGATTCCCCCAGAGGGCTACGAGGTGGTCACTGTCTTCCCAAAGTAAACTGTGCTGCTCACAAAGCCAGTGTGGATGGTTTATCCTCTGCTGCTTTTCCTTGGAAAGCATTATCCCTGCTCCTTGCAGAATCTTGTTTGCAGTAAGGAATGCTAGGCATGGCTTTGAATTTCCTTGTCATTATTAATCCTTCACCTGTTCAAAAGATGTCACTAATTGTCCAACATTTCTTCATCCCCTCTTTCACTGTTTGGGGTTTTTTTAATACACAGATTTTTTTCCCTTCCTCCTTCATGCTGTCAATCACACAGGAAAATCAGAGACCAAAGTCAGATTACAACTCTTCTGTCTCCCTGTTATTTGCCTTCTGTTTACCTTCAATAAAAGGGGTGAATCCACAAAGCAGAAGTGTCCGCTTTCTGCTGTTTGCCTTGTGCACTGGATTGGGGTTCCCTGGGCAGCAGAAGAGGTGCCCGGTGCTTGGCTGTGTTTATCCTGGAGAATAATGGGAGGGATTTACAAAGTTGAGTCAGACTGGTCTGGCTGTGAGCAGCTGCCTGCTGGCACCCAGCAAGGGCCAGGCCTCAGACAGTGGTTGCACTGGTGGCTTCTCCCTTGTGCAAGGCAGCCAAGAGCTGCCTCTGTCTCCAGCACTGCTTCATGATGATGGGACCAGACATGTCAGTGTTCCCTGTTACTGTATCACCCAGGTGCCTCTTCATTCCCCACACTCCCAGACTGAGCTCTAAGAAAAAATGTTCACTTGATGCTTGCTGGAAACCAGGAAATCCTAGAGCAAAGAGGGGAAGGTTTCAGTGGCCATAGTCCCTGTTCTGGCTCCCCCTTGGGCCTGGGTGCAGGCTGGTGAGGGTGGTTCTTGCCATTGTACATCCCTCATCCAATTCAGAGTAGACCCCATGGCCATAGTTGTTTGTGGCTGCAGACGTTTGGGACAGTCCTCGGTGCTATGGCTGCCCAAGGCAATACCCCCCGTGCTGGTGCTGTGCACAGCTGCTGGAGGGTGCCATTGGAGTTGATGTGGAGAGGGAAGCACATGCCCCTTGTGCACTGGACGAGGTGGCTGATGGTGCCTGAGCAGCAGAACCTCCACCCACATAGAGCACAGAGGTGTTCTGCAGTGGTTATTTCTCTGCTCATACCTCTAATGAGATGCTGCGTGTTCCTGATGCTATAAAAATAGATGGTTTATAAGACATAGCATCATCTTTCCTTTAAAACTGATTGCCAGTGGTTGAAAACAGAAGGGTTTGTAACCCCACACAAGCCCTCTCTGGCAAGCACAGGGTTAGTGGGTAAGTCTGCAACAGCTACAGACAGGGTCATGTCCCTCTCCTGGAAAGTCCTGGCTGTCTTCAGTAATGCTGTGCTGCTGCGCCCTCTGTTCCCTCTCCTTCACAATGAATCTCACCACAGCACAGCTGCCTTTCAGAAAGACCCAAAAAAACAAACCAAATCATAACAAAAAAACCAAACTCGAACCACAGCGCCAAACCCAATCCTCATGTGAGGTAAAGCTGACCTGTCACCAAGGCTTTAAGCCCCCTGCTGTTCAGATAAACTGAGCAGCTTTCAGGCATGTTGGGGAGGGGACTAATTCACCAACCCAGCTAAATTTAGTTCATCCCCACAGGCTCCTTCTATGGGCAGTGGCAAGTGAGAAAGGATGCCATAGCTGAACGATCAAACTCCTTGTCCAGCTCATCCCTGGGAAAAGCCTGGTTTCTCTGTGCAGTGGCACATGTCTGCACACACAGCTGCACAAACTCCAGATAGTAACACAAGCGGCTTTGTTTTTCAAGGTGAGAGTGGAGGAGTTTTTTGGCCTGCTGGGATGACATCTCCCCTCACTGCTGCTAGTGGTGGTTAATTCCCTCCCCTCTGCAGCACAGTTCCGCAGGGAAAGGCTCTCCATGCTGCTGTGCTGGTGGGCCAGACTGGACAATAAGCCAGTGCAGTGGTGGAAAGCACAGACCTGCAGGGTGAAGGAGAACCCTGTAGGCACAAATTGCTCTGGGTGCATTGCAGACCAGTCTGAGGCCCCGCTGTGGGGCCATGGCTGTTCCCGGCACTGCACACTCCCCATTGCCCGCTCTCTCAGCAGGCGCCGACTGCCGAGGCCATCTGGTGCTGTGTCCCAGCCCTGGAGCGTGGGCTGAGCCCACCAGCGCCTGCAAGGTCACCACAAATGTCCGTCAGCAAAAGAGGGCTCGTTCCAGATAAACTCCTGAGCTTGCTCTTGTATTGGGGGTGAGGACAGAAGAGCCTGAGCCGTGCCTGGCATTTCCCCTGCCCTCCCCACCCCAACTGCTTTGTCCAGGGCCGGTGCTTTATCACCCATCCAAGCTCCTGCTGGCAGCAGTGCTGGGAAAACACCGATTATGTGGGGCTTGACGCAGGAGTCGGGAACTACAGCAGATTTGTAGGATAGCTCTGGAAGTGTAGGTTTCTAACATGGACGCCAGTGTTGATCCAGTTTATTGCTGTGGGAATGGGTTAGCTGAGGCAATTCACATTCGTTACTTGGGGAGGACTTTGATCAGTCTTGGTTGTAGTTGGCTGAGAGAAGGAATGTATTAATTTTTTATGATGCAGGACAAAATATTTGACAACTGCAGTGTTCACTGTAGTCTGACTTTCCAAATTCCTCTGGAGTTTAACGGTTGGCAGCTGCAGTCTGTCAACAATAACAAAATAGGTTAAATGGGGTCACTCATGCCTCGCAGCCACACTGAGCTGCCTGCTTCAGAGGTTAACAACGATGTAGGAAATACACAGGAGGTTCCTATGTGGAGTGTGTTGGGCAGTTTATAAGTGAGCAAACGTCCTGCCAGGACTGTCTCATGAAGATGGGCAGCGCAGCACAAAGCAGCATGGCCAGTTGCTCCAGCTCTCACATTCGAGTTTCATTTGCTAATGGCTCAGGTTGTTGTCAAGGTGGGGTCTTGGCAGCTCAAACATCATTGCTGAGGCAGGTAAGTAAGAATACCTGAATGCTGGCATGTACAGAGTACATTGGAGTGCTGGTGAAATGCCATTAAATACATTCTAATAGAAGTTTACCACACATTTTCTTGTCATCACCTGGAAAAACTTGGGAAGAAGAAAACCTGCAAATAGACACATGCAGTAGCAACACATGAGCAAGCCAAGACCCCACATTTCTGTTCATGCATGTGGTTTCAGAACTCAGACATCCACAAAGAAGATAGAGTAACAAGAGCTGGATGTATCTGGGTGCAGAGAGGACAGAAACGCTGCTTCCAAGTCACCAGGATAAATCTCTACTTCAATAATTTGTCTTGTGTCCACTGAAATATTTTCTCTCTCTAATAAACAATCAGGGGGACATTATTTCACATAGAACAATTTGTTAGCACCAGTCACCTCCAACCCGTAGCATCCTCACATTTTCCTTACTGCATTTCCTTGTGGTGTTCCCCACCACCCATCTGCAGGAAGAAAGGCTGCTTTCTGAAACACCAGCGCCCTTTGGAGCACACCCTGCTTTGCCTGTAGGCATTCAGTGCATCAATGCCCCTTCAGAGCACAGGTGTGTAGTGAGTGCAGTCATTACTCTTGACTGCAGGAATAAGAAATGCAAGGTTGTGCTAAGAAGTACCATGCTTGCTTTGATCAATGCTATCTGTGGTACTTTTGGAGCCAAAAAAAAATAGGGGTGAAGACATGGGGCTCCTCCCTAGCAGCAAGCAAAAAATATGCATTGCTTTCACTTTCTGAAGGAGGGCTAGAAAAGCAGCCACAGTTCTGCAAAGTCTCTCTAAATAACATCAAGCTCCACACATTGATAAACAGTGATAAACTCTCACTGGTGCTACCATTAGCATTAATGCTAGTTTGATGCATTTTTAGGAAAGCAGCAATTGTCACTAACTCCTAGTTGTGCTGGATCTGGGGTAGAAACTTCTTTTTTATTTTGCACCACACTGCCCTGTAGATAGGCAGGTTAAGCAGGGTAGACCACACTGGATATCCCCCCTTCCTCCTTCTTCCCCCCACTTTATATACTGACCATGATGCCATATGGTCTGGAATATCCCTTTGGCCAGTTCGAGTCACCTGCCCCAGCTGTGTCTCCTCCCAGCCTCCCACACACCCCCAGCCTCCTCATCAGCGTGGCAGTAAAAGCAGAAAAGGCCTTGGCTCTGTGCAAGCCCTGCTCAGCAGTAACACAAACACGTCTACACTATTAACCCTGTGTTCAGCACAAATCCAAAACACAGCCCCATACCAGCCACCGTGAAGAAAACTAATACTATCCTAGCCAAAACCAGCACAATCATTTACTCTTAAATCTTGTATAGGTCCCCATTAGAACTAAGTTGTCCTGAGTTTTCCTGGGATGTGAATCAGCTGACTAGGGGGTGGAACCTACTCACCGAGGTTGGAGTTAAACAGCTGCTGGGAGCAGCAGGAGGTCTGTGAGTTGTCCTTAGTTTTCCTGGGAGGAGAATCAGCTGACTAGGGGGCGGAGCCCACTCACCGGATTGGATTTAAACAGCTGCTGGGAGCACCAGTGACCCAGGGCGCTGGGTCGATTAGTTAATGGGACAGGAGCACAGGTGGTGGTCTCAATTCCTGCAGTAGCAGGGATGAATGAGGAGTAGGAAAACCCACCTCATCAATAGGTAGCTAAAGGATTGGTGCCACCGGTGGAATTTTTGGTTTTTTGACCATGGGGCAAATTCCATGGTACCCAGTCACCTCAAATCAGATGGGCTTCATCTATCTAGCAAGGGCAAAAGGATTATAGCCTGTAAGTTGTTAGGGCTGATCAGGAGGGCTTTAAACTGGGTTTGAAGGGGGAAGGGGTTGAAACCAGGCTCTCCAGAGATGAGCCTAAGAGTGGAAAGCCTGGGTTAAGAGTGAAGTCAGCAGCCCAGCTGAAGAGCATGTACACCAATGCATGCAGTCTGGGTAACAAACCTGCTGAGCCACTTGGATCCTCACAAGTCTATGGGACCAGATGGAATCCATTCTAGGGTGATGAGGGAGCTGGTAGAAGAGCTTGCCAAGCCGCTCTCCATCATTTACCAACAGTCCTGGCTCACTGGGGA
>VXAY01000251.1:268372-361777 GCA_013399855.1 Oxyruncus cristatus | reverse complement strand
ATCAGGAACAGTGTGGCCAGCAGGAACAGGGAAGTGATTCTGCCCCTGTACTCAGTGCTGGTGAGGCCACACCTGGAGTGCTGTGTCCAGTTCTGGGCCCCTCAGTTCAGGAAGGATATTGAGGGGCTGGAGCAGGTCCAGAGAAGAGCAACCAGGCTGGTGAAGGGACTTGAGCACAAGCCCTATGAGGAGAGGCTGAAGGAGCTGGGGTTGTTTAGCCTGGAGAAGGCTGAGGGGAGACCTCATGACCTTGAAAGGAGGTTGTAGCCAGGTGGGGTTGGTCTCTTTTCCCAGGCAAACAGCAGTAGGACAAGAGGACGTGGTCTTAAGCTCTGCCAGGGGAGGTTTAGGTTGGATATTAGGAAGAAATTCTTTACAGAGAGGGTAATCAGACATTGGAATGGGCTGCCCAGGGATTCTCTGTCCCTGGAGGTTTTCAAGACAAGACTGGATGTGGCACTTAGTGCCATAGTCTAGTAACCGCAGCGGTAGTGGATCAAGGGTTGGACTTGATTTCAGAGGTCCTTTCCAACCCGTCTGATTCTGATTCTATAAAAACTGCATGGAGTAGTACAGTGTGTAAATGTAAGTACATGTGGAGACAGCACACGCTGGACTTCGAATTAATCAGGCTAATAAGTAACTGAGCAGAAAACTTAGAAACTTTTGTCTTCGCCAATTAGTGACAAAACAGGGCTTTCAACAGACAAAGGTCAAAGCCAGCTTACTCATTAACTTAACAGATTTAGCTGTTCCCTCAGAGAGGTATGGTGAAATAACTTTCTCTGAATCAGGCCAACAAGATTACGCTCTGTGGAGAGCAAAAATGATCATGAAGTGAGTGAAAACTAGTTTCTGTTGTCTGATAAGGTGGGGTTTTTCTTTCCATGGTATGTATACCTTGGCATAACTAGCACAACTGCAAACGTGACAGCTCCAGCTGCGATTCCATGACCGCAGCTTCTAATGACATCTGGATGACATTTTCACAAACCAGAGCTGAAAGTTTAGAAGCTGCCTGATTCCTCCAACACTGTGTGCAGTTCTGGGCCCCTCACGATGAGAAGGACATTGAGGTGCTGGAGTGTGTCCAGAGAAGGGCAAGAAGCTGGTGAAAGGGTCTGGAGCACAACTCTTACAAGAAGTGGCTGAGGGAGCTGGAGAAGGGAGACCCTCTTCACTCTCTACAACTATGTGAAAGGACGTTGTAGCAAGGTGGGTGGTGGTCTCTTCTCCCAAGTAACAAATGACAGGACAAGAGGAGACGGCCTCAAGTTGCACCAGGAAATGCTGAGATTGCATATTAGGAAAAATTTCTTCACCAAAAGGCAAGTGGTGGATCCAGCAATGCCATGCTAATGGGGGGTTGGTTTGGTTTTCAAATGTGAGATTAGCTAATGTGCTAAATAAGTAGGAAAGTGTGAATTAATGATAAGCTTCACTTATTTAAGAAGCCAAAACCTTTAGAACAAAACAGATATTTATTTAACCAAAATAATTAGCAGAAATTAAAAACAGAAGCTACACAAATGGCTTGAAAAAAAGCGCAAGTTCTCTCCCAAATAAAAGCGTAACTGATACCATACTTTAAACCAAAACAAACTGTGTTTTAGGACTTCCACAGGAAGATTTTTTTTTTTACACAAATCTGCCAGGTTTTACCGCTGAGCACAAGAACTAGCTGCAAATGTGAAATATGCTCATTTTCTTAGTTCTTTGTGAGAGTCTACTAAAGCTACAACAAACTATCACCTGCATTATACTCCAGAACATGTTAAAATTCACTGGAAGAACACATGGGATTTGAACGAGGCCGTAAATGAAGCCAGCATCAAGGATCAGTATGTGTAAGTGACATCTCTGGAAGATCTGCAAGACTACACAGAGACCACATTTGCACATTAAAACACACATTCTCCATTGGATTCTGATGACTCTTCCAGGACTTTGAAGACACCCATTTTTTCCTTTTTCATTTTTTCAGAGGTCTTCATTTGATCTAAGATTAAAACAAAACAAAGGTCAACAATAACAAGTGAAGTGTCTGCAGCCTTACAAATAGCGACACATTTTTCCTTGGGATTTGGAAAACAAGTTGATAAAACCATTTTGGCCCTTCATCAACAGTTTGCTACTAAAAATTTGTGTTTGAAAATATTTTTCAGTTGTAAACTTCTAGAAAAAAATTTCAACATCTCTGGCTAAATATGAACAGAGATAAACAGTTCTAAAAGCTGCCTGAACTGGTCTCATTTTCCAGAGGAAAAAAAAATCCAGAATGCAGTAAAGCTATTTAGTGAAGTTACTAGGACAAACACAGAAAGTTACAAAGTTACAGCTCTCGTAAGTAATACTCTCTTCTAAAATTCAAAGACCTGCAACTTGTTTTCCTAGCACTTGCCATCACTATTATTGCCCTTCCAGAGAATTTAAAGCAAATAAAAAATATTTTATTCATATAAAATTTAATAATTATGGCTTACCACAGTGGGAGGTGGCATTTCATTTTCTAAAGCATTAACTGCAGAGTTAGTCAGTAAATATTCAGTGTATAATGCTAGACTAATATCTTTGTATTAACATTTTTTGACAACTTTATTATAGTTATTTTGCTTAGTGTAGCCAAGAAAAAGCAACCATGATAAATATGATGCACACTAATAACACAAAATAAATGGCACCTTCTTGAAAAGAGAAATCAGATTGTTTCAAAGTCAGAACTTGTAAAGACAGAGGTAGACCATATTATCCATGCTCCAAGAATAATTTCTCTATTAGCAGTCAGTTAACTGACATAAGCAGTTTTATAGAACAAGGTCCTAAACTTTTTTCCTAAATTATCTAAAATATAGCAAAAGTTTTCTAAGGCAAATTTATTTTATGCAAACTACACACAGCACACTTATTTAAGGCTATAATTTTTACTTCTAAATTCTGTAATGACTGGGTTTTTTCCTGTATCTGTGCTTTGAGGATTGTTCTGTTAAAGATGCTGACGGAAACAAGGCATACTAAATCTATTAATCTTACAAAAGCATGTTACATCTATGAACTGGACAAGAATTTTTGCTCTCTCCGGAAAGTTAAGGCTTATTTAATAGTATCTTGGCCTGATCAAGCACTAGAATTTGCAGACAACCTCAAAAAAAAAAGTTGTGGTTTGATTGGGCTTTTTGTTAAATAGTTGAGCCACTGACAAGCCATGGTAACTCTGAAAACCTCGATTTATTTCCCAAAAAATGTTAGACTGTATTTTGAATTACAGTTATATCAAAAAAGGTTTTTAAACAAGTTTGCTGAAATAAACTTTACTGAGAACAATTTCTATTTTGATCAATTAGAGCAATTTTCCTTGAAAGCTGCTTTGCAGAACACCTCCTAATCTATGCTTTTCATTCACAGTATGCCCAGGGCACACTATGCCTGAATGTGGTTTCCTGGAGTACTTTTAAGTTCTGTTAATTCTTCTTCAGCAAAATACATGTGGACACAGCACACGTCTGTGTGATGTGTGAAAATACTGAAATGTCAGCAAAGGGACCAAATGTCCTTTTTCACATGGACAACACAGCTGTAGGGAAGTGAAGCTATGGCAGCTTTCTATATACTCTATACTCCGTAAAGACTCTTGCAAAATATGAATTTACTATTGAATAAAGAAAACAGGACAGAAAACTCAGACTTACCAATAAGATCACTTCTATCCAAAAGTAACTCTAGATCTTTATCACTTATTACTTTTTCTTTAGATCCTTTAACCTCCCTGTTGAAGAAGAAAAAAATCTTTCTTAATACAGATAAAAGCATGTTAGTATTGCATAAAGTCAGTTTTCCCACACAGCAGAATCCCTAAGACATTCTTTCCACTAAGAAGATCCACATACCACTTCCTAAGACAAGAGTGCTATTGATAGCTGCTTGAAAGCTGCAAGTTACAAACCCATGGTCCAAGAAAATATGAAATCTGCGTACCTCTCATAGTCTCTGGATTTCAGTAATTCTATTAATTCCTGAGGGTCCAGGCAGCTCTTTGACTGTGCTAGGCCAGATTTGCCACCTTTAAACTGATCTGTAGAGCAAAGAAATTTTAAGAACGTACACAGAGACTAGAACAAATTATGTAAATAGTTAAATCAATGCTGGATGCATATATTGAACAAATTACTCTTGCAAATCAGAATTAATGCTATGTTTCATCGCTGTAGCACTCAGATAAACACACCTTACACTAACAGTCTAAGTGGTGAAAACCTCAGAGTACATGAAGGTTTACATGCAGGCCTTTCACTTTCTATGATGTGTATGTATATAGTATGCAGAAGAACTGATTGAAACACCAATTCAACATGCACACACGCACACACAGAGCAGAAAAGCCATTAGTTCTACTTACAGCAAAAACATTGTAAATAAAGTTAGATGGTGGATGCTGAAGTTTGTTCCCTTTGTATTGTAAGCTGGTTGAAACAAAGTAAGTAGTGTTAACCGCAAGACAGGAAATATGTGAAAGGTACGTGGTTTGCAGAGACCAGCCCTCAGTTTAATGAAATAGAACAGACACGACAAAATAATACCCTGACACAGGCTGGTTTCTTGGAGACTGTGCTAACACCTATTTACAACAAATCTGGATGTCAGTCCAAATAACCCATATAAAATATTATATACTTTAGTATATGGCAGTAATCTACTATTAAGAGCCTGTTCTGCGCTCATCTTACTCATGTGCTCTTCTGTGCTCATTTTGGCACTTCGGTTTTAACTTCAATTTGGACCGTAATCAAATCATTAAAAAAACAAACCAAACAAAAAACCCCACCTTACACTGGTCAATAACATGCCCATGGCAGTCCCAGCAGTCACACCAGGACAGCAGTGGCAAAGAGATTACAAAGAAGAAGGCTAATGCTAGGATAAAGTAAGCATCTGACAAAGATTAGCTAACATCATCCAAAACCAGAGACAAACCACAGCTTAGGCTTGACGGGCAGTGCACCATGCAGTAGACAGTTACAGGTGTGCCCTTTTTGCCCCTTTATGCCCTCATGAAAATGCCCTTTTTTCCCCTTAATAGGGGAATGTAAGAACTATGAGAAGTTTTTAACCTCCTAATGTAAGACTAGTTACTGTTCAGAAGCCCACACCAAGTCACAAGAATTGCAATTTTTCAAGTGAGCTTAATGTTTGAAATTGTTAAATATACAGAACTACAATCCAAATATCACAGAGTAAGTTGCAGAAGCAAAGCAGAATTCCTATAGATTCTATACGAGAAAAACATATCCCTGAGACACTTCAAACTAATCACATTCTAAAGACTTTTGAGTATGATCAGCTATATAATCAAGAATCACCATTGCTCCATCCATGAAACCAAGGACTATTGTTCTATTCAGCACTGTTTCACTGTTCACACAGAACCTGTGGTTATACCAGACAGGTGCAAACAGGATGCTGAAGTATGTTATAGCTTGAGATTTGAAGAAGCAACACATGTTGACATGACGTCACATGAGAAAGATACTAACTTTTGTGGATTATCAGCTTCTCCAGCTTCCTCTTGGCAGCAGCTCTCTCCACAATCTTCTGGTCAATGGTATTTGCTGTCACAAGACGATAAACAACTACTGGCTTTGTCTGGCCAATTCTGTGACACCTGTCTTGGGCCTGCAAGTCTGACTGGGGGTTCTGGGCAGACAAAGAAACAAGTTAAAAACAATTCAGCTAGGCCATTATCCTCTTTTAGAGGCACACATCACAAGCAGCATTTTCAATGGCGAGCTCACGAGTCAGAGCAGAAGCAGTAGGCAGGAGAGACACTGTGTAACAAAACTCTACTTGACTCCTGAACTCTACTTTTGACTCTTAAGCTCATTCATGACAAGCTCTGCTGCTGTAGCTGCATAGGCAAAGGAACCCATAAGCTTGGGTGCTTCTGCACCATGTGCTGCAGTTTTCAACATACAGATGTGTTTAATGACAGATTTAATTGAGAGGTTTAGTTGTAAGTTTGTGGAATTTTTTTTTTTGAGGATAAGAAAAAAACTATTTAAAAAGTTTTCAGGCATTTCTAAAGGTGCTTTAGCTCTTCTGAAGCTGAATAGTCATGCGAGCAGCAGCACTGTCTACGAAAACAAAGTGAAGAGGTCCTTGGTCATTTACTTCCATAGTTCTCTTCTTCACAGCCTCCAGACATACAGGAGCAGGACAATCCTAGCTAGCTAAAACATGTGTGGCAGGCCACAGGAGGAAATTCAAGGGAGTGGGACTAATATGGCAGCTGTTGTAAACAGGGAACCCACAGAAGGTCCAGATACATTCAAACTTAAGTAATAAATCAAAAGAAGGAAACGCATCTGCAACAGGAAAATCCTCCTGCTTTTGGTAACAGGCTAGTTCTAGAAATCAACTTGTAATGTATTCACTAATGTAGGACTTTTCGAATGAGGCTGCATTATCTCACAATGTATTTGCACATGCTACATACTATTATCTTCATGTAACACCTCTTTAAAGTTATAGAAATGGTCTATGCCATAAGGGGTTCATAAATGACTGTCAAAAGCAGCAACAAAGAAAGAATTGTTTGACACATATCACTAGGTTTAAAAATCTGTCAACATACCCAGTCACTGTCATATATGATAACTGTGTCTGCCGCAGTCAAGTTAATGCCCAAGCCTCCAGCTCTTGTACTCACTAAGAACAGGAAGACTTCAGGGTCAGTATTAAATTGATGCATCTGGAAGAGAATTCATCCATTAAAAAAAGCAAATGGATCAAACACACCATAGCTTATCTTTTATTTTGAGAGCTACATTTAAAAAGATGAACACAGATAAAATACAGCACAAGTTGTCAGAGCCTTTAAGAAACATTGCATGCAGTTAGGACAGGACAAGACCAAGAAGTGAAACAACTGTGTTTTCTTTGATTCCTGTCAATGAGATGTTTAACACACAAAGTGGAGATGACTACAGTAGGGTATGGTCCAAATCACATTCACCTCCACATGATCTACCATCCAGTGATGAGCAAGGTGTCCATAGTCCAAAATGGCAAAGTCTAAAAAACACAGTTACTTCTAGATACAATGACAGTCTAATGCCAACATGACTGTAACTTTCAGCCACTCTGGCAGAGAAAACTGAGAGTGTATATAATTTTCAGGACTTTGATCATAGAGAGAAAATTAAATCATCACCCCACACCCAAGCTCTCTAAAAGACCCATATCCTCTGGGATCTCCTGGACACCAGTATCTGCAGCAGCAAATCACGGAACTGAGAAGAGCCTTGCTGAACTTGCAGTTCAAAATTCTACCAGCTTAATTAAAGTCATTATAGCTTGCTGACATGTTAGCTAGCCTTTCCTCTTGAAGAATCGGGTTTAACAGTAGCAACCTGAGTGTTCAGGAGTTTAGTCTTCCTCAGCCGTATCAGTGGCACAGAAAAAAAGTGGGGAAAATACGAGCACCCAGCAATCCAGGCATACCCCAAGATACTGGTTAGTAGCACACCTTAGTGCTTCAATATTTCTGTGCCGCAGATATCAAGGCAGAAGTAAAGACAGTTTTCAATATAGATGTGTTTTGCCTATTAAAAATGCTGTGCAAAATCATGTTCCAGTGTCACGGGGACAAGCAGAATTTGCTAACCCTCTTGAAGGGCATGTACATCTACTTACATTTTCTTCTCTCTCCGAGTAGGACATAGAGCCATCCAATCGACTGAATTTGAAGTCTCTCAGATAACAGTAATCCATCAAAATGTCAAGCATCATAGTCATTTGTGAGAACAACAACACCTACAAAACCAGAAAGATTCCTCAGTACAATTTTTTGTTCATAAGGAGCCAAGTGTATCTCCTCTCTCCCCCACTCCCATCAGCCCCAAATCTTTAGCTTTACCTTATGTCCTCTCTTTTTCAGTTCTGGAAGCATTCGGTCCAAGAGTAGAAACTTGCCTGAATTCTTTACTAGATCTTCATCAACCTTGGAACAGGGAAGAGGGGAACATGTATTAGGAGGGCAGGGTACCAAAGGCTCCCCCAACTCAGAAGCATCAAAAAAAGTTGTCTGAAAGCCTCTCACTGAAATAAACGTGCATCATCTTTTCAACTAAAAGTCTAAGGTTGGAAGCAACACTAATTTCAGCAAACAACCTTGAGTCAGTTAAATCATGATAAAACTAAACTGAACCCAAAACCGGGCATTTCATATGCCCAAATAATTTTAAAAAAACCAAACTAACTAGTTTTCATCCCATTTCTAGAAGGAGAAACCCTGACAATGTTAATTTTTCCTCATGGCAAAGAACTGATGTTTCTTTCTCTGCTTTTAAGTAAGGCACAAGGCTTCCACCTGCTGGACACAAGGAGGCAGCACTGAGAAAGTTACTAAGTATCAGCCAAGAGGTAAAAGTTCACAGAACAAGTTTCCACACTGCTGCCTTATACCCCCCTCCTGCTCGAGGTTTGTTAGATCTAATTCTTGCTATGGGCCAAGAGCAGGGATATAGGAACAAACTAAGGTTTGAACCATAATTCTGAATATATTTGGCTGAACAGGTAGTAACTCCTGCAGGGGGTGTCAACTGTCAAACAATCTGCATTTTCTACACATTAACTAATTTTCCCTCACCCCCCAGGCTGGGGGATCTGCTTTCTATACACTAACTTTACATTGATAAACTTCAACAGCTTGCTCCTGAGTGCAGCTGAACCTGTTATCACAGGTAAATAGGAAAACATGACTACACATGCCCACAAACCTACATATAGAATGTGCAGGCAACATCTAGTTATTCCAAGATTCTTTCAATTTAAATTACTTTATACTTTACTATATTGCCAACTGTTTTGTGTAGATTAAACTACCATCTGGCCTTTGTGATATACGTTGGACTTATCCCCTTTTGAGGAAGAGAAGGGATGCTGTATTCTCTAAGCAGACGACTGTTGTACTTGGTTCAGTCCTTCAACAACTCACACTTAAATGTTACCACTGCACCGCCTGCAACGTGTACAATTTATGTCATGAACAGTTCACCAAGGCCAGCATATTTCAAAAATTAACCCTTGTGAGGAGACCTTGAGGCAGAACCTAAAGCACCTGGAGTCAACTGAACCCAGCAACTGTATTCCATAACTTTCCCACCAGCGAAGGATCGCTGCCACAGTAAAGGACACTAAGGCATAACTGTGCAAAGACTGAATGAGCAGAGGCTGAACAGGCCTCTGCAACTGCTGCTGCAGGAAGTTTCAAATAATGATTCAATATACTGCTGGAATTCAGTAGGGAGGCATATGCTAAATCCATTGAAAACGTCATTCTTCTACTGCCATCAGCTCACAATCTATTGGTTTTTAATGCCTGGAATAAATTTTCTCTAATGCTTTTAAAATACGTACCTTGAATTGTTGTGTAGCAGGATCCAACGGATATTCAATGAGATAAGGGTGATTACAACACTTCCTCAGTAACATCATAATATTCTGCAGTTTAAGGTTCACCTCGGAATCCATGGGCATGCTCACTTCTACCACTGGCCTTGAAAATATACATCATCTTATTAGTACTGAAAGTGTCACCTTATGATGCTACAAATATTTAAAAGAAAAAAAATACCACAACAAAATCAAGCAATGGATTCACATGCTGCATCAAATGTCCTCAAAATCCCTCAGAGTTAGTAAAGCTATTACCAAACCAAACTTGTTATAGTGCCACACTTGGCAATGAAGGCACAACAATTTGCCATTACTGGTTTAAAATACAAAAGGGCAGTCAGTAGTAATCTGCAGAATTTAGCTTGTGCAAGTCACCCAGCACAAAATGGAACCAAGCCCTCTACAGAACACAAGGTGAGATCTCCTGTGGAGCAACACATAGGATATTCCAGAATCAGCTCTCTGCCTATGCCATTTTAGTCACACCTAGACATTGCAGGATTCACAACGAATGCAGCTATTGAGCTCTTCTACATCTAAGTACCGTCTCCAACACAGATCTATACATATCATAAAACTAATACAAACATATTTGTCTCTTCTTGCAAGCCATAATGGACTACAGTAAAAATCTAACAGAGTAAATGCATTTCAACCCTGAAGATTAACCCGGTTTTTCTTATACCCAAGGGACTTTCAACCAATTATGAGCCACCAACAGAAGGAAGAAGTGGGAGACGCTGGGAGTGATGGCATTTGCCTTCCCAAGTAACTGTTATATGTGATGGGTCCCTGCTCTCCTTGAGATGGCTGAACATCTGCCTGCCCATGGGAAGCAGTGAATTAATTCCTTGTTTTGCTTTGCTTATGTGAGCAGCTTTTGATTTTCTTGTTAAACTGTCTTATCCCAAACCACAAGTCTTCCAGCTTTTACTCTTCTGTTTCTCTCCCCGATCCCGCTGGTGGAGCAGTGAGTGAGTGGCTGTGTGGGGCTTGGCTGCTGTCTGGGGTTAAACCACAACAATGTCCTGAAGTTAACTGTAACTCTAAGGAGTCAGTGAGTGATGGTACAACCTAACCATTGCTACCATAGTTCAATGAATACTAAGTAAAATCAAAGAAACAAAGCATAAAGCTTCAAGGATAGTGAATAACTAAATGCATTCCTCTTGATCAATTTCAATAAGCAAAGCTCTGGAAGCAAATTAAGAGGGAAATAGTATAATAATCTTTTGGGGCAGGCACCTCTCTTTTTCTACTTCCTCTTGCATTTTGCTGATCAGTCTTTCCAAGTCATCAGGTGAACCATTATGTTCTTCACAATAATCAACCACTTTTCGACTACGGCGTTTTGGTCGGCCTGTAGGACTCAACTCAACTACTTCTTCCTGTGGGAAGTAAGAATGTTTCCATCAGCAGCAGTCAGCTTCAGACTCAAAGGCCTATGCTGACCCAAAAATTCTCAAAGCTGAAAAGAGGTCTTGGTGATGTGCATCACGCAACACTTACTTAGACTCAGCAGCTTTAAGTCTGGCTAAGCAGACAATACAGCCCAAATTTTAAACTGTAGATTTTTAGATTGTAAATTTTTTAATTGTAGATTTTCAAAGTTTTTTTTTTTTATTTTAAAAAGCCACATTAATACCTTCTAATTTGAAACTGTCAATTCTATGAAAACTGTGTTCTTTTCCCCCTCAAGCTACAAGTGATCAAGAACATATTTACACTTTTATCGTTTTAGTTCTGTGCCCACAGGGCTATCACAGTAACTGCCGAAATAGATAACAAAAGGATTAGACTAAAAATTTAGGCAAAAAGAGGGTCTAGTTACAACAGTAATAAAACAATACCAATGTGGTTTTCCCTACAAACTATTAATAGCAAGAACATTTCTAACATCCGTGTCAGCAGATACCTCATCATTTCCAAGCAGTTTCCTAATGGTGCGATTTACAATGGCAGTATAGAAAGTTTCTTGCTTCTTTGCCAGCGGTGCATATACCACAACTTCTCGTTTAGGAGGAACCTCCAGAGCAACATCGGATTTCAGTCTTCTCAGTAAGAAAGGTGTCAGAATCTGAAATGGTGAGCAGTTGTTACAACAACTCAAAACTCTCAACATGGCTAGTTTAAAAAAAACCAAACAAGACAACAAGACACAAACAGGACTACTAATGTAATGCTATTTTGCCAATTCAGAGCAATCAAGTTAATTTGCACATATATTTGCTTTTTAATATGGATGCCTACTCCAAAACTTTCACTCACATGCTGGTAATAAGGTGTTGAAACAACACATCCACTGACATTTTAAAAATTTTGAAATGTTTAGTAAGAGTGTAGTAGTAAATACATTGCAGACCGTTCATGTGAATTCCAATAACTGAAAGTAATTTTATTATGAAACAGCTCATTTTGCTTGTTATATTTCCTAAATCAAGTTATTCTGGAAAAGTCCCAAACTTTTAAACAAAATAAATAAATAGTCATCAACAATTATATATAGAAGACACAGTTTAGATCTCTCACCATCAGCCTTTGACGGGAAAATGATAGGTCTGTAAGCATTTACTTCCACACACACCCTTAAAAAAAAAAAGCTTTGAGTGTTAGTCTGAAGGCAGGCATATTATATAACTAGTTCGTCAAAAGGTATTCTGTTTGACACCTAAAAGTTACATAAGTTCCCTCAAAGTTATATTTCAACAAAATAAATATACCAATTAAATCTTTTGGCAAACGGAAGTCTGTAAACTGTAATTAAGTATGACTAAACTCAATTCAGTTCCAGAATAAATGAGTGATTACCAAAGAATTATATTGTTTCTTTAGCATTTTTAAGTGCTGCAAAGATTGAAAAAAACCCCATAAGTCTAAGGAAGTCCAGAAGTGCCACAACAAAATCCTCAGACCCAAAATTCAGCTCCACAAACAAGATTTTTACACACTTCATAATAATGGTTCATGTTAAAAATAAACAGTGAAAAATACAACACAAAGGGTAAGTGAAAACCTGATGCAGCATATGCAAGACGTTTTGCTCCCTTTCTTTGGCAATAATATCTTCAGCAGTTTCTGTAATGCTGGTAATATCAAACCAGGATTCAAAGCTATAAAAACAAAAGAAGGGAAAAAATTGGTAACTTCATAGCTATTATTCTTCGTTGTTTAACTATACTATTCTGGTCCTGTGATTTAAGAAAAATAAAGCCCTAATATTCGTCACAAATAGGTGTACTGGAGGAATTTCTGAAATACACCTGTCAATTCAGATGTTTGAGGTTGTAAGTGATTTGTAAAAATACTTGTATTATTCACTGTGATCTATTATATTCAATCTAGTCAGTAACTTTTTCCAAAATTAGTCTAAAGACTGTCTTGGCAGTGTCCTTCCACCTGACCCCCTACTGCTGCAGAAAATCATCTGTGGGTCCTGTGTCTGCCAGCCTCACACAGCTTTCTCCAGCACCTCAGGAGAATCTCAAAGCAGCACCAGGCACTCACGGTAAGACAAACATTTCTTGCCGCAAATGCTCATGTCTCTGCTCAGAGTTGAGCTTCCACTATCATGGAGATGAAAATTAATCCCTTCCTTTCTGAAACAACTAAGTGTGAGGCAAGACACATTTCAAAGCCTTTACCATCAAATAATCACACCAAAATTACAACCGTACCATAAAACAGCTCTTCACAAGCTGATACACGTTTAATTATTAAAGAGTCAGAATAATACTCAAACAGAACAGAGAGAGTTTTCACTATCAGACTGCAACCTACCTTTTCAAATCATCAAACACATCTGGCAACAGGAAGTTAAGCAATGACCAGAGCTCTGCCAAGTTGTTTTGCAGGGGAGTACCAGTCAACAGAAGTTTATTGTCTGCGTTAAAACGTTTCAATTCTCTGATAAGGCGGCAGTTCATATTTTTAATCCTGTGACCTTCATCTACTATCAGGTATTTCCAGTAGCACTGCTACAAAAAGGAAGGGTATTTCAGTATATTTTAGCTTTATTCCATCAAAACAGGGGTCAGATGAATTGAGCAGCAGTAATAAGACTGATACTGTTACAAAGATTTTATTTACTATATTTTCACTGTGCCACACTCCTAGGGTTGAGTCCAAACAATTAATGCCATACATCTGCTTCATGGTGACTGCATTTAGTAAGCTTAGGTGGTTAAAATAAAACTACAAGAAGCTCATCTTGCTGAAGGAATCATTTTGATGTTAACCACAATATTTATACACTAAGTATAGTTTTTACTCCAAGCCTCCCTAACCACCACCTACAGAAAGGTAACAAAAAGAGCAGGTAGGCTGTAACTAACTGCTTACTTTCTGGATAATGTTCCATTTGAATTTAAGCATTAAATTCCAGTGCTACTCTCCCAAGGAAGCAGAAGCGAATGCCAGCACACATGCTACAGTATGACACTTATTGTACAGGCAGCATGCAAGTTTTGTTACTGTATTCAAAAGCACTGCTGCCAGGGATGAGGCACAGCACTGTCCTAGGACTTCCAGGAGAACTTAGATACCTGCAGGGCATTTCTGTCTCGCATTGCTATTTCAAACGAGGTAATGACCACAGGATGGATCTGGAGTGATCCTTGTCGTCCATGAATTTTACGAACCAGTTTCCGACGCTCCTGCTGAGCTCCATGATAGAGCATCAGTGGAATCTGTATGAAAGAGATTACAAGTCAGGCAAATAAAGCTCATTTTAAACTAAAGAGAAGTAGAAATTATGAGATGTCTTACAAGAAGGCTGTAAATACATAGCAAGCCACAGCAGTGTGTAGTAACCACATAAACACCACAATTAAACTGATGTTCTATACAGAGAAAATTTCAAGGCAAAGAATTAGAATAAAAATTAAATAATTTATGCTTTTAAACCTAAGGAAGAAAAAGAAAAGTCTTAATTTCTTTTACCTCTGGAGTAAATCTCTTGAATTCAGAAATCCAATTTGGAAGAGTAGACAAAGGACCACATACTAAGAATGGACCAGGGACTCCTCGCTCCACCATCAGGGCTATTGTTGCAATACACTGGATCGTCTTCCCCAACCCCATTTCATCAGCTAAAATGCCATTAATACCATTTTCCCAAAGCATCTGGATATGCAAAAAACAAAAGTAAATGCAAAATAATCAACACACCTTTGGAAAAAACAAAGAGCTTTAGGAATGTAACACCCATGAAAACTCTCCACTAGACCCATTTTATATTACAGATGAGGATGATCTCTCCATTATGAATAAACACAAGCATCTGGTAAACCCCTGATATTGTCATGCAGATGTATGCATTCCAGCACCATATGCCTGGCTATGGTGCAAACAACAGGGCAGTATCAAAAGAAAGTATGTAACTTAGCGTTATATCAAATGGCTTTAACTTCAAGTACAGCTCACATTATCCCAGGTTTTACTCATCCCAGCTCCAAAAAATTTACTTAGTTCCCTTAGCTCTCCAACTGTGCTGATGTTTCAGTTTTATGTAATCAAGTAGCTTCTGTGGGCATAGCTACCTCACCACAGGAAAAAGGTGTACCTCCTGGTCAACACAGCCACCTGCTCCAGCCAAAGTTCTGTGTGCAGACACTTGCCCGTTCTGACAAGTGACAGAGCAACCCCTCACAAAAGAACAGAAGGGAAGACACGGAAGGGAAGTTTAATCTCATCAACAATTGCTCCGTACCCTTAGCCACTCCATGCCTTCCACTTGGTACCACCTCATTACACCGCCAGTAAAAATCTTTGGCTGCTGAAAAGGCACTGGCTGTCCATTAAATTTTCGTACTGGATCAAGAAATTGCTTGGCAGTGTGTCGTACAGCTTGACACAATCTATCCTTAATGACACTATTTGAGTCTCCATTGTTCTGCAGGTCTTCTGGACGCAGGTTGTCAGAAGAGCTTTCATCCTACAGAAGGAAGTAAAAGGAACACAAGACAAAAGGAATGCACATCAAAGCCCAGCTAAGATACGTTTCCCAAATTTTCACCAGCCTTAATGTACAGAGGAGTAAGTCGGCCCCCTGATGCAAAGGCTTCTTCTCAGGATCTGTCAACTCAAGAGCAGACTTTTTAGATTCTTTACTCCTTCAGAACTGAAGAGTGGTGACAGCTACTGAAGATACTTGGTTTATAACTTCCTACCCATAAAGCAAGCAGACCTAAAACCTTTCTCATAGCAGCTGGCATTTAATGCAGCTATTTCCCTTCTGTAAGTGGGCTCTAAAGAATGTCGGGAAGCAATTCAACTAAGCATGTAGCTTTTGAACTGCAGCAAAAGCAAAAGAGGCCTCACCTGTTATGTCCACACCTGAATGCTTAAAAGTTATTGTCTTACGGTCTTGAACACCAGTACAAATATATTTTAGTAAATCCCTATTTCTTCTATTTTTGTAACTACAGGTATTCTATAAAGTATAAATACATTCAAATTCAGTTTTTTTAAAATAAAGTGGAGTTTTCACCTTTGATTTCTGAAATAAGTATTTAAGTGCATTCACTTACACCATCTTTTTAAACTTTAATTCAGGAGTTTAGTTCCTAGCAGAGATGTTTATTTACAGGCAAGTTTAGAGCTATAAAGTATAAAAAGGTCTCCCTCCCTTTGGGCTTAATGCACTTTAACTGCAATAATATGTGCTGACATACCTGATTTTCCACTTTACTCTTTTTTGCCACTGATAGTATTTCCTGGAAACAAAGCGGGGAAAAACAAACATGCTTATAAACTTTTCAACCTTAAAGGCTACTATAATTCGTATTTTATGTGATCTTTTCATTTATTCTGCAATCCAAACATACTTTAAAAGCTTTCCATGCAACACCATTAATCATACATCAGACTCTAAAACCAGACCACACATCAGAGAATACAATTCAATTACAAAGGGCAGCTGAAAATTCAACTGGCAATGTAGACTCTTCACAGCTTGCCTCCCTAAAGACTTGAAAAAACAAAAGAGCATCCAAATTCTACAGGTGTCAAAACATTGCTTGTTACATGGATCTTTGCTGTAAGAAAGTCATACCTCACAGACAGACTGGAGACGGATGATAATCTCTGGTAGCAATGTATGAGAGAAAGGATTGCTCTAAAACAGAGATGTCACAGCAGTTGCCTTACCCATTAAAAGTTGTGCAACAAAAATCCAGACAAGCTATTTACAGTTAAGGCCTACCTCTTTGGACATAATTTCTGAGATGTTATATGTTCCATCTTCCCTCCCTCTCTTCTTTTTTGCACCTATGAAGATAATATTTGAGTTTATACAATATATCTAACATTAAGGAAACCAAAAACACCAGTACTGAAAAAAGACAAAGCCCAACGCATTACCTGATTTCTCCTCTTTGCCATCAACTGGGTTTTGACCCTAGAAAATAAACGTAAGAAAAGGTTCATCATCTTATGCATCCCTAACTATCACAACACAGATAAAAATATGTAGTCAGACTCAAACCATTGCCTTTGAAAGCTTAGAACTTACTTATTTTACCTACCTTGATCAAAACTAACATTGTAATTTCTCAGACTTTTATTGAGAAAGTTGCATAAAATAGCTACCTAATCTTACCTTGGCGGATTTTAACATCATCTCTCTCCTTTTTTCTAACTTCTCTTTCCTCCTCTGTTCCTAAACAAAATAAAAACCACACATGCAATTCTTATCTTTTCGTGACACCCACAAGAGTACTACCCATTACAGAAATGAGAACAGGCAGAGATTACATTGCTAATACAGAGTTCCATGTACTCTACAGACTTCTTTTTGCAATCTCACTAAAAGTCTCTGTTCTGACACAGTTTAAAATGATAAAGCAAAATTTGGACAAGAAAGTGCAACAGCTCTGAATTGCTTGTCAGTAAATACTTTAAACACTTAAATACAGTAATTTAGGAAGATTCCAATAAAAATATTCCCAACTGCAAAGTCCTGAAGTTCACATCTACTGCAGTTAGTTTACCATGTATCCAACTTCCCTTTAACTTCTACATATTACCACTTGTGTTCATTGCAGAACACACAGCAATGTAAGTAGCCTAGAATGCCTTCAACGAAGAAGTGCTTTTGTGTCTTGAAAAACTTAAGATTTTCACTCCATCTACTATTTCTACTTGCTGAAAGCAAAAGGATCCTGGAGAAAGAGATAAGAGACCTTGGTATTTATCAGATGGAGCAAGACTTAGTACTGAAACACTCAGTCTGGAAAGGAAGTTCCTGCAGTCTGTCAATGTCCCTTTTTGGAGAACCTTGTCCTTAATCTTTTCAAAAGTTTCTCCCCCTCTCTCAAGCATAAATTCTTATAAGCTTGCCCATAAAGGTACAGTTAAGAAAGTCAAGATAAAGCCACATATGAACTCAGCAGACCATGGATTAAAAAAACCACATATAACTGTTTTATGGAAGCTCTTGTTTGGGAACAGCATGGCCTCAGATCACTGTAATTTATAAATTTGTTTGAGGGAGGCCTACATTAGCATCTTGAAGGGACGCCTCATCCTCAGCTTTCAGTAAATAACACAAACAGGCTACAAAACTTCCTACTTTCCAATTCTTTGCATCTTCTATCCTCCCTCCAGGTTTTCTAGCTCTCTTAAACTTCATTTCTTTTTTCAAATACTTATTTTGTTTTCCTAGCACTCAGGTCAACAGAAGAATTGTAACGCATCAGTTCCACCTTTACTCTGTGACTTGAAAATTATAATTCATGCTCTTCCCAGTCTGAGTCACCAATTAATTTACAGAACAAATTCTGAATACAATGTAAAGCACAACTTCATTCCTGTGCAGTAGGGTTCAGTAGATTTTAACATTACAAATGAAATCTTAAAAGCATTTTACTTCAAAGAGCTGGATGGCAAAAAACCCCAAACAGGCAGCACCTTAAAAATCCCCACTGCAGAAAAAGATACACCTACCTCTAGCTGCTGCTGTTCCATTTTGGTTAGCAAGAATTTGGAATAAATGTTGCTTTTTTCAAGCAAATGTTGAAGCCTCTTATAGCGCATTTCACTTGACTCCCTGTCCCAAGAAGAGCGAGCCTGGTCAACAAAAAGAGATGTAAAGATACTTCAGAGTTAATGTTTTTAATAGAAATGGTTCTTCAGGATAACTCCAATTGTCTCTCATCCACACACTCCCTTTTCCCTTCCAGCCATTATACATCTATGATTCGTGATTGTATGGACTCACGTGCAGCTATGAAGTGCTGCAAAATGAAAGTAGCTGAGGGTTGCATTCATTTGCATATGCACCATACAAACACTCAGTATAGCAGCACACGGCATTCAAGTGCTCAAAGGTGCTTTAACTCCAATTTATAGATTTAGAGCAAAATGAAATTTAAGTTTATTTTCAGTCTGCAAATTTGTGAGGAAAAAAACCCTACCTGACAAATTTCAGCACAGCTTCCCAAATATTAGTTGGGACTCCTCCATGTGCCATTTGCACAAAGTTACTGTTTTTCATTAAGAACAAGATATTCAGATAGCTATAAAACCATCACACCCAGTTTACAAGAGCTCAAGACAACTCCCAGTGTGAAAACAATAACTTCTACTTGCTTTGCTTACAAAATCCACATACACTTTTCAAAGTAACTTCTGCTGAATTAGTAATTAAGTAGTTTGCAAATTACTCTTCAAAACTCAGGTCAAGACTTCTCCAAAAAGTAAAAAAGCATGCATCTTTACACGTTCATCTAACGTTGCCTGTTAAATTGAAATATCAAACAAGTCATAGAATCATTTAGTTTGGAACAGATCTAATACCATCGAGTCCAACCGTTAACCAGCACCGCCAAGTTCATCATTAAACCACATCTGTAAGCGCAAAGTCTGCGCGCTCTTTGAACGCTGCTTCCAGGGATAGTGGAATCACCGCTTCCCCAGGCAGACTGCACCAATGCTGGACCAGCCTTTCAGTGAAGAAATTTTTCAGAATATCCTCTCTAAACCTCCCCTGGCTCAACCTGGGGACGTTTCCTCTTGTCTTACTGCTTGTTACCTGGGAGAAGAGACCAACCCCCATCTGTCTACAGCCTCCTTCCCCTGGTTGTAGAGAGCAAAAAAGGTATAAATTAGCATCTCCAAGAGAAACCCCAGGGAGGCAATATGCAGAGCTTTACAAGATGCTTATCTATGCCAACGCCTTCAGAAGAAACTGGGGGAAGGGCACGCTAAGACAGAAAGACAAGGGCATCTTCTGAAACTAAATACACAAATAGGCAGGGAAATGGGGTATTTCCTGAATCAGGGGACATATTGTGTGACACTGAAAAGGTGGAAATCAAATGTTTATTTTCCACAAGTCATTCTAATCAGGTAGCTATCACCTTATTCTTTTATGCAAGAAAGATCTATCTCCACAATTTCTCGGGGGGAAAACACTGAATTCTCGTGATTCTCCATCCAGTTTTTATTTCCTTCTGCTCTTCCCAATCCACGTTTTCACCTTTAGATGACAAGTACCTGAGCTCAGAAAGATCAACTCTTGATGGCAATCCCCAGAGAGAATATAACTAAAACTAAACTACTTATTCAGCAAATTGCTACTGCTCACTTTTTATTGCAGTGAATACAGCATTCTTCCATTAATTGATCAAACTGAAAGACTATACTCTTGACCAACTGCAAGAATTTCAAGGGGAAAAAAGAAAATTCAAAGATGCACAGTACTGAACTCACAATATCTCATTTTAAGTCAAACCTTCAAGCCTCATGAAAGTGGGGGTTTTTATCCTTTGACTGAAAAGGTCAAAAACTCGCCACTCTTTTTCATCACTCTACACTCACACGTATTTGCACAATGGTATTTTGCCATTAGCCCTCAAAAAGGACTAGCAACTGCTTTGTTGAACTGCTGTACAAATCACCGGGCGGGGGGGGGGTTGCTTAAGTGACAAGCTTAAGAAACACAGAAGCTGCCCCCAAAATGCCAGTAAGCCTGAGTTAACTACAAGAGTAATTCCCTTTGGTCTGACTGGCCCCAGACTGCCCAGAGAAAGACTGACAGAAGCACAAAGGACAATGGAGCAATAACCTTTGCTAGAGGTAAGTCCTGTGGATTCTCAAGAAATGGAGACAAAACAAAAAAACCCACATCACTATCACATTACAGCATTGCTACAGGAGTGGTTGGTTGTGAAAGAAATTAAATTTTAAGTCCTTTTCTCAATACTTCCTGTGCAATGAGATAATTTGCTCCACAAGGGTTTCCTCCTCCTTTCCTCCAAAAGTATTGCCTGCAAATTTTTAGTTCCTAGTCTGACCAACAAATACTTGAAGTTCAGACAGGCTGTATCATCATTTACTGTTTGCAACAAAGAATATGACACTTCTAGCAGAACAGGTACTATTTTCTAACTACTGTATCACAAAATACTGCATCCTATAAACATGCCCTTATAAATTCCAACTTTTCGTATGGAAGAGAAAAAGAGTAATCAAAATTAGTTCCAGGTCTTAAGAGATCAGTATCTTCCATGCCCTTAAAATAATGCTTCAGCTTTTAAGACAGTGAAAAAACCATACCCACCTACCTTCTCAAGTATACTGAGTAATAGTACTACTTCCTTCAACTAGAAGACCCTTAAGTTCCCTTCCAACTCAAACCATTCTATGATCCCTTAGAATACAATTCCCCAAAAGAGCATTTAAGAGAACAGTTCTTTCAAGCTTGTATCCTGATACCTTGATAATTTTTATCTGCACAGGTCTGGGAGCATCATGCTTTCATGTTCTCTCTCCAAAACAGACTGGTTAGTATCAATCAGTGCTTAACATCAACATAAGAAATCATTCACAGCAAGAGAGAAATGAAGCATATGCCACTGGCGCTGGGGATGTGCCATTCCCCTGAAGCAGTCTGTATTTCCTGTAACATAAGCAAACCAAACATTGTCTCCCAGGATGATCACATGTACATTTCTGCTGGCAGCAATGCCAGGTCAGGAATAGCTGCTGGACAGCTGTGTGCAGGGAAAGGTAGGAGTGCAGACCAAGAGAGTGACTGGCATAAACCCGATTCTTTCAGCTGGGCTTTGTAAGCTAGGCTACTTCGTCGATGCAGTCCTGCATAAACTATACCTGCTACCGAAAGAAACACATAACCGGGCTTATTTCTGGAAAGGATAAATGGAATTTATACAACTGTTCTGCAGAGCTCTACTCAAGTACCTTGTTTGGTAGGGTCTTTTTAAATAAATAAGGACTACAAGGAGAGAGAAAATGGTTATATACACATACAGAAACACGAACAGAAAAAAAATGTCTTTAGTGTTTCAGACAGAAATTCAGAAGAATATGAACTTACTACCCTTTCTGAAATCGGCTCACTTTGAAGGTATGATACGTTACATTTTTTGGCTCAGAACGACAAAAGCAAAGAGGCAATCTTCTCACTGCAAATTTCAATGCGTAAAAAACGCAGTAAGGTTCTTGCCGTTAGCCTTTAAAAAATAAAAATGAAAGCCTCCGGCGGATGACAAAAAGGCGCTTGTGCGCCAGTCACCGCCCGCCCTTCGCAGCCACTCACGCTTGTTTGTTTTGAAACCCAAGGAGCCGCACGGCCCGCAGGCACCCTGACAAGCCGCGCCGCACGGGCTGCCCTCACCTTCTCCAGCATTTGCCGCTCCTGCTCCAGCCCCGCCGCCTCCAGCTGCTCCTCTTCCTTCAGCATGGCCGGCGTGATCACCGCCGCCTCTGCCTGCTCCCCCATCTCGGCTCCCAGCGGTTCTGCAACGAGCGCACGGTTACCCTGCGTGACCCCGGACCGGTCACCCGCAGCCACCCCCCGGCCGCCCCTCACCGTCACCGTCACCCTCACTGCTGCCGCCGCCGGCTCCCCCGTTCCTGGCAGGCATCGCCCCCACTGCGGCACCGCCACTCCCGCGCGCGCCGCCTCAGGCCCGCCTCGCGAGAACAAAAACCGCGCGCTGCACAAGCCGCGCGAGAGGCCCCGCCGCTCTCGCGATGCTGCCCGTCCCCGCGGGGAGCCGCGCGGGGCCATCTTAACTCCTGGCAGGTTCCTGGCACGGCCGGGCACGGAGGGATGAACCGCCTGGGCCGCTCCACTCCCGCTGGAATAGGCTGCCCGGGAACGTGGGCGAGTCACCGTCCCTGGGGGTGTTTGAGGAAAGACTGGACGTGGCACTGAGTGCCATGGTCTAGTTGACGTGGTGGTCTTCGGTCACCGGCTGTACTCAAAGATCTCATGGCTCTTTTCCAAGCTGTGATCCCTGTCCGGCGCCCCTCCGCCTGCAGGAGCGGCGCCGGTGCCCATCGGCATTTGGACAGCGGGACATGGCACCGCCTGGTCATCTCCGTTAGTGCAACAGCCTGGGGACTTCCTTGGGCACTGCTGGCTGTGCCACGAGAGGGCAGCGGAACCCTGGAAACCCGGGTGGGAGCTGCGCTTCCTCCGCCGACGGAAAACCCTCTTTCTCCAAACAGGGACTGCTTTAAAATAAATATTTCCAGTGTTCAGAAAACAAACACTTTCGCTTCACCTAAATACCTCACAAGCTGTCAAAATAATCGGGCTTATCAGTTCGAGTGCTGTGCTGGTAATTGTTCGTGCCTGTCAAATGGATCACTGTTTTAATCCTGCTCCACACACCCTGCGAACAGCGCTCCTGGTTCTAAAAAGAGACCTGGGAAGGGGGAGGAAAGAAGAAACACAAACATAAGTCTAGTAATAACTGAGGTGGATGGCATTCTTCTCATTCCCAAAGCCTGACAGGCCGATTCTGGATGTCATACTATGGTTTATGGCAAAGTGATTCTGCTCTCCAAGGCATAGTTTAAAGGTTAACTGGAGACAGTGCTGCATCCATTTGAGGGAATGTTAGCAGGAAGGAATGTTATTAACCCCCAATAAAGTTATTTTATTGGTATTGTGGCAGTTGAATGCAGGCTTTTTCAAGCTTCTGTTTCATTAGCAAATATCCTCAAGGCATCACAGTGAATAAACAAAGAAAACCTTTCTATTCCAAGGCACCTTTAATTCTGTGAGACCTAAGGTGCTTTCCAAACTATACCATTAAAGTCGAAAAATCACCTAAATGACAACAGAAAGGCATCCAAGCTGGAATATGGCTTCAATGGCTCTGAACATCAGTTTCAGGCAGGAAACAGGGATGCCAAAGATGTAACTAGAACTTAAGGAGCACTTGCAAAGATTTTGTCTGAGATATGAACGTTAACACCTCTACTACTTAAAAAAAACCCCCAAAACAAAACCATAAGATTTTTGCTGCCCAGAAATTGTGAGGAACAAATATATGGCTCTTATCCAAAAAAACCCCAAGCCTCTCAGAAAAATACATCATTGAATACAAATGTTCCATCTCATTTCTGTATGCATACATGTTATTTGGTAACATCATTACAACAATTTTTAGAATTGTGAGACAGAGGTACTCCACCTTACCTCAGATTATCACTTAAATCAGAGAACTTTGTTTCAGCCATTTCCTGCTCTGCCCAACACCTTTGTCTGCAAGCTCTTTGGGAGAAAGGGATTTGCATGTGCGTTGTGGAGTTGTGGCTCCCTGTGGATGGCTCAGCATCACAACTGTCATTCATTTTTGCAGGGAGAGATTGTGCTGCTGTGCAGCGACCCACATCCTCCCTCCCACCACAGCTGCCATGGCTGCATCCACGTCCATGTGCCCATGGACCTCCTGCTATGCCCTGGAACACAGGAGGGGCTCTGTTAGCTTCTAGGAGAGTATTTATTTGCCTTTGTGTGTGCAGTGTGTTTCTGTGTTCAACGAGTTGTAATTTAGGGATAGAATATTATTTTCCCCGTTTATTGGTAAAAGTCATCAGAAATAAATGACGGAACAGTAATTAATTAGCCATATCTCTAGTGACATTCTTATATCCAACATCCACAAAAGTTGATGCAGTGAAAGCTTTGTAAAACATGTCTTTAAAAAAAATATTTCAGGTAAGTGCTACCAGATCAGTCAGTTGTGGTTGAAACCTGCTGGACACATACCATCATCTGTTTTTAACATCCCATAGACAAACAGACACTTAGAAGGGGAGTGTGCAAAAGATTCATGTCCAGTCTTGCAGACAAGGGCAATTAGCCTGGCTTAGTACACGTGAGTAAGGTGATGTCAACAAACATCCTCCTCCAGGCCCAGCTATTACTGTTGAATGAGTATGTGCTGCTTCTCACTGCTCCTCTCCAATGGCTCTTAGGACTGAGACATCAGTATTTGATATTAAAAGTCTGAGGTAACAAGAGGAATAAGGCAGTGTTTATGTAAATTGTTCATGGGGTAGATTCTAAGGGATTGGGAATAGAGCTATTTCACTGCTAAGCAGGCAGACATGGGAACACTTTCTATAAGTGTAGCAGGATCCAAAAAATTTTGTGTCTCCACAGCATGAATCTCCATTCACTGCTTAGCCCAAGCAAAGAAGTTGTAACGTAGCTTTTATGCAGAAGCAATTAATTTTACCTCATTAGTCAGTGACTTATCACTGCAGTACAGAAAGTCACCAGTCCATCACCTTTTGTTTCAGAAGATGAAAGTCCCTCATAACACACCTGGATGCTTCTACAGGGTAATGCAAGGTGCGGAGAAAGAGGGGGCTGGGGGAAGTTACAGTGCAAGAGAGCAGATAAGAGTTAGAAAAATGCAGATTGTAAACAAAGACAGTTCTGTTCTCAGGTTGGCCAAGTGGCTGCTGCTAAGTCACAGTAACCCTGGGTTGTCACCTTTGAGATTTACTTGTCACTCTGGTATGCAGTACAAGAATGTGTGTTGTTTCATCATGCACCATGCCTGCATAGGTTACCTAATTAATTTACTACAAACTGTAAAAGTAGTTTCTTGTACTAATTGCCCTGTCTGCTGAATGACCAAAGAGGAAGATGGGACTTTGAAATAAAATGGTTTTCTTTAGATGAGAAAGGTGAGATATATAAATTCAGGTTATTTTGTCCTTGTCTTATTCATTAACAATATGTGTATGAGACTTTCTTCTTCCTGAGAAAATGAGAAAGTCTCCAAAGCACTCTGGCAGATAGCAGTAGGATCCCTATGTTCGCTCACTGATGTTCACATTTAAATTTAGTTTTTTCTATTTTTTTTCCTTCCTCAAGGATCAACGACTGTTAAAACGCAGCAGTAGCAGCCAAGGAGACCGGTTGCTCTTCTTCATATTAACAGCACTTGCTATGGCTAAAAGAAATACTGTAGTAGGATTCTCTTCTCCATCCACAAGCACAATCTTCAGGTGGTCAGAAATTTCAGAGATCAAATCCAGTGGATCAGCAAATTTAACTAAATCTCCTGTGACTAAAAGTTATACATCCAGCTGGGAAATGTGTAGGAAAAAAGTACTGAAGGATCTGGGTCTGGGCAGGTAACGAGCATGCTATATATACAATAACGCTAGATGGCTGCACAGTCTCCAAGAAACTGCTGCTGTCTGCAAGCTTCATTATGTAACTTGTGGGCCTGAAATATATACGGTAAGATGTGCTGATCAGCAAAACATGTTTGTGTGCCAGCACCTCCGTGTTAGTAAGCAATTGAGTTCTCCTGTAAGCTGCAGGAATGGTATTTGCTGACAGCTGGACTTAAGCATCCCACCAAATAACTATAATATCGTGCTATGGTGAGGCAGCCTATCTCCAGATTTGCTATGTCTCTGTCTGTGGGAGCTGAACCACATGTGAAGCAACTCCTGAGACACTCATTTCCAACCTGGCCTTTTGAGAAACCTGATATACCCGTAACTGCCAGGCAAAGGGTGGGGTGTGCAGAGGGAGGCAGAAACCTCTGTGGCCATCCAGCTTTAATCAGCCATATTTGTTTGTTTGGGAGGACATACAAATAATACCACCCACCATTCTGTACATCAACATCTCAAGGTTTTTCAGGATACAGCTCTCAGTTTTCTAGTTCCTGCTGTAGCATGCAGCCCAGACAAGACAGAGCAGGATTAGGGTTGTCAGGGGGAAGGATTGATAGTGTGATGTTACCTTTCAGCAGGTAATCAGTTCCCTTGGGGGACAGGATTCTTCCTTGCTGCTGCAGAAGTGACAAAATAATAACCACATAAGTCTGACAGTTTCAGTGAGCTCTTAACCTGGTGTGTGAATACACAGCTTTTATTCATGCGTTACATGAAAGATTGCTTGTGTTTTTTCACTATGGTTAGGTCTGGATGTTTCAGCACTTCTGCTTGTAACTGAGAATACAACATCTGCTAAGAAATTACAGTTTTATCCACCTCATCATCTGGTCCAAATCTTCCAAGCCTAAGTTCTGTTGGCAATGTGTTTCCTGGCTTACATTTGGGTAACTGTAATGAAATCCCCTTCTAGTTTCTCTGCCCGTAACAGTTTGGCTCTTCACAATGATTTGTGGCTGTGCATTCACACAGGCACCGATTTTATGCACCATAAGAAACAGTACTCATCCTGATGACCTTCTACTTCAAAACTACATTCCGCTATCACGTGTATATGTACTAAGATCAATGCTTATGACTTCATTTCTAGGCACCCCAGGTAGGCAAGGTGGAACCAAACCCTGGAAGGCATCCAACCATGTTGGACAAAGCTCCTGGTCCCTAAACCACCTCTGCTTTGGCTGCAAGAAATTAAAATGTTACAGGTGAGGCAACAAGGAAGAGCACAGAAGTCCTGCTGTGTTGCAGTTTGCTGCCTGTCCATCACTCTTGACAATCTGCCAGTGAAGCCTGGGGGTCCCAACATCCCACCAACTGCAGCCTGTGACCTACTGGATGCTGGGAGTTCACAGACTGTTTCTAAGGGATCTGGAAAAGCTGATCACAGGTGCAGCATTGCATTGCTGCACAGCAACTCACAGAGGTGTGGACTCAGAGAGTCTTCACCCAGGTTTGAACATGCCAACTGCCTGCTTCTCCCCATAGTCAGAGTCAGTTCCAACCAGGAATGATTACATTTTTCAGTGTCACATGAGAGAATGACCTCTAATGACCTCTACTAAGTCATGCTAAAAAAAACCCTATTGTGAAATTTTTGCTGGCAGGCAAAGGGGGAGCACAAACATCTGTGAGCTCAATGTATACCAAACATGCATGTTGAAATTTTACAAGTTGAGAACACAGAGTGGGGAGACACTTAATGTACAGGGCAAACCCAGCACTGATGACATATGAGAGTGGTCCAAGCATCACAATGTTCACAAAACTCTGTCCATGGGTAATAAATCGGCTCCTTTTGTGGCTTTTGATCACGGTGATTCAGCTGCAATGGATGACAGCTGGTTTGCATGAGATAATCAGTCTTCTCTTTTGGTAACTCCTTCAGAACTGGGTTAGCTACAACCTTTATTACCAGCTAATGTTTTTTTACTTCTTTAATAGTCATTACAAATATCAGGAAATGCTGCACCACTAGCAAACCCATGGTTTAACCCCAGCAGTTAGGAGGGCCAGATTCACATTCACATTGCCTTCTCGAAGGCCTCTGGAACCACAGCCATGGTGGCAAGAGACCTGTCAGTGCCATTAATTTTTTTTTTCCTAGTGCTTAAGTCAACACCATTAGGAAGCTTAGATTTTCTCCAGTGGAGTCGATTTGGTACATGCTTTGCCTGCAACTGTACTTACTCCTATGGTTTATTTATGTTTTGTAATATAGGACCTGAAAGTCACGTAGTTCACAGCATGCCAACAGCAAAGACATTTACTTATCTCATTTAAAATCCCATTCCTTCCACTATGCAAGAGTATGTTGATCTCCAGCAGCAGGCAGCAGCATACACACATGCAGAACTCCAGCCTGGTAAGTCCAGCATTTACCAGAGCTGCGGGATCAGGCAGCTACAAATGGCTCCCTGCAACCCTGATGGGGTGGAGAGCCCAGCCTTTAATACATGCTTTTAGCATATCTGCTGAGAAGTGAAACTCCCTTCCCTCATACTCACCACAGCACAAAGGTATTTTGAATCCTACAAAAGGCATGCAAAAAATCAAATTTTTCCATTAACAGAGAGAATGAGGAATGTGTGTATCTGGTCTGTTGGGCTCAAAGGGAGATGATTAATCACCAGCAAGGGAGGATGCCTGTAGGTGGCAAGTCAGCATCTCTTAAGTATTTTGTTTTTCCTCCCCTCATCCCTTTCTCATTTTAAAATGAATTCTAAGATATTGTTTACAGTAGAGTACCCTCTGCATGCTTTGGCACCTTGTCTGAAGTCAGCAAGTCACATCCTTTCTGCCAGCATTCAGAAAACACTAGTCTAGAAACCAGAGCCTTCCTTAAAGACAAACCAAGGAGTGCAGTGGTTCAGGAGTAGGTGTGGGTGAGGCCTCGGAGAGGGACTGAGATGGCCAGCCAAATATCCAAGGGTGACTGGAGGGAATCCCAGCCTCAGTGAACCCACCGGCTATTTTGCACTGTCAGAATATATTTTCTCCTCACCAAAATTCTGTCAGAAGTCTCAGGATTTCACCAGAAATTTTCTGCATCTCTAGAGTCTGCTATTGATGAAAGCTTCTTCTGTGAAGAAGCTGTACAGTCCAAGAATGAATGACTCAACATAAAGGACAAGCAGAAGAAAAGCCATTATAAATGATAGCCTAGTGATGCTCTGCTTTTTAACCCCCAAGTCACAGACGGCATTCCAGTACAAACTACATGTGAAAGCAACACAGGATAACCTCCAAGACCTGTGCTGGTGGAGATACTGCACTTGGATATAAAACTGAAGTTTTCATGCAACTACAGTCATTAAGAGTCACACAGTATTCACTGAATAATAGACACGTTAATATTTGCACACAGACAAAATTCTTGCTCAGATCAGTTCTTGCCCTGTGGTTTCAATTGGATACAGTTTTCCATTTTGTCTCAAACTCTTGACTGGAAGTGAGGCATTTCCTTTAATACTCTTACACTGAGACCAAGACCTACCTCATTTATAAAGTATTCCAGATTCGCAGGGAATGGGAAACGCTATAAAAGTGTAAAAGGGCAGCCTTTTCCTCTTCATTCTAAGTAAGAGAAGAGGAAAAACCCACTAAGCGTCTTTCAGAAGATTTTTATACTGTGGTTTTGATCCTGAAAAGGCAGAAATACTAACAAAGCCAGTGACTGCAATCCAAAGGAAGGTTTTTGATAAAAAGTATACATACAGCTGCCTCTCTGGTATGAACCTGCTCTTTAACCTTAGTGCTGGGTACATAGGCAGAGCACCCACATGAATCTAATTAATACAGACATGTCAGAAAGGAGTGGTTCTAGGTAAGAGGTGGTCCACTTACCTAGATCAAGCAGCCTCTGTGGGGCTTCCTAGAGTGCTGTGCAATGTAACACTGGCACTGCAGGACTAGCATTGACCTTTCTCTTTTTCTGAAACACTAAACATTGGCCCTAGGACCTAAGTAGGAATCACCAGGAACAATGAACAATCAGGACTTGCTACTGTGCAAGTCACATGAGTGCAGCTCATCAGTCATTACAGTACTCTGCTCATGTGGAAACAACCCTGCATCAGTAAATTTGGCTTACAGCAAAAAGCCAAAGAAATCTGTGCATTGTGGACTGACATAAGTAGGTGCCAGACAGGAGGGCTCAGGACATACTGTACAGACTATTTGTAAAGACACATTTCTGGCATTCTCAGTCCACAAATAATGTTTGCAAAAAGGTATTAGGTACCTTCCCCAAGGGCTGCTAGAAAAAAGAAATAAGCAGACCAGAAGGAGCTTAGGCACATTCCAGTTTGGGGAGGAGAAAGAGGCTGCAAAGACATCTCTAGCAGACTTATTATGGTACATTTATGATAAGTTTGCCTTTTCTTACCCAGAGGGCAGGGGTGAGGGAAATATCATTCCTCGCTCTGACAATGGTAGAGATCAAATGCTGTATCTGCATGGACTACATTCTCTTCTCTTGGAACTACTCCTGCAAAGATGCCCTGAGCCAGAGCGGCAGCAACCACAGAGGGTTCTGGAAGCTGCTCATATCCTAGGGAAGTGGCAGGTACATGAACTGATCACATCAAGCTTGGGAGAAAGCGGAAGAAATTATGAAAGTATTTGGATCTGCACAAACAAATCTTCTCTTGCTCCATTCTTATTTACAAGGTTGATCTGGAACAAAACATCACCTCTTCCATCCAAACAAAGCAGCACTATGCAGGGAGCACTGCAAGTGTGCTGTGATCCTGCTGGGGCCTCAAAACACTCACAGTTAAAAGAAATGGATTGCAATGATAAAAGAGTTATCTTTGCTTTACCAACATATGCTTAGTAAACCCCCATGAAAACTTAGTGAATTCCCCCTGCTGCTTCCCCAAATGTCTGTGCCTCAGGCCCAAACTCAGTTACTCCTTTAATCCTGTGCAGAAGATCCAAGATCAAAGTTGGTGGGACTTTGTTTCATAGCAGCTATTCCCAGCACCATCCCTGGAATTCAGACAGCTGCTGGTTTTCATTCCTCAGCCATGGGCTAGTCAGATCTGACACTTCAGTGTTAACCCTTGGGTTTGGCATGAATTATGAACTGGAGTCTGTCTCCTGAAAACTCCCCTGCTCTGCAGCAGATGACTCACCTTCACTGTGGTGCTCTATGGGAATAAATTACTCACTGGTGTTTGCTCCCTGCGAACCAAAATTTCAGTGGCAAAGGAAGGGATCCCTATGCAATCTAGGCTCTTCTGAGGTGGAAGGTAATCTCTAACTGTCCATTATATTATCCCCAGCAGAGGGGGAAGAGAATTGAAAACATGAAACATTTACTGGAAAAAACAAGACCAGCCCTGTATTTAATCAAAAGATTTTGTTTTGTTCCACTTGTAATTATTTCCATCCAATGGACAAATATTTTAGCAATGAAAATGACAGTTCCTTTCCATGGGCATATAAAATAAGAAGTCATGTCTGTTCCCATACAATGCTAAAGTGAAGGTGATGTATTTTTAATCCTGTGTTGAAATTTTCTTTACTTGTATATCAGTAATACTGAACACATCAATTTAGGCTTAACGATCTATTGTGTTCAGTGTTTGTTAGGGTAGTAAAACCAAAGATTTGTGGGGAAAAAAAATGAAGTGGCACTTCTTTTCCCCTGAAACTCATGAGAACGTGAATAGGAACGTTGAATACACGCACATGACTGACTGAGGCAGAGGTTCCTAGTAGATGGAGACCAACCTGAGAGCCTACGGAGTTACTGCCATTGTCAGCTATGCTGGTACATTGCTTTTCTTTTCACCGACTGGAAAGAGGTAAACAGGAAAATAAAAATTACCCATTCCTGTGCAAGACTTGTTCTTACACTTGAATGACTGTCACAAAATTGATGCAATGAATTGCAGGTACCTTGATTTTAGTTTATTGAGACCTTCTGCCAGCCAAGGGCTCTCTGTAAGTTTGCTTTAATGATCATGTTACTAAAGTGGGTAACAGCTTATGGAGGTTTACTACAATGCCTGACTACTCTCCCTTCCCTGTGCCTCGGGTACCTGAACGTTGTATTCCCCACAGGAAAGTGGGAATAACCTTAGAGACTTCTGCTGCAAAACACATTGAGATCTACTGGTATTTCACCAGTAGAAACACATTGTCACTTCCACATCCTAGGATATTTTTTCCAAGAGTTCTCAGACATTGAGCATCACAGTCACATTTTCCTGCCTAGGACAGACGAACCATTTTCTTTCTAATAGCTGCTGACTTCAGTGCCCAAGTGAAAAGGGGGGTGCAATTCATGGACATCGCTACTTGCTTTTAAGTGATTTTTCACCCAAGAATATCACGATGGTTTCTGCACCAGCTTGGTGTAAATCCTGCTTCCTGGCACTATCTCTGCACCTCACCCATTCCAACTCAACAGGTATATTTTCATGCCCTCTAGCGACAGATGCTTTGTGGAGGAGTTAGCGTCGGCCAAGTGTGGTTTAATACTAATTAATGCAGGCTCCTCGCCATTTTCTCCTTCAACTCAAAATGACAGCGCACCAATCACATCTTTTTCAGCAGCGCATTGTCTGACTGAGATTAAAATATCCCACTGAGATCCATCTCTATGGTCCTTTGCTGCAGCACAAACAGAATTCGGCTGCCTGATTCTCAGATAGGTGTTACATTTCAGCACCCACCTGACATTGACTTAAACCCTTGTTAGTGTGTTTTGCAGCAGAAAGCATGGTTAGTGCGTGTAGCGGTGAGAAAACAGGATCTGGTTTGGGAAAAATAGGATGGTTTTGAAGTGGTAGAGGTTGCCTAAGATATGCCCACTCAGTAGAGGAAGACATGTCTGGGAAGCACCACTGCAAAGATCAGGAGGCTATTGTGCTGCCTGGATTGTAGGATGCACTGAGAACAGGGATATAGCACTCTCGCTTGCAGGAGGCCAGCATGTTGATAACAATGGAAGGAAGATTACTCCTCTTTTTCTTTTTTTTTTTTTTCCCCAAGGAGAAAGCAGGATGGCCAGGTCTTCACCAAAATATCAGGATGAATTCACAAATTTTATCTGAGATACTTAGACCTGCTGGTACCAAACCCCATATTACTCATTGCGAGCTCCACCCCGTCCTCCCTTTGGGTACTACTGACATTGTGAAATCTTTTGCTTACCACAATTCTTTCCACATAGCATTTTCTGTGCCAGAAGTGAAGCCTGATCTGCTCTGGAAGGCCAGCACCATCCTTTTAGTGCTTTCAGCTAAAAGTATGATGGCTTGCAAGAAACTGACAGTTAAAACTGATCAATTAACCATAAAAGTTCCATATCTGTGCCAAAGAATCTCCTAAAAAAAATCACAGTCAAGTGTTAACTAGAGCTGTCCAGCTTGTCTAGCTGTGCCTGTCTCATATCCCTCTGTCTTCCTCCACCCATGGCTTTAAAGATTACCTCTCCTTCTCCTAGAGCTTTCTACAAGTGTTAATGAGCTACCCAATCCAAGTCTGTATTAAATCTCTGTAAATGTCCAGTTCTTCAGATATAGGGCTTGGGTTATGTTCATATATCAAAATATCCAGGTCATTAACTCTCGTGTGTTGGGATAGCAAATGACTTACAAACTCACTCAAACACTTGCCATGATGGTTGTGAGTCATTGCAGGCATGAATTTATATAGCCAGAAATTTTAAATATAAATATATCAATCTAATGTCCAGCAAGAGAGACTAGCATATGAAGAGAGAGGCCAGGAGTGTTCAGAGTTAAGGATTATTTCTATTCCAAGTGGACAAACATGTAATGCTACCTGCAAGTCTTGCTGATAAAAACGTGCAGACACCTGGGTTAGTGCTGGAGCCAGGAACGTTACACCAGATCTGATGGGGAGTGACGGTGCACCACTGTGTCTGCTCTGCCTTCAGCGTTCAGGAACACCACGGTCACATAGTGCAGCTCAGCAGCTTCCCAGGGGCTGGCAGCACAACCACTTGTGATCCCCTGAGCTTTTTTCTGTGCTGTGGAATTACACTGCTCCACCTTTTCAAAAAACAAAAGCTCTCTGTTAAAAAAAAAAGCTCTAAGGTATGGTGCTCCAAATCTGTTCTGTCTTCACAGGAACATCCACAGCAGCTTAGAGATTTCCACTGGTTTTCATCTTTGCTTAGGCCAAGTCATCTACAAACACAAGGACAAGGACAACAAAGGCTTGCTATTTCTGAGGTTGCTAGTGCCTAGTTGCTGGTTGCTAGCAGCACACTGTCCACTGTTCTTGACATCAGGGTTGGCTGAAAAGACACTTGTCAGGGTATCTGCTTCATCTATAAGAGGATCAGGGACACCCCTCAGTACAGCAGTTCCCTGCTATTTCAGCTGAGGGACCCAAACCTGCCTTCAGCATGGGGAAACTGGGAGACAGTGAAAAGGGGCACTCCCTACACCTTCTCCTTTTCCCTGCTCATTCCCTCCCCTGGCCTTATCACATTCCCTCCATTCCTCTCATCACCCTCTGAGCTTGCCTCTGAAACACTGAGCCCGTGCTGCTGCAGCACACCGGCTTCTAGATCCCCTTCCTTAGACCTGCGCCATGGGGTTCCTGGCCACTGGAATGAGAGGGGTGGGAAACCCTCGCCACCCACTCATTGTCTTGTGCCACAGCTCTAAAAAAATATGTATTCACTCCCTATCCACCTCTGCTCTGCACAGCACCACATAAACCCCCCTTCTTGATGCTATCTATTTACAATAACTCGGTTTCCACAAACTCTCCTCCATTTATTCGTCACTGAAGCACTCTTATCTTATCTTGCAAACCTGACTTGACATCAGGCAGTTTGATGTTTATATGAAAAAAAGGTTTGGCTTTTAAAACAGTTCAGCAGTCACAAACAGAACTAGATCTTCAGAACAGCTTAGCCTGCATTTTTGGGCACTAAAATCACCAGCCAGCTCTTCCCAGAGGACTCTAATGGTGTGATTTGAAAACATTACTTCAAATATCCCTGAAACAGTTAGATGTGGAGCTTTTTCTGAAAAATCAGACTGTACCTGAGTGCCTCCCTGGCAGTCAAGCTCACCTGAAATCTGCTCTGCAGCCCTTTGCAGCCCTCCCGAGCCCTTGTTTCCTGCTGCCTCCTCAGCCTGCACAATGCAGGTTATTGGGGCAAGGGTAAGGATGGCCCCTACCCACTGCTGATTTTGACAGACTAGAGCTTGATTGATTTAGTTTGCAAACTTGGGACAATACTTTGTTGTGTCTTTGCCTGTTCATTCACATTAAAACTATCTTGGGAGCAAGCAAATTGTGCTACCAGTCTTCAAATCAAGAAGTTTCAAAGCTGGGTCATCTAGAGGTCAGTATTCTCTCTCTCTTTTTTTTTTTGTGTGTGTTTTGTTTGTTTGTTTGTTTGTTTGTTTGTTTTTTGTTGTTGTTGTTGTTTTGTTTTTTGTTAAGAGCACTAGCAGTACAAGGTACTAAAGAAAGCTCTCATTATACAAATCCACAAAAAAGACATATGCCCATTATTTTTACTTGGCATGGAAGCCTGTGTGTCAGTTCAATCATATTAGCTTTCAATGAAGGATGGTTAGGCGGTGACTTTTGGTGTACAACCGTTTGGTGACATCTGTCCTCCATCTCATGAGTTGCAAAGCACTGCAGAGTCATGTAATGATGTATCAAAAGCCTCCTGTTATTTCAGGATACGGAAATATCTCCCAAGAGCTGCATATAGACTACAGATTCATCATGAGCCAACCTGGAAACTTCAGTCTTAAATTAGTAAGGGAAGTCTGCAGTAAAAAAGCAGACTCTCTCCATTCATCCCCCACTAAACAAGCATACAAAGAGAAGAAGAATTTTACAGATAAAAGCACAAATAGCACTGCTAAGATAAAAATTACAAAGGTCCCAACCCTTGAAAGCCCTTGGTAGTATTTAATTTTCTATGGTGGGCTTAAATCAGACTTGAACGGAGGAAATATGAATGTATCAATGACGTTTCCCATTTAGACCTAGAAGAGCCCTTCTTTGGGATTGGTTTGTAAAGGAAAAAATGTCTCTTAATGGTGAATTTGTTTTTGTTACTCTGGGCAGCCACGGTCACTTAATGTTTATAGAAACAGACAGTTTAATACAGACTCACAGCTTTAATGCCCAGCCAGCTTTCCAAAGGAGGAACGATTTACCTTCTTTTTTCAGGTACGGGAATGAAAAGCACAGAGCACTGAACCAATGAGTTGAGGAAGCAGAGCACCTCAGTGCTGGTGCTAAATCTGAGCTCCTGTGCCCATTCCACTGCATGAAGAGGTGCCAGCTGTGGGGCCACACAGCAGCAGTCACCTGCTGCTGCACACAGTCATGTACACAGACAATCGTGTAAGATCCACAGTCACGTTACAAACTTCAGTTCACAAACAGTGGAGCCACAGATATCCTCCGGGATGTCCAGAGGAAATACACACCCAAGAACTGGATATCAGAGTTGTACACAAATGAAAGAGCATTGATTTGGCTTCAGCAAAAGATTTTTTAAATAGCAGGTTTGCAGAAACAGATGCTATTTGTAAAGTATGTCCTGGGGTCATCCAGACAGGTCCTTGACAACTGAACACTATCTGCTCATCAAGGACTGTTGTTTTCAACATTTTTCAGCCTGGGAAGCCCCCGTATACTTTACCAGTGGAGGTCAGGTCTCATGCAGTGTATGACTGCTAAAAGTCAGCCTGCTTTCCTCAGTTACTTATCCCCAGTACCGGAGCAGCCAGATCCACAGGAACTGGCAACCACTGCTCCAGGATAATCTTACGACATCTTTTTTAGTGAGAGCCCATGTGGCAACTCTCAGTGCTCCTGTTGAATCCTGGGACAAGGGAGCTCCATCATTTCACTAAATGGGGGAAATCCCAGCTCACGTACTGCATGTCAACAGTCCTCTGTTCCCATTTTTTTTGTAGAAGGTGTACAACAATGTGTACCCCCCCCCAAGCAGGAAACAGTAAATTCTGTAATCAAATTGTGAAAGCATAATTATGAGTACAATTAAGGTGAAATATAACTCTATTGAAGTTGGTGGGAGTTTTATTATTAACTAAAGTTTCACCTCCGTGTTTCGGGTGGATAGTTATCCCGTTCAAGCAAAGAAGCCATTATTTAATCAAAATGGCATTTATAATGCAGCACTGCTATCATATTCAATCCTTCAAGACATGTTTACTTTAATCAGTTCTAATTAAATTGTTATACAAGAAAAATATTTAGTTCTACTGATGACTGCACATATATTCAGAGAAAAGCAATGCAAATTGCCCAGGATTTCATTAACTGCCATGGACACAGGTGCAGTGCAAGGCAATAGCCCCATGGCACCAGGCTACCCCTGGGATGGCACTGACATCCTCATGCAGAAGGTGCTGCAAGTGCTCACTTAAGTGACATCAATACAGCAGTGCTGGCATGGCTGATCTGGCATGGCAAAAGTAGCTAAAAGTTAAGACAGAGAGCAACCCCTTACAGTCACCCATCAAGAATAGGTCCAAGCCAACCCTGATGGATGCTGCATAGACCATATCCTCCCTGTCCTTTCTCTGCCGCTGGGGAGCCTCCCCATAACACCACCTTAAATCCACCCCTTTTTCCCAGACTGTCACACAGATCCAATGTCCCTCTGCCAGCTACATCCCAAAACTTTGCTTGTATCAGAATGAAAGAAAACATATTCAAGTCAAAGAGGTGATTGAATTGCACAGGGTCCTTTTGTGCCACACTGCAGGTGTATAAAACAAACCAGGAGCTAGTCGAGCAACCTGTCCAGATCCAGCCTTTAACTAAGGGGTCAGGGAATAGGATGGAAAAAAAGGTCTAATATATACATATGATGAAAGGTTGACAGTTATTTCATTATGTGCTTCAGTGTGAAAACCACAGTGACAATGACACTGGAATGTGTTTTCGTCACCACAAATACTTCACGCCAGGTGGAGAGGCTTTTTACATGCATGAGAAATCCTGTGATTTGGGGGCCATACAACTTAAAGAAGATGGGTCTTGAAACTACTTAGAAAAATCCTGTTCTCCCAGACAAGCTACAGCAGAAGGAGATGAAGTTATTTACACACAAGACATGCCTAAAGCCAAACAGCAGAGGAACACCTGTCCCAACCAGGAATGCGCACCCATGCAGAGCTGCACCTGCTCAGGGCTCTGTCCTGCTACTGCATAACTTGGCTCCTGGGGAGTTTTTTGAAGCATGGCTCACATTTGACAGGCACCCTTCTTTGCAACTGCAGAGCATCTCAGTGGCAATCACTTTTATGGAAGATTTGGGATTGCACAGTACTAACTGGGGCATGAGGGAACAACACAATGGCCCACATAGTTTTAGGAGGTACCACTAAATCTTTTTCTCTCTCTTGCTTTCCAGGTGCCTAACTTGGGAATTGCACTATAAACTAACCTTGCCCAACACCCTCACCCACCGTCCTTGGTGTGAGCAACTCCCTGCAAGCTTGTGCCTGACTTCTCCACAGTAGGGAAGTGCCCTCTACTCTGAAGATGCTTCCCAGAAGCCCCAAGTTGACAAAGATGACAAGAAAGATAGGATGCAGCTGTATCCCCAGGGGATCCAAAGACACAACAGCTTTCCACAACTGGGGACTTCTCTGGGTGGAGGGTTTTCTTGTGACTGAGGAAATTGATGCATCCATCAGAAATGAAGCCGATGCTGACTAAGAGGTTTTTCCTCTTCCTGTTACATCCTGTGCAGCTGAAGAGGGAATTTCCTGCCCAGTTACAATTCAGAGAACCCATCCCATACTCTCAGCACCCGGGTGAAAGAGAAGGAGACACAGCACAAGGACCAGCAGCTGCAGGGAAAGGGCAGATGTAGCATGTGCCAAAAACCACAGGGCACCTGGTAATGTGTCCCCAGTCCTCAGACCTGGCTGTCCCTGAGGTTGAGGCAGGTTCCTCCCCATTCTTGTGCTCAGTTCCAATACAGCACTGTACAGCTCAGCCCCAGCGCCCCACAGTCCCCTCACTAACAGGCTGGACTTCAAGGAAAATGAGCCAATCTGCTTCAAAACTCCCAATTGAATAGTGAGACTGGCAATACTCTCACTGACAGACAAGAGATGAGGCTGCAGGATAGAGGCATCCTTTCTTTCTTGTACTACAGAAGCAACAGGGTTCAATGTATTTCTCTACACAGGGGATATGACCTTTCCCATGTTAAGGGTGTTCACAAGGTTTAGACAAAAGCACATTAATAATCAGTTCCCCTTTTCTGCACTTTTTTCAAACTTAGACACCAAAACCAGGCATCACTTTCATTTCTTACTTGTGGGCCGTTTTTGATGATGGCTGCAATCAGTGGTGTCCACTCTTTGGAAGGTTTCACTGTTATTAGTAATACAAGAACAAAATGGTAAAATCTCCCTCCAGGTAGATGCATTTACACTGGAATAAAAGTTTGAAGCATACTAATGCTTTTTCCTGATTCAATGCTAAGCTATTCAAGCATAAAACATTTTGATGCTAATACAGCATATAAACCTGAGTTGAAAAAATACAAAAACACAGTTATGCTACTAAAACTTTTTAAGTGTAGACAAAAATAACCATGTACAATAACTAACAACAGCTTTGTTACTGTCCCATATTGTGTCAACGCAGGGCATTTCCAATTTAATTATCAGTTTCATACACACAAACACCCCATCTTGTGAGAATACCTGGAGCATTAAAATCTTATGCTCATTGCCAGCCATTTTCATTCCATATTTGCCCTAGCCCAGGGCTAGAGTACTTGTCTTGTGCACATTCCAAGGGATGTTTTATTCTTGTTCAAAAGTTTACTGTCAGTGGATTCTTTTATTTATTGTATTTGCTAACACAGTAATTTCTGTTGGCCTCAAGCATTTGTTGAACACAAGGGGGTAAACTGAGCTTAGAAACAGCCAGCTTGAGTCTCTCCTTAGAAATCTAGATTTCTGACAGCATAAAACATTTTGCTTACTACAAATAATAAACATTTCAGAGCACTTTGGGTTGCAGCTATTTACAAACATCAGCATTGTAGCTTTTTCCTTCTCCAAAATAGTTACTAAAAAAAAAGTTTCTGGGTAATATAGGAGTATGCTCAGCAGTGTACAAAACAATGCAGCAAGGGGGCAGAAAGAAAGGAGATGAAATGGTATAAGGGCAGCAGAGCTGAAGGTGAGAGAGTAATACTTGGTCTCCAGAATTCCTTTCTCTGCTAACAGTGCTACTGAATTCATGCTAACGCATCTGTAAATTACTCTTCTGCTGCTCTAATAATTTAAGTCTGCCCACTGCAGCTGGGAGCTGAGATGGTGAGTCTGGGCTGGTTGCACGGGTAGAGCATGGCAGCATGTCACACACCAAGCACACTGCACTAACCACAGTCCTGCACACCTCCCTGGCCTGGGACTGTCTCACTACAGGAAACAGGAACCTCCTTCCCCAAGGGAACCTACGGCTTTTCTTCTCACCAGCCCAAAGAGCATGGAACACCTGGTTCTGTCCACACAAAAAACCACACTCTTTGGTTTCTCAGAAAAACATGAGCAGGCACTGGATGCACAATGAGTGCCTGGAGTGTTGCAAGAAAATCAAGACGCAGCCCACAAAAACTCTATCCCACTGTAGTGGGAGGCAAGGGGGGAGTAATATAAAGAATCTCCCAGCCTGGGGAGGAAGGATGCCCTTTGTTGGATAACACAAGTTTGGGAACAATTAATAAAGCAATGTCTTGGAGAAAAGGAGCCAATTAAACATCCTGTCTCCCTGTCTTTAGATTGTAACTGGTGTTAATCTGCAAATTCCAGTGACTGCTACAGCAAAAAGTCAATTTACTTTAGTTGATACCTGTCCTGAGGTGAGTGTTGCAGAGGCACAGGAGGACTGGCACCTGCAAGAGCAAGGGGGCAACTGGACTGATCTCCCCCCGCCTCACTTTCTCATGGCATTTGTAGCACCACTACCGCTCTGTGATCTCCTTGGGGCCACTGATCCTATGGACAGCTGAAGTCCACAGAATTAGGCCGGTTTAACCGGTGGAGCAGGACATTTTCTCCTGAGAGTGCTCATGTCAGCAGAAGTATGGATGGGAGCGTAATGCAGGGACTGGTGCTCTCTTAGCAAGCAGAGATCCTGGACAGGTTATGGGGGAACTTGCAGGGTTGTAGGGAACTGGTTGTAGGGAACTTGTACTGCTTAAAGCTAGCCTAGGAGTAATTTCCTACATGTTTCCCAAGGCAGCACTCCAGGTGGCTCAACCATGCCCAGGGCATCCCAGAACTCTTCATGCCTGGCTTGCATATTCCCAGTTCACTCCAGTGGGGTGGCACGACAAACCTGCCCATGAGATTTTGCACCCTCGACAGTCCTTCCATTTCCTCCTCACCCTTCTTACCCATAGCCTGCAGCCCCAGCAACAACCAAGGCACTTTTGCATTATGAACAAATAATATGCGATTTAAACAGAGAACAAGAAAAAACCTGAAAACAAAACAAAAACAAAACACCAAACCCACTTTACTCTCTCCTCCCCACCCAAAACATTCCAACCTTCCCTGCCATTAGAGAGGGGAGTTGTTTATTGACATTATGCAAGTACTGAAATATTTTTCTTTTTCTTCTCTCACGTCCTTTTTTTCCTCTCTCCCCCCCTCTCCTCCGGGGGTTGCAAAGGTAGTTCAAACCCCTCCAGTCATCTCGGCTTATCAGGCGCAGGAGATGCATTCCTCTGGGCTGCTCCCTTTATAAGTCACTGCTGGCCGGGCGCCCGCCCGCCCTCCGCTCCGCAGCCTCCTCGCCGGCCGCGCTGCCCGGCCATGCCCTAAGCCCGGTGCCCGGTCCCGCTCGCCCGCCGAGGGACGCGCAAAGCTCGGGGAGAGCCGGCAGCGATGGCAGCCCCGTCCCCGCGCCCCGCCCGCCCCTGAGGGCGGCTGCTGCCGGGATGTTCAGCTGGCACCGGAGCTTCACCCTGGGAGCGCCCTGGAGAGGTGAGTCCGCCGCCCTCCCCGGGGCCCCCGCGGCTGCCAACACCTCCCCAAAGCCGCTTCGCCACCCCCTTCCTTCCCCTCCGCGGCCGCGCAGACGGTACTTAGGGCAAGCCCATCCCGGCCCGCCCGGCTCCTGGGCCCCGCCGGCCGGGCAGGGCGCCGCGGCCGCCCCGGCCCCATGCTGCGCTCCCTGCTCTCGGGCTGCCTCTGTCCCCACGCAGGTGAGTCTGCCATGAGCGCGTCCCCCCTCTCGCTTCAGCCTCCGGCCGCTCCGGTCCTGCCCCCTGCGCTTCAGGAGCCGGTTTGATTTGCTCTTTAAATGGGTTTATTTCGCCTTGGTAAGCGCGGCAAAGCTTGGGAGAGAGGAGCAGGGGAGGCGGGAGCGCTGTGGCTCCGAGCGGTCCGTGCTGCCCATGGAGCAGCGCCCATCGGAGCGGCTGGGCACACGCTGCCCGCGGCACCGCGGGGGCCGGGGCTGCCCTCCGCCCGTCACTGCGCCCGCAGTGGACATCGGATCGCTTTCTAGGCTGGTACATCCCCATCCAGCAGATAGATAATTCTATCGCGGTTTCGAAACGTTCTACTTGCTCCCTCCTGTTCTCTGCAGAGGAGGTGACCCTGGCAGGGAAGGCAGCTATGGTTCTGCAGCTGATCACTTTGTAACTTTTTAAGTCTGTTGTGAAAACAAATGATGTGGTCTCAGCATGTCTTTTTCAGGCGTAACGGGTCCAATATATTTTATTCCTTAGCCAGAGCTGCAGGCTTTGAGATCACAAGCCCCAGGTAGCAGAATGCTTTTAACACCCTGTTTACCCCTCAGCTTGGCTTGTGTCAGCTGTAAACGAGATCAGCAGCTTCTGTCCCGTTAGCATCACTACACTGGGTTGGTTTGCTTGGCATGGAGGTGGCTCCAGACAATGTTTGCCAGAGTCTAAATGTAGCCTGCTGTGCAACAGCAGGATGGTAAAGATGTTGGAAACCCCTGTGTTTTTGAGGTAGTTTTGCCTCCTGAAGTCTTGACTTCCCATCTTTATGCCAAACTCCTATCTCCTTGGACTGCTGCAGCACAGGTGGTTCCCGCAGAGTCACCAGAGGTGCCACGTCCATGGGTATCGACTCAGGTACTCACTGTTTGGATTGTGTTTCCCAGCTACCCTGCTCTGGGGCAGCTGCTCAGAGCTCAGTGTGAACTGCAGCGTCTCTGAGGTGCCCCAGCAGGTAACTGCTGGGCACTGTTGCCAGCAAGGCTACTGAAGCACATTGCTCTGCCTGGGTTTGGTCTGGAGACTGCTACCTAAAGACACAAAGGGCTCTAGAGCAGTGCTGCTGTGAGAGCATGCCAGCATCCCCATAAGATGTGGAGAGTGTTTGAAGAGATGTCATTTCATAGTATGGTAGAAACTGCTCCTTTTTTCCCTGGATGTAATTTGACCATGAACTTAATTCCTCCAAGACATACAGTGCAAACCTAATGGTAGGGTTAGGAGGGGAAAGGAAGCTTGCTCTTCCATGTGGAAGTGTCCCTCATCACCCAGACACAGCAATATTGTTGGCAAGCTAGGTGAAAGCTTTGGTGGAGGAACAGACTTATCATGCAGAAAACTGAGGAATCAAGGAGAGATTCAGCTAGAATTTCTCCAAATAAGAAGCAGAGATAGTGCTCCCTAATCACCTAAGGTAAAAGGAGGCACCAAATATTATGTGTCCTGATTTGGGCCCCATCTCTACTCAGAAAGAACCAAGAATGCTCTTTCTTGCAAGCTTTGTCGCAGGGACTTAAAAGTTGTATCTCCAACGGAGGCCTAAGATAGAGAACTTAAACCAAACAAATCTTTTTTTTCAGTGGCAGTTCAGTAACAGAGATACAGGCTGGATTTTGCCCCCCACTCCCCTCTCCCGAGGGGGATGTTAGACCAGAAGTGTCAGTGTGGCAGGATCTCCTGTTCCTGCAAGTTCAGTTCACTGCAGCTACAGAATCACTCTGCATCACCACCACCTCCTCCTCATTTCCCCAAGGTCCTTTTGTGGCTTCAGCGTGAGCAACAAACTCCCAAACTGTCACTGCTCTCATTGCAACCGTAAAAGATTTGAGACATGCAAGAGTATAGTTACGCCTGTCCATTGCTACCTTGTTTGAGCAGAAGCAGCTCTCTAGGGTTTTGCCAAAGGACAGCAATGACTGCACATGAAGAATGAGTTAATAGTGACCTTTCCAATACTATTCATGAGTTCCTTTGGCTTCAGTTGAAGTGCTGGTGTCTAAATGGCCTTGGTCTCTGGGGCTATTGAACAGTTGTTTATCCAAGCTTATTATAGGCAATAAAACCTGAATTACTACATACCTGTCATCCCTGGGGGACACGTTCCATCCTTGTAAAGGGCCTCTTGTCTCCCAGTTCATTTCTGGATGAATAATTGTCCATGATATGAGATAGCCTGCAGATCAGATGAACGTGGAAAAAGATAACCTAAATTAGACACTTTTTGCCAGTTTATGGTATATTTGTTTCCCTTGTTTTCATTTTCTGGTCAGACACATCTGTGACCTGTGTGCTAAACAATCTTTTGCTGTTATGCAGAGCTACTCCTGAAAACACTGTTTCCTTTAGTTAAGGTTTTGAACCTTTCTCCTGAAGGAGCACACGGGAATTTCCACGGAGAAGGATTTTAGTGACAGCTGTCATCTCCCTGACAAAATCTCACAAATAAGCACCATAGGTGACTGCGGGAGCTAAACCTACTCCCGACACCAGGAGTGGTTACATTGCAGAGCGGAAAGGACTTGGGCACTGATCCTTGTGCACTGAAATTATCCTTGTCCCAGTTGCCCCACTGGGCTATATATCATATATAAATATTAATATATATAAAACACATATATAAAGAAATAAGTTGTGGGGTAAATACAGTAATGAGTGGGACAGGCTCTTCAGCTGGCGCTGTGCACAGGGTCAGGTGTTGGTCTAAAAACTGAACACTGACAGCCTACACAAATAACTGATAAACCAGGTGGTCTGTGGGGACCTGCTGTGCCCTGGGACTTTCTACCAGAGGTCACTAATCTATCAGACCTGTCTTTAGGTTTCAAAAACTTCACAGGTCACTTGGAATGAATAGAAGCAAGCTGTAAAAGTGTCAAGTGGCCTCTCTACTTGTAAATCCATTTCCTCTTTAGTTCACCCAACTGTATCAATCAGTAAACAATCAATCTCATTCCTCCTCAAATGCTTGCAAAGAGCTATAATTATCTCCTCCTCTTCTATGTACTAAAGTAATGAATGCCTCCTCAGCCAGAGTCCTTGAACCCCGTTATCTTTCTCTCAGCATCTACTTTATATGGATTTATCATTATCAGCTGCAGCTGTGGGGGACCTGTAAAATTTCTGGTCACATTATATTACCAAACTAGGATTCAAAGGAACTTCACACACTTAACAGTGAGATTAGAGCCCACCTTGGAGCCAAAGGATCTAATAAATTTGTGCTTTTTCCAAAGACTATTTAAAATAACTATGCCTTTGCATTCAACATTTCAAGCAATCAAATTGTGTATGTACTCTCATGAAATCCACATGCATTTCAGTTTCCTCGTTGGATAAATTGAAGGTTCAAGAATTTGGTCTATGGTGCAAATATTCAGTTACCACATTGGAGGTGTGTGTTCTTCTGCAAATGTGAATTTTCCAGTCACAGCTCTGGTCGGGGAAAAAAAAAAAAACAAACCCTTCACAAGTTTCTGCTATTGTAGATATAAGTTGTAACTGGTGCACTGAAGACACGAAACCTTCTGATAAGCTCTTAGAAATTCTTCGGCTCATGATTGCTCTAATTGATTAGGAGAAGCCTTTGCTCAGACTGGGCAGCCCAAGATCCAGCAGCTCACTCACCATGCCTTGCTTGAAAGGCATTGGGAAAGCAGATTGCAGACCCTTAGTGCCATGCAGCACCCCTGCCATTGCCGGGACTGGGATCAGGTCTTCAACAGTCTATTAAAGCATCGCGTAGTCGGGGAGATCCCTGCCCCCTGGAAATCCATGGTAAAGCTCTGTAGAGAGAGATTTTCTTCCCAGAGCGTCGATTGGTAGTAATTGCTCATTTTTTTGGGATGGGGATTTTTTTCTTTTGTTGTGTTGTTCTGTTTGGGTTTAGTTTTTTGGCAGCATAAGAGCAATCCAGTTCTTGAGAGTACTGAGGTCCTGTCCATACAACGTCTCCTTGTGCCCACAGGGCTATGCAAGGGACAGCCCTTACCCAGCCGGGAGAGTAACACAGTTCCCTCAGGCGCTGTGTGGGGGCTGCTGGTGCTGAGGAGGTGCCAGCACGCCCCAACACCCAGCCCCAGCCCCACCCCTCAGCACATATGGGGGAAGAGTCAGCAGTAAAAAATGCCTATTGTTTCAGAAAGGAAGTGACCCCTTTTCTCTTAAATGCTGGGAAATTGAGACCTCATCATTGGTGAGAAAAAAAAAAATCACCTCTTCGAAGTTAAAGGGAAATACCACCTGAGCTGTACTGCCAGCAATGTTAGAGAATGTGGCACAGTGACAGAACTAAAGGGAGACTTTTTGTAAAGGAAGGAAGGAAGGAAGGAAGGAAAATGAGGGAATGCAAGGACTTAATGGGAGAGGCAGCCTTTCATTTCTAGGCCATGAGTTTGACTCCAGCTCACTAGTCACTGCTACCTAATGATTCTTCAAAAGCTGATCATCATCTCTTAGCCTGTTACTTGAAGGCCACGGGCCCATCACAGAACCAGTCTTGCATGGCACAGGGTTTTAAGCTGGAGCCAGATAGGAGTTGCTAGGCAGGCTGTGTGCATACTCTATGGGATGATGAGGAACCTTTTTTGGGGCTTTGCATGTGCATCTTACTCCTGTACTCAGAGCTAAGCAGATTGGTAGGAGTGCTGGGGTTCGACTTTGGTCTTCCTTTGCCGGGCAGCTATGCAAAGTCCCTCTCTCTAATAACCCAAGTCATTGGGGATGCCCTTTATTTTTGGTGCTCTGTTTCTGTGGCACAGTACAGTTGAAAAGACCTGGCCACATGAACTGCAATGTAGAGGGTGCTGCATGTCTCGTGGCAGACAGTAGTATGGGGAGGAATAGATTCTCTGAGTATCTTTGGACTGCTCACCCCTCACCGTGGATGGGTTTACTGTGCACACAGACCTTGCATCAGCTTTGGAGACAAGCAGAAGGCTGCCACGGGTCCAGTGCTGCTCCAGCAGCAGATGAATTCAAGGGGAGCTTTGGCTCCAGTTGTACCAGTCACTGTGCACGCGGTTAACAGAGATCCTCCTCTGCCAAGTAGCTTACAAATGAGGACGAACATTTTGACAGGAAAGGTGGGCAGAGACTGGAAGGGAGGAGAGCAGCAAAGGGCAGTGCTGTATAGTGTAGCACTTCACTGCCATTGGCAGCACTCATCCCACTGCCAGCCTGGCCTCTTCCCATCCAGCACTTAGCCAGATACATCAGAAGACCATGTGCTATGATATTGAAGCTGGTGCATCAGAGGCCAAGGACCCCCTCAGGGATGTAGCTTAATGAGGCTTGCACTGAAGGAATTGTCAGTGAAACACAGCTTTGAGCCACAGGCATAAATGCAAAAAAAAAGAAAAAAAAATCAGACAGGGTTCCAGTGCTTTGGAGCATGGGGATTTGGATACAGACTTTGGTTTACTAGAAAGATGGGAGCTTTTGCAGGAATTGGGCCTGAGCAGGTCTGGAAACACACAGGAGTTTTGCCTAGGTGGTTGTTCGAGTTCATCTCTTGCATGCAAGTTACTCGGGATAAAGAAAATGCTTGAAATCAATTTCATGCTTAGATATCCACCCTCTTTCTCCTGGTCAGAAATCTCTGTATTAATGCACCAGGCTGAGCTGTGGCAGCTGCTAGTTTTTATGCAACTGGAAAAATACACTTGGACTTAAAACTCCAAAAAAGGGAAGCCTTGGGACAGGAGCTGATGGGAGGGTATTCACCTCTGAAAGACTTAAGTTTCCCTGTTAGGCTATGCTAACTGCCAACAGAGAAATATCCTAGAAAACAATGTGGAAACGATGCAAAGGAAAGTTCTAGAGTCTTAGCTGGGACACATCCATTCCTTTCACTCCCTACTAATTATCTTCAGATAATAGCTCTATTTCAGTGTTACCACCTTCCCGTGAGTTGGGAGGCAATCTTATTCTCCAGCTGTACAGGCACAGGAAACCCAGCAACTTTCCCAAGGTTCCATGTAATCAGTCGCCGTCAGTTACAGCATATATTTCAATCCAGGGAACCCTGTTTATCTCTAAGGTGATTACAGAGCTGCATAACCCTTGGAGAGGGCTACTAGGCAAGTAGCACAAGCTACCCTGAGACAACGTTTGGCCTGGGCACGCATGCCGAGATGCTTCAGGAAGCTATACTTACTTTGAAACACGCACACAAAACTCCACTCCTTCCCTGGCTGCCGTACCAGTGTACCAGCTGCCTAAGAGCTGCAGCGTTTGATACCTTACCCCCACCCCAGAGCGGTGTGGAAAACCAGTCCAGGGGAAAAGAAACAAAAAACAACAACAACAAAAATCTTGGCTGAATTCCCAGGAGTAGCAGTGTCAAACTTGGCTGGCCTCCAGCACAATTAAATACATCTTACCATCGTTAATACCACCGTTCAGCTCTCTGAAGTTCTTCACACCTCCTTTCAGAAGTCTCTGAGCAGGATTGTAACCATACCCCAGCAGCACGCTCCCTCCAGTGCCAGGCAGAAGTTCATCTCCTTTGCTTGCTCGCTTGCGTGCTTTGCTTAGGAGCACTTACAGGTCAAGTCCTCAGCCAAAATTAGCTAGCTAACACAGTTCTGTTAAGGGCCCTGGAAATAAGTAAATTTATAGCAGGTGAGGTTCTGACTCAAATTTTTTTTTTTTTTTTGTAATTGCACAGATGAGCTCTATTTGCACCATTCTGGTGTTTGTTAGCAATATGCTTGAAAGAGCTGAGCACTTTTGGATGCCTCTTTCAAGATATGTAGCAGAAAAAATCTGCTTGTTTGAAGCCCCATGATTCAGATTCCATAACTCAGTTAACAGAGAGGAAGAAGAGAGACTGTTCTGTCAGTGAGGTGCAACAAGAATGACTTGAGTTTCAGGTCACTGCCTTAATCATGGGAGATCTCTGCTGTAGCACAGATGACCTCACTGACCATGGGAAAGTATAATTGAATGAATGAGGATGAGGTGCCTAAGTGTGTTGCAAAATCCTACCATCCTTTGCCTCTATTCTGGTCTTGTGGTAGGGGGATGATAACATTTTGCATCATCACAAAGGGTTGGGAGGATAAATAAGAAATGCTCAACACTGTGGTTGACAGGATAAGACAGTGCTGAGATCAATGGTTTGCAGCCTAGGACAGATAAACAAGAAGGTTTTGTGAAACCATATGATGTTGCTAGTGACCACAGTAGGGGGAGAGCAGAGGACTTTGTTGTTGGCATCAAGGCAACCCTCACACAGAGGGTCAGAGATTTCATCTCATTTTCTAATTTTTTTCTACTGCAGCCAAACTTTCTGGTACACATTGCAGCTTTTGTAGTCATAAAGGTATGAATTAAAGTGTCTAACATCTCCTTCTGTAAGTAGCAAGACCTCATTTTAACATGCTGCTTCCTGATTTCAGACAAAGAAATGTTTGTGTAGGCCAGGGCAAAACCAGTTAAGCAAGAAAAAAAAAGGGGCAGATTGAAAGAAGTGAGAGAATCCAGTCAAAGGAAAGCATGGCATGATTAATAAGTGAAGGCAAATCAGAGTCTGTGGGAAGGAACTGCTATTGCATATAGTAATTCCTGGTAAAACTGACACTTGTTTGGTTTGTTCTTAAAAGTAAGTGCAGGAATGCATCTGCTCTCCTCCTGACTCTCAGTGGCTTTGTTGGCCAGCTGGAGTGGTGATGCCATCAGGAGAGCCTGTAAGCCTTGTATTTTTTCATGCAGATACATGCTTTGCCTTTTGCTGCCAAGAGGTGTTGGCAGCTGAGCCGGTAGATCCTCTTCACTACAAATCAGAAGTGACTAAGCTCCACCTCCTTCCAAGACCTGGCACCCAGCTCTCTCTTACACCTGGTGTTTTGCTGTGTGTGAAGCTGCAAACCAGCCACCTGGTCTGCAGTTCAGGGTCCCTCATGCTTATCCAAAAAGTAGAAGGATGAGAACACAGCCCTGCACAGGCAGCTCCTGATGAGCTTCCCTGGGCATTTCTGTGGGCAGTGTCTTTTTCTTGTCCCTCGCCACAGCAATGTACTGGTGTTGTATTGCAGAGGTCTGGCACTGATTGTCCCAAATGTGACTCTTTGCACTGGAGAGATGCCTGTGAATCCTGCTAAGGGATGCAGTGCAATTCTGTATATGATAAACAAGATCTTATATAAGGTGTTATAAGCACTATTTGCCCAAGTGCCACAAAAAAGCCCATCGGATCGGATTATTTATCACTGACTGCCCTTTATGAAAATCCAGTGTAAAATATTAAATGTGTGGATGTCTATGAACAGCAAAGGGCATGTTTCAGTGGTATCCCAGGAAATTCACAAGATCAAATAAAGGAAATTGAGATAAAATAGAAAATGTGCATGCACTAGTTAGCTTGGCCTTAATGAGTAAAAGTCTGCCTTGTCTGTGTATATTGCAGAAAGTGAGCTGGAGGAGGGAAGGCTGGAAAATGGGTTATTTCTGAAACAGGGAGTTTTCTGGGTTACTGTGAAGGAGAGCTGCACAGCAGAGCTTTCCCTGCTCAACCACTGGTGGTATGGATTCCAGGCACAGTTACGTTACTGGGAGTGAGTTTGTGAAGCTGCTGCTGGTTTGATTCAGGCAAAAAGAAAGGAAAGAGGAGGGGGGAATGATAGGAAATTGAGTAGGAAGTAAGATATCCAGAAAAGTGTATGCATTGTAGCCCTCTGAGGTGCTGCGGGTTAGGCACTAATAATGGTGGATTGATACCAGAGAAACTGAAGTTTGTACTGCAGCAATTCCTGGGTCCAAATCCACAATCAGATGGATTTGGAACTGAGATTTGCAGTTTGCTAAAGGGTAGATGCAGAACTTTCACACTGGCTCTCATACCATCACGATCCAGAAGTCTGCACTATGAAATATTATATTAATAAAAACCGTAAGAAAACCATGGGGCAGATCTTCATCTCCTGAAGATCAGCTTTTCATCCAGAGACTGTTCTACCACGTTACTGTGTAAAATAATTGTGATTTGAAAACAAGTCTTCTTTGTCTATGTGCAGAAAGCTCTTGAACAAAGCTGCCCCCATCTCCTTACTCTTTACAAATAGGTAGGAGTTCATTTAAAGAAATCTAGCGAAAATCACACCAGGAGTGAAAAAGATCTACAGGGCCTCATTTGCTTTTCCTATCAGTATTTGCTTTTTGTCACCTGTATGTGTGCAGAGAATACTGCAGAGATTACCCAACAGTTTGCAGATTGCTTATTGCAACCCAAAATTCACTTAAGGCTGTGGAAAGAGAGATTTTGTTTTACTCTTTTTTCTGCTGGTTCAGAATACATTTATTTAGAGAAAATATTTAGCCGTAAATTAATGTCTATTGTGCTGAAAGAACATGTACTTCTCTTCATCTATATGCAGGTAATCACTAAAAAGTCATCTGGCTACATGTGTTCTTTTCTAGCTATCTACTAAATCAGAACTCTGTGTGCATTTATGAGTCCCCCTAAAGGACTCTGGGGCTATGAAACAACAGTTTCGTTGTAGCAAAGCTTAAAAGAAAGCTTCATATACCTCAAGAAAGCAAATTAGGGCCGTCCCCTTCTATCACCTTTGTATAGGCTTACTTACACATTCCACATCCCTCAGGACGCTGAGTTTTGTTGCCTTCTGTGACCTTCTACTTGTTTTCTTTTAAGCAGGTAAGAAGAGCCCACCTGCTGAGGACAAAGTTGTGTTAACACACATGAAGATATTGAGCAACGAAGGAATTCAAAACCCAGGGTTAATGCCAGAGGCTCCAGCAGACACAGCCTGCGCAGAAGAGCCCCATCTTGCTGGCGCCAGCCTCCCACCAAACTGCCTGGGAAGTCCAAGTGCAGCAGCCGCACCGGCAGATCCAGACTGTGAAGATGGCCTGGCAAGCACCGACTATGTAGCCACCCTGCCTGACCTCAGTGCCTTCGAGTCCAAGTGCCGGCTTCATAGATTCTCCAAATTTGAATCTGAGGACTCAGGGGTTGAATTGCCAAGTGGGGCTAATTCTCCATCAACACCGACTGGCTCAGAGAAGAGCTTTGTGCTTCCCAGCAGAGACTCATTTTGTGACTCGGGTGTGCTTAGCACCTCTTCTTCTCCAGAAATTGACCATCAGCTAATGAGAACATGTAAAGAACATGCCAGAAAAGTCAGCCTCCAAGATCCAGAGAGCAAAAAGCAAGATGATTACTACAGCCAGGAGGCAGATGCTGTGCAGGGTCCTACAGCTTCCCTTGAAGACTTCAGCGTCCCTCAGGAAGAAAGTCCCGATGAACATTTTGACCAGAGTGACAAGCAGTTTCCAGAAAAGGAACCTACCCCAGAGATGGACCTTTCCAGGGAAAGCACTCTTTCCACCCCAGGTCCCATAGAAGAGCCAAAGACAATTGTTGACAATTTCCCCGAGAATTTTGGCAGTATACAAGACCTTCAGATCCATGGGCATCCACTGAAGAAGTACCCCACAACTGACAGTCTGAATGAATACATGGATGAATGCTGTAGACTGAGCGAGGTAAGAAACACCTAAACGGAATATTAGATCTAGGCCTGTCCAAACACCCCAGTAAGGGTTCAAGTCCTGTTTATCACAAACTAGGACACATCTGAGTGAGTTTAGAATATCTCCCCTGAAACTGTTGTAAGCCGTAAATAATGGTAATTGATTTTTAAGATGTCTTTTCATAGCAGTACAATTCTGAAGTAATTCATAAATATCAGGTCTGGGTAAGGATGACAAATAGCTCTTGGAGATGTGATGTTTCAAAAAGCCCCAGAGTAGAGGATGGACTTGATTCTGGTCTCAAAATGAAGATTGTGAATCATCCCTGGGAACAGCTGGACTGCTGTTGGGGCACTGAAATTTGGAAAGAACTTGTCTAAGGGATATTTCATTTCTGTCCAGGCCTGTTGTGTCCTGTTGAGCCAACTCTCCCAAATAATATATGAGCAGGGAGCTAATGCACAAATTCAGATCTTTGCAGGGCTGGAGCTTGAGATGCCATTTTAACTCACCAGCACAGCTGTGATGGACCAAACTGCGAAGACATAATTTCAGCAAGTTGTCCCATTCCATAGTTCCTCTATTGCCCGTTGATGGGGAGACTGTGCCACTGACGGGACAATAAAAAGGTCTTCTGTGCATCTTCTCCTGTAGCAGATGCTGGCAAGCACTCACCCCAGTGCTTTGCCTGAAGCCTCATGCTGCTGAAGTGGTGGCAGATCCCTGCCTTGTCTGCCCACTGCAGTGGATTCCAGGAACCAGCATCAAACTGTGCATAGTGGGGATTTCTTTTTAGGGCATTCATTGCAGTAATAGCGACAAATTGGAATGGGAGATGGGTGGGAGGAAGCCAAGTGACAGGTGATGGTGTGCTGTGCATACAATTTAACCATGATCTGTCTGCCTCAGCCACGAACCATGAACCATGAACTATCAGGCACTGGACTTCCTCTCCAGCATGCCAAACCCTCTCAAGCAGCCAGGAAGGTCAGAGATGTCCCATCTCTGTTAACGTTGCATATCAAGGCAGTACAAGCAATTCACAATCCATCTGAGCAGTCTCTTCCTCCCCAGAGCTGTCTCACACATGGCAGAAGACAGATGTCTTTTTCTCACAGATCCCAAACAGTCAGCGATCTGTTCGTTTGGCAGAGTTCAAGAAAGGATCAGAGCAGCAGAGTCTGACCATAAGGAGACTTCATTAAAAGTTACCTAAATTCTCTGTTGCACTCTGGAGGACTTGCAGCCAGATTGGTCTTGTCTGACAGCTCTGTATGCCCGTGAAATTCTTTTAAATCCTTTGTGAAATGGAGCCTCAGTTTCCCAAAGCAGAGCATTTAAATAAATAAGAGAATAAATTAGAAAGAAGCTGAAGAGGAAATGAAGCTCTTGGTGGCTTATCTCCCCTCCTTTTTAATATCCTCACTGGCTGAGTGCTAAAGCTCTGTGCCCTAGAGCACTTTTCTGTCTTTGTTTTTTGAGCTGTATAAATACAGCTGTGACCTAGATGCTGAGGAAGTTTGCCCCTCTTCACAGAGCACCTCCAGGCTGCTGTATCTCAAGAGCAGCACTCTTCAAACTGCTGTGATGCCAGGTAGCACCCAAGCTGATTGGGACAAGAAATGGCCACTGGCTGCTGCACAGCCCTGTGGCTGGTCCTGCTCTGTGTGCCTCAGAACATAAGGACAGGCTCTTGCAGCTGCAGAGCCTTCTGCCCTCACCAGATCTGCACGAGGCTGACCTGTCTTCACTGTCATGTAACAGAGGTGGGACACAGTGAGACCTGCTAGGAAGCAATGTCCAGATGATCATTTGTCCATACAGCTGATGGATCCATCTTGGTTCATCCCAGCTGAGGCTCTGCTTCAGGCATACTCTGTGGTTTTCACATGGGCGTGTAATCTGTCCAAGACCCAACATAATACTTAGAAGCCAATCTATTCTATGGCCTGATGTCTTCTGAGGGACTCAGATACCCCTAGAAATGCAATCAGTGTTGTCTGAAAGAAAGCAGGCCAGTACAGGGTATTCCCACCCCGCTTGGCAAGAACGTGGCAAACCAAATTGCTCCATCAAATCAACTCCTGCTGCAGTAATGTTGATAGACATGCAAGAGTGCTTACACTGGCTTAGATTTAATGCTAAGTGACAGCATTATTTAATTATAGGTGACAGCAACTTCCTCAGTTCTGTTGCTTGTTTTGGGAACACAACTTTCAAGTAAGAGAAGAGCAGTTGAGTTTCCCTAGCCCAGCTGGCTGGGGCAATGCCAACAGCACTGCTCTTACTGGCTCACCACAGCTGAGCAAGGATTCAGTCTCTGGATGAGGTTGCCTCTTGATGTCCTCCTGACCTCCCTCAACTGCTGAGGCCACTTCCAAGAGAACAGGAAGGAAAATACTGAAAAAGAGAGACTGGAAATGACCAAATGTTTTGACCATTTGGATACAGTTGGTGAATGGCTCTGGCTGAAAATATACATCAAATCATTTCAGTCTGGCATTTCTTAAACAAAGCTTTCTGATCTTTTGTTTTGAACTGTTGTTATTTTGAAATTTGCTTGCATTTGGAAAGATGAAAGAAAGTGGAAGCTGTCAAACAAGAAGAGAAAGAACTTTGAAGCCTAAATAAAAGCATTTCCTTTTAATCAAAATTAAATGTTTGGGGTCAGTTTGAAGATATATAGCTTTTGATGCTTTTGCTTTACAAACATTTCCTCACACTTCGTAAAGTTTACATTTAAAGTCAGCCCATATTCTAGAAGAAGAGAGAGGGTGGAAACATTGTCATCATTAAATGAAAAAAACTTCATTATTCATGCAGTGCAATTTATCCCAGGCCAAAGCAGTCAAAATGCTTCTCTACAGAGTGCTATGGTTCAGGGGAATAGAGCAGAATAGCGCAACCTGTGATGGTCATCCCCGTAGCCTGTGCATGCTGCTCAGAGGAAACCAGAAGCTATCAGCCAGCACAGCCCCTCCTGGACAGCAGGGTGGAGCACTCAGAAATATACAGCACGATCCTTCTCTTTCCTGTTATTCACAAGGCTCCTGGTGCTGTCAGCTTCCAGTGACAAATGCTTCCCGCTCAACCTGTGGCGTCACTAATCGGTCACTCCGAGTCCATGATGGGAGGCTCGTAATTATGTTCCTTAGCGGCGGTCGGTGCAGTGACTGTGCTGCCTCTGTACTGGCCATGCTGATGTGGCAAGCACACAATGAGGGATTTATGGGAGGATGGAGCACAGTATAACTCAAAACTATCCACAAGAGAAAGTGAAGAGCATTGCGTGAAGTGCAGAAACATAAGTCAATGCAAAATACATCAGTGAGCTCTTGTCTGAAAGAAGAAAATTTTCTCCTACAAGCTGCCCCATCACCTTCTCCTGCTGCCAGGTCCAGCCCAGGACAGTTTTCCACTGAGCCCAACTGACGAAAAGCACATCTTGTGTATCCAAGTAACATATAATGGCTGAAATGAGGCAGGATAAATTGCTGATTAGATGATCAGAAATGCAGATTTTGATTACAGATCAATTGACAAGGGGCTTGAAAGCAAGTGTCATTCTTGCAGCTCCCACTGAACTTCAAATCTTTCTAGCTCTCTGATGCTGCAGTGAGCACAATGTTACACAGAGACAAGAGGGACAGGCTTCCACCTCTGTGACTCAGGTAGCCTCAGAGGAAAAGTGATTTTACACTAGTCAAAATATTGCCTGGAGGGCTCTGGATTAGTCATAGTTCCCAATGCAGATACTGATCCTGTATTTTTAAACTTCCTAAGAAATCTGTGGGCCAGCACAACTATGATGGTTTATTACCAGAGACATACATACCAAAAACATGTCCCCAAAACTTATTCACGTGAGCACTGACAAGGGCAGAGATCTCTTTTTAGTTACACAGGTGTAAAGTCATTGTAGTGCACCTCAACTCTGCAGGGTCAAAACTGTAATGGGAGTAACTCAGCACAGCATAGCTGAGACCCTTTGACTCCTTTTCTTCCAGATGAGGGTCTGGCTCAGTCTCATGTACCTAAAAGTGAAATCCAGCACTTACTTATACATTATGTTGTTACTTTCCTAGAGCAACAGTAACCATTTGATTCATAAATTGTGTCTGTCTGATCTTTGTCATCTTTACCTTACAGGAAAGTAGGCAAGGTGTTTTTCCTTCTTCGTAGGTTTCATCAACTCCAAAATGGGCATATATATAGCTTTTGTTCCAACACTATTTGATAATTCCCATGTGTGGAGTGGAAAAAATTTCAGTCTTGTTAGGTGAATGTTTTGGGAAGCTTCAACTAGAAGGACAGAGACTGGAAGAGACTCATCCTAGAAAATGTTTGCAGCTTTTCTATGGTTGCTCACTGTTCACTACTAGCATAAAACTGTCTCAGGTGCTGAAAGGAAAATATTTAGACCAGAATAGGACAGACCAGGTTCTATGCACTTGATATCACCAGAAGATAGCAAGGGCTGTTTAGGTATTTCCAGTCTATGAAAAAACAAAGTCCTTGAAGGGTTCCTAGAGAGGCCCTGTCTGCGCAATTGTTTTGGGGGAAACCAGCTACATTGCACAAATTTTCTGTATCAAACGCCTACCATATCTGAGCAGTTATGATGCTAACAGGCCCTGTGGCAGGGCAAGCCAGGTGAAGCGACCCTCCCCCAAAAGTTCCTACTCTTGCATGCTGACCACTGAGGTGGCTGGCCCTGCAGTAATGTGCGGGCGCAGGAGGCTCTGCCTGATTTGCCTTTTGCTCATTTGCACTTTCTGGGATCACTTCAATAAAATGCAGATAAATTTCCTATCAAATAGGCCAAACTGCCTGCCCTAAGCAGCCTCTGGAGGCTGGCTGTAAAACAGGGGTCTTCAGCATGTTGAGTCCAACCTTCAGTCTGGTTTAAGTCCTCTGCAGGGGTAGATCCACCCAAGACCTAGAGCAACTACTCTACGCCTTTTCCCTCTCATTTTTTGGGCACCTGTATTTACTCTTAGGAGTTGGAAGTTCTAACTTTTGCTAAAAGCCAGATTTTCTCCATGCCTGCCCCAAACACACCTTTTCTTTCCAGTGCCCTTCAGCCCTAGACACAGAGTGCTGGAAGTCAGGGCCACCTTCTCTTCTCTTCCCCGTGCCCATTTTGCCCGACTAAACCCAGCAGCTGCAGGCATGAAGCAGGACTGTACAGCATTAAGTACAGGACAAACAAAAAGAGAGTCTCTACCGAAAGAGGTAACAAATGTTTCATGCTTTTTCTGCAGTCTAAGTTAGAATCAAATATTTTATATCATCCTCTTCTCCAAGACCTCCTCTGTCCATTGTAGCCTCCCCTTTTGCTTCCACAGATATAAGTGGTTAGATTTGGTTCAGTGTCTCCTTAGAGTAATACATGTGCCAACAGTCATCTAACAGCAAACTGACAGAAAGAGGAGTTGCTAGATGTGCAAAAAGAGGGTACAGCGTGCCAGAAAACTTATATTTTCAAGGCTAATGAGGAACATCTGACAACCCATTGGGACAGCATACAAAAAATGACTCTTCATTTTAGGACTGCTCAAAATGGCCAAATTTTCAGAAGCTGATACTCATGTACTTTCTGAAAATCATGCTTCTGAAGCTAGTCACCCCCGAATCCCTAGCTGCTTTCAGATATGTTGGTTATAGTGCTTTTAATTCAAGCTTTTCTCACCAGACACCACACAGGCTTTGGTCTCCCTTTGGGTCCTGGGGCTGTGCCCCTTCTCACTGCAGAGCCACACCAAGTACTGAGTTGCATGGCTGAGTAACTTCTGTCTTGCCATCACTTCTGCAGGCTCTGCCTGAGAGGAAAAGAAAAATCATGAATGTGAATGACTGGTTGGCTTGGAGTCAACAACCTCTGTCCCAGCCTCAGACACAAAAACATCTGGATATAATAATACCTGTTTATAAATAACGTTGTATCATCATTTGTTTAAAAAGGAGTAAATCCTAATGTTGATTATTTTTGAACACACCACGAGCTTTCTGACATAATGAAAAGACAGGAAGAGTCCCAAGGCTGGCATTTCCCCAAAAATGTAGATTGTTGTGGGAAAGGAGACAGAGTAAGCTTCCTGCTTTTGTAGAGGGAACTTATTTTTTGAAGTAAGATAAACTCAGAGCACTGCTTTTGTAAAGATCGAGGCTTATTTTACTTACTGATATCACACGCACATCAGCAGGCAGCACCAAGGTGGAAGTGAGTCTCTGCACGTGTGTGTTTGCATCACGTTCGACACAGCCTGCTCACGGCACAGGGGAGGACACTTGCTGTGCATAGGGAAGTGCTGGCACCAGAAATGGTGAGGTGCAGAGCAGGAGGCTGGGAAGCATCATTGCCTTTCCTCTGCCACAGGATTTCTGTCTCTGGCACTGCCCTTGGCTGAGCAACAGTGAGACTCTGGCAGGTCCTGGGTGAAGAGAGATTGGTAGTAGAGATTATCCTACCACAGCCAGACAGCAAAGTTGATCCTGCAGACTTTCTTTGGGCATCTCTTGAAGACTGAGAAAATAGCAACAGGGATGTAAGTTGGGATCTGCTAAAGACCAGTGGAAAGATGTTCCTTCTCTTTGGCAGCTTGGTTCAGACGTCTCTCTCAGAGTCTCACCAGTGATGTACCAGTCTGAGAACATCAGACAGAATGTACCCTCAGGTTGGCCACAACGCAGCAAATCAATGCAACCTGCAGATATGTGCCTTAGGGTAGGAGCCAAGCTCAGCCTCAGTACACATAAGTGTGATTTGCACTGGGGACTATGGGCTAAGTGAGTCATACTAGCCCCAGCCATCTGTACCAGACAGTGGAATCATATTTGTTTGTAAGGGTCCTGTGGGTACTAAAAGACAAAAATTAGCCTGAGAGGTGGAACTAGAAACAGGTTGTCATGAGGTTTTCCTCTGTGTCAGCCTGTGATCACTCAGAAAAGTCCCTCTGATTGTGGATATTGCTGAGTAATCCAGAAAAGAGCTCCAGCAAGCAATGCTGTAGCTCAAATCTGTCTATGACCAAAGCCCCTTGCAAGAGGAAGCACACATGACTGTAAGGATTGTGTAAGGCTCTTAGCTGCTAGTAAGAATTGCTCTGTTGTTACTCCATGGTCCAAGATGCATTGTCTTTGCAGGTGAACCAAGGTAACAGCAAAGCCCTGGGATCTGGTCTGGGATACCTAGAACACATTTGCCAACTGATTGAAAAGATTGGGCAGCTGCAGGAGCACAACCTGCGTCTCCAAAAACAAGTGTGCAGCTTGCAAAAAGAGCAGAAGATGTGCCAGTTAAAAGAGGTAAGCAAACACCATAGTAATTTCCATTAAATTATATAGTCATGGCCCAGATGGAAAGTTCTGTGTGAGGGAAGATGCTAATTTACCATATCCATCACCCACCTGGGCTGGGTACTTTGGTCTTCAGGGAGCCCTTGTCCACCACGATGGGCTTCGTTTCCTGAGGGTGGGCTTGGGTTTCTGTTCCTGTTCAGTTTTGTTTCCCAGATGTGCTTGCTTCTGTTGAGTTAAAAAGCAACCCTCTCACCTCATGCGATGGCCAGCTCTAAGTAATTAGCTTTTACTTCTTTATAAAGAGAAGTTCCTTCCTGGGAACACATCTCCTCTCCTCAATGCTATCAAAATGAAATCCACAGATCTCCTTAGCAATTGTATTTTCAATTAAGAGATATTTCTTTTCTTCTGGTTTCAAATGTCAGAATCCCAGAACTTCTCACAAAACAACACAATGGGCAAGAGAAGTAGTGGTGCTACTACCCACCTCTATGCTTTCTTTCCCTCTCTGTGCTTCTGAGCTGCCAGATGAAGAATCTCTGACACAAAACATCTCAGTGTTCCCATTTGTCATTTTTATCAGCCACAGCTAGCTGTGGAATTTGACTGAAATCTGCAAATCAGTGTCCACCTAAACAGCATTTTTTTAGCCCCTTCATATTTTATTCAGCTCTACCCCACCTCAACTTCTTAGTTCTTTTTCTTCAGCCATCACACAAGGTTTCCAGCTTTTTTCTTCCCCTGCCTTTCTGTTTATTTTATCACTCCTCAAAGGAACAGAAGGGGTTTGTCACACTCAGCTATTTCTTCCCAGCTGTGCTATGGTGAGTCTTTTATTCTCCTGATAGCATCATTCTTCCCCTGGTGCTGCTCTCCCACCTGCTGGGACTGGATCTGCAGTAGGTGACTGACTCCTCCTCAGAGCCAAAGCCAAATTCTGAGTCAGGTTGCAGAGCAAAGTAGCTTGTAATTTCCATGTACCCATCTCATGCTCAAAGGAATGCAGCCTCCTACATAGAGCCTGGGAATTGTTAACACATTTCCTGGAGCTTTACAGCTGTGAGTCATTGTTCAAAGTAACTCTTCCAAGCTGCAAACTCATCTGGTGTATGTGCCCCCTCCTCAGCTCCCACTGAAATGAAAGGCACCGTGCTTTCATTTAAATATTTGAAACCTTGATCTTTTTGGTACACTTCAAGATCTCTCAGCAGTGCCTTTGGAGATGCATTTGTCCCATACTGTTCAGTGGGGAACTGGATCCCCAGCTGTAAAATTCAGCACTTGCAGTGTGCTCTACAAAACTGAATGCTCTCCCAGGTATCTCTGTGGTGCCTGCATCTCCTATATTTTGAGCAGCTCTCTGCCATTTTGTTCTTTAGTCGTAGAATAGGAACCCTACTACCGCATTTGCCATGAGACGTGAAGATTGCTGTCCACATCATATTTTGGGGGGGCATCCAAAGGCTCCTTTACAAAACATGTTCACTCTTCATGAGCATGGAAAGGTCTCCATGTCCCAAACATGGCTAGGGAAGACAGAACCCCCAAAGCATTGGTTAGTGTGGTATTAAGAGCTGGTCGTGAGGATTGTAGATAACCAGTGCTCTCAATGCTGTTCTTGAGAGTAACAGACATCACCACAGAGACTGATGACACTTTGATCCTCGGTCACAAAGGGAACACTGTTGCTCCCCATCCTTTGCTTTACAGGGAAATCTATAATACCATGGGCCAAACCCAGCATCTTTCATCAGATTTTCAAAGCACCTCCCAAAGGTATAGGTAATGCAAAGTGTCATGCTGTTGTGACAACATATCTCTATGAGAAGTGACATTGAAACTGTCAGTTGCTTGTCTCCAGAGCTAGACTGGTGTTGGCCTGTCCTGATTCCAAAACCAATAAACAGTTTAGTTCCCTTTCTGCTTCAGCTGGATAAAACTCTTCTTGCTTCCTGCCCTACTAAATTCTTGTGCAACATGGTCATGCAAGGTACAAAATCTCCCCTTACCACCCCATAAGCTACAGCAGAAGTGCACTGGCTGAAGTACCACATACAGTCAATCTGACTGGTAACATGCAAGAGAACTGTGGCATCCCACCAACAAAAATACAAAAATATTGTTGTCTGTGCATGTTCCAAAACAAATAACATTATCTTAAAATTCAAGGCATTGTTATAACGGATCTGTTTATTTACACTAATGCCTTGGCTGTGCAGCTCTGTGTTTAGACACTTGTATTCAGTTCTTCCTAGGAAACAAACCAAAAAGATGCTTAGTGTCAAGCAATTTAAGTTAAATACTAATGAATCCATGAAAACTCTGTATTACCAACTCCAGGCTGCTTAGCCATTTAGAAAATTAAGTAATTTGTCTGGGTTCTGGTGGGTTTCAGGACAAGGATGGACATCCTGGGCTGGAATGATTGCAATTTGTCTATGCTATTGTGCTGCCCAGTTACCTTGTGCTGTTGTAGCCCGAGAGCCTGCATACTTTCTTTTTGTCTGGTATAGGAGTACCTTCTGCAGCATTGCTCCTGTGGAGCTGCCAGCATCTTCCTCAACTCACATCAAGACATGAAAACAATTTTTGCTGGGAGGAGCAGACCTCACAGCCTCTTGGTTCACACTGGAAACCCATCTGATCTTTCCATCATCCCAGAAATAGGAGCGAACACTGAAAAGCTGGGCAGCTGCAATGGTGAGTTCAGATACGTCTAACCTGCCCTCCTGTTTGCCACCATTTGGTCAAATAAGCTGACCAGCCACTTTCTTTTCCCTAGGAAAGACAGATAGGAACAGAGCAAGGTGTTAGTAGAACTAAACCTTAGCTGGAGATCCAAGAGAAGCAATTTAAAATGTTTTGTCTATACGTAGGATTTTAACACTGGCTGCTTTGCTTGTGTGAATCAGGGCTTTTTGCTCTGCAGCTATGGCTATAAAGATTAGGACAAATGCATTATAAAATATGTCTTTCTGTTGGAAACTTAGCATGCCTGAATGGGTCCATTAGTGGAGCCCCTCTGTGTGGCTTTAAAATCTTCCCAAGCAAGGTAGGATTTGATCTAAGATGGAAAGCCTTAAGCCTGTTGTTAGTCTCCTACCCTCTCAAGTAGGCACAGAACACATTCCTGGAAGATGACTTGTTCTATAGACCAAGTGGAAATAAGCCCCAGCTGCAAAGCTTGGATCAGAGACCAGCTTTTCTAGAAGGCTGAGACAGACTGGGCTCAGCCTACTGATGATAAAGCCAGAGGAAAAGTCTGGATCCAATGTTAGATGTGAACCAGCTCACTAAGTGAGGCTAATGAGTTTATTTCAAACCTTGGACTTCAGCCTGTCTCTAATAACTGGTGAAACAAAGAACATCAGCACACCTCCTAGGAGGACTGAGTGAGGGAGTAACTGGCATTAGGGATCTCCAGTGCTGAGGCTCAAAATACCCTCTCCTGGCACTTTCAGAGCAGGCTTGGAAGGCAAATAAGACCAGGAAGAAACCCTTAGAAAGTCCTGCCACGGTCAAGTATTTTATTGGAGCATAAACCTTTTCTCCACTGCAGTGTGGCATGGAGACATATGTGGACTCATCCCATCTTTAAGTCCTTAGCGTTCTCATTCCATCTGGAGTTATAACTTGCTGGCAGCACTGCCCAGAGGCCATCCTGGCAGGACACTGCTAAGAAAAGTGAGCAAGTCCTTGCATTTTATTGCAGGAAGCGAGAGATACCCGGAATCAGGAAAGAGCCAGCTGATGATGGGGCTCAGGAAGTCATCAAACAATAGGAACAACAAGGAGAATGAGTTCAGAGAAGCTGGTAGTATGGCTGAGGGACAGGCTTTTCCATCAAAGGACCCTGCAGTAAGAAAGGTGAGTGATAAGCTTGAAGACAGACCCTGAGTGGGACCTGTGGGAGAAGCAGAGAGAAGTTCTGCTCAGGGAGATGAGTGTGGGGTGCCAGGGGAACAAACCAACCCTGTCTGCTATCAAGCAGGGCTGGGGCAGTGAGGGCCAGGATGGTTTGTGTCTCTCTACTCCCAGATTTAAATGAAGAAAGACTGTCTTTGTGCCAAGAAAGGCACAAATGGATCACTGGTGCAAGGGAGAAGAACACTGCAGAGAGCATGGGTTTTAGCCCTCACCAACTCCAAATAGCTCTGTGTGTGGACTCTCTTATAAATATCTTCACTACTGATGTTAGTGAGATTAAACCAAGCATTTATTACCACAAACAAAAATTTTAGTGGATCAATCCTAGGCTGGGTACACTTACTACCAGACTAGCAGCATATCAATGTAATTAGCTCCAGTCCCCAAAGCATGTTTTAGGGAATCCATGTCTCAGAAGTCCAAGAGAGCCAGGATAAGTGCTTTCCTCTCCCTTTCTTTCGCATTGTTTGTGGCTGCCTCAGCACTTTCATGTTCCGGTGGGGATCAGAAGTGCTGAAATGCCAGCGCAGAGACTCTAATCAGAATATTCCCAACCCAACAGGAAAGAGGAAGGAGTAGGTCTCTCACGGGAAAGACCTTCTCATGGAATTTCCACCCTGAAGTTGTAAATAGACCACAAACACTTTGATGAACCTCAGAAATCAAATGAAGGCTGAATTCTGAAAGGTGCTCCATGTTCTGGTTTGTGTCCAGCCAGCTTCCAGAGTATTTTAAGCACATGGGAAGTCCTGATGACTTCACAGGCCTGAAGAACTAAGATCCATGCTCTTTAAACTGAATCCTCGTGTTCTCTTGTTACATCACACCTTAATATTGTCACTTAGTATTAGGTTTTGCAACCTGACCATGAAATGCCCCATTTATTCCTACAGTGCATGTACTGTATGGGAATTCTGTCTGCTACACTCATCCTAAGGGTACTAGGTACTATAAACATGAACTGGCAGTCTAAATACCAAAGAGAGATGAGAGGTGGTGAAAGAAAGAAGGGATTGTCACATACATGAAGAGACTGAACAGTAAGGAGATAAAGGACTTGACCAAGGCTATGGGTATATGCCAGGGCAGAGCTGAGAACAAAGCCTAGTCTTTTGCCAACAATGGGAGACAGTCCCACTGGCTTGTTATTTATCAATGTGTTTGCCTTTTGTTTTTAGGGTGTGGATGTCAGCAAGAACATCTCGGTACGTACTGTCTTTGCAGAATATTTTTAACTTGTGCCTGCATTATCAGGGACCAAGCTTCTGTACTGCACAGCATTGTACATGAACAAAAGAGGTTTGTTCACCCCTGAAGTTTACTATCAAAGTAACAGACACACTAGTATTATGACTTACCCGTGTGGTCCCTTGTTCTGCCACCCCCACTGCAGACGACAGCCCTCAGGAGGAGGCAACTGCTCAGGGTTTCTGCGGTGTCATCTGTGCTTGGTTTTCTGAGACAACACCAGCACAACAAGGGACTAACTGCCGAGGCCTCCAAACCCTGTCACAGCACACATTAATCCTAGCAGTAAACACAAAGGTTTGCTGTTTCCATGAGTAAACAGTCTCGCTTACAGGCAATTAACTCAATAGCACAGAATCTTGTGTTGCAGTTCCCAGCTGAGCCTGTGACCTCATCTGAAGTTTTGAACTGAAAACTTTGCAGAGCCCCAAGAAGTTACTGCAATGGGCACTGCTGGGGCTGGTACGTGTGGCTGGGCAGCTGCCAGGTTGTGCTCTCAAGGTGGCCACAACTCCTGTAGTAATGGCTCTGCTGGTGGCGCAGTGGGCAGGAACCTTGGGACAGGGCAGAACAATGCTCAGACCGCGATAATGATTTGAGAACTTTACTGAAATGGGAATCGTTTCTACCCATTATGCTAGTTCTGGGGCATGATAATTTTTGTTCTGTTCCCAAGGTTTTCCAGCCATCACTTTAGGAAATTTAAAACAATATAGAAAAGAAAAAGTTAAAATTTTTGATGCTTAGCTCCTTTTAGTTCATGAGTCCAGATGACCTCCGCCTGGAGAGGATAAACATTAGGGATGGCCTCCTGAGACTCCCTGACCTCCTGATAATCTCTATTAGCATTTCAAATGTAAGGGCCCAATAGCTGTGGCTTGCAGACGTGACAGGGAAACAAAGGCTTGATCTCTTCTAATTCATGGTCCACAAAAGTCACCACCTTGAAAAGGGCTGATAACAGTGCACCTGGCCTAATAGAAAGGATAAGAGAGTCAAACTGCTTTTTTTGGGTGTTGTTGTAAAGGCCCGCTGGGCGCATGTGAGTAGGTAGGAAACCAAACCAATCTTCCTTTAGTACAGTATAACAATAGGGTAAAACTGCCCTTAGGCAGCTACTCAGCACTCACCAGTGAGGTGCCCTCACTCTCTGAACCTTTAAGTCAGATAGAACAGCAGCGTCCTAGACAGGAAAATGTTACCAAATAAAATACAAAAAAAGGATGGTGTTAGTCACAATTCTTCCATCCCACCTCCTTGTGCCCTATATAGGTACAGGCTGGCCACTAGGTTTCGTTGCACAGTGTTAAAAATTCTTCTGAGGAACCTGACCCCTATCTGTCTGAAAGAAGTTTCCGTTTTCCCACCACCCTGGAGTACCCCAAAGTATCATATATTGGCCAGAAGAGGTCTGCCAGCAACTTGCCACTGTTCCTTTCAAGTTGTGGTTTCTTTTTGCTCCCTAGGGTGAGAGCCATGCTTGGGGGAGAATGAGAGATCTTATGAGAAAGACACGGTTGAGAAATCAGAACAAGCTGGGACTGACCTCTGCTGCTTTGAAGAGATCCTGCCCACAGTTGTACAGGTGAGGCAGTGCTATGGGAGATTTTCACTTCGTGTTGGGAGGAGGTGGTAGAAGATTTACCTCTGGTTGTTGATGCCTGGAGAAGACCATTCCTTACCTTCTCTACATTGCAAATGCTGGTCCTGACCAGCAGTGCCATTTGCTTTCTTAGTGCCCAGGTGCTCTAAGATCCCAACTGTATGTTACCTGTGTGAGAATAATGGAAACATTAGGGTCCCTAAAAGACAGTGCTTACCCCCAGCAGGACAAGGGGATGATGACAATTATCCAGAGCCACTCTGTAGTCTAATTATTTGTCTTTCTGCTCCCTCCTAAGCATTACAGTCAAGGTAAATGCTCTCCTTTGTCCACTTTTCCACCTTTCATCCAGTGGAACAGCAACCAGTGTGATGGGATGGAACAGTCAGGATCAGCTGGATGGTTTCCTGTCAGAGGAAGGGAGATGAAATTTACTGAGCGTGTGCTCATGAGTGGGACCTGTTTGTGCTGTAGATGAATATTTGGGTCAAGCACGAGATCTTATTTCTATTAAGAGTTCCATGCTGGTCCCTTAGACAAGTTTGTCTACCAGGCTAGTTACAGGCTGGCCTCTGAGTTATACTGTGTGGTGCATGTCTATTTGACAGTGCTGCCAGCTACCCCTTGTACAGATATTCCCAGTGTGCTTGCCAAGTTCTCCCAGCTAGTCTGATGAATTTGGAGTGTTTGTGTATATAATCAGGTAACAGGAAGAGCCTGGGTATCTTACTCACCAAAGCAGGAGCATTACATGGAGCTGTGCACCTCCCTGTATGTTTTTTCAGCTGAGGTCTCAGTAACCTTGAGCAGAACAGCTCAAATGTGCTTAAGCCCTCCTCAGGTTTTAGAGGGGGTGATGGTGGGGAAACAGCAGTTGTTTAAACACTCAGGAATGTCCTATTGTTCCCCTTAAGACAGCCTGTACCTACCTTACAAAATACATAAGGGAACTGGGAATCTTGTAATTACAGCTAGAAAAAAACCCTCTGTAGTTCATGGAGTGACTTTTCCAGCTGGGAAAAGCTTGGTTGGGGCCCAAGCACACGTAACAGGCGAGCTTCCTCCTATTGTTTGGGAAACTGAAAGAAACACAAAGCAGAAAGAGATCAAACAGTTCCATCTAAAATAGATGGTGAACCAGCTGGGGAAAAAATACAAACTCCTGTGAACCTTTCCTCTAAACCTCAATAGAACCAGGACTTTATTTGGGTTTCTGAAAGGTTCTGTCTCTTTAACCTCCTGCTTGACTCTTTCTCTGCAGCACAGAGGACAGTGCCAGTGCTTTCTGCATGAGAATTGAAGGCTAGATCCTCAGGTGCCTAAACTGATATGCTTCCAAAAAAGGGCCAGCCCAATAGCTCTTTAACAGAAATTGTAGCTCCCTAGAAATTAGTCTCCTAGACTGGACAACTATTGCTGTCATGGAAATGCTATAAAGTGACATGCCTCATGGACAATTTTTTACCTGGTTGTAACCGGGCAGCCCCAGACATCTTGTACACTGATTTTTCCAGGCTGCTTTCTGTAGCTGATGAATGGCGTTTTCTTTTACTAACTTTCTTCTCGTGTATATCTGCATAAACTCCTTGCCTCTACTCATGCCCCTTTATCTGCCTCCATTTTCTTATTCCCTAGCCCTATCTGTATTTGATCTGTCTCTTTTTACCCCAAACTCAGCAATAACAACGTACGAACACCGACCTGGAAAATTTGGGCACTTTGCTCATGGGGCATATGGATATGCAGTTGCCTTCAGGCTCCTATGAAATAAAAAGTTAGGCTTAATGGATCAGTGACAGACCAGATCAATGGCAGGCCGGCAAATGCTGCTGGACAGAAAGACAGACCCTTTGTAAAGCAAGAAAGTCTCACTCATCTGTAGCTCTTGGCAAAGCAAGCCTTGAAGCCCTGATACTCTCAGCATTTAAAGCCACTGTCTTTATTATAATTTATGAAACATGTTTGTCCTGGCTCCTAGTCCTGTTTGTACATGCAGGCATATGGAGCTGGCTGGCTTTTACTTACCCAGGCTTCCTTGGGCTCCATGTCTCAAACTGGAACAAGCTGGATCCCAGTGCCCTATATTAACATACAACTCCGAAGGAAGCAGAGTTTGTTGCTTTTGACACCCAGTCCCACTTGAGTCATTTGGGCAATTAGAGAAAGTCTCTTTGTTTTTGTTTTTGTAACTAGGTCAAAGCAAATCCCCTTTTATGCTCCCACTCTGTGTATGACGAATGATCTGCTCGAGGGTGGTTGTTTTGTTTTTCTTTTCTGTCTCCTTTTTTTTTTTTAAAACATCCACAAAATAATTCTCATAGTAGAGAGAGAACTTGGTTCTTCTAGTAGGGGAGAGGGGGGCCTGCCAAGGTAAACATAACCAGCATAAGACTCAGTGGTTTGTCATACATTGTTCTAAACAGACTCACGTTTTCATTTAATTTTTTTTTTCCTGCTAGTACATTTATTCCTGCAAAGCAACATCTATGTTGTGCAAAGGGGCAGAACAGGCTGATGACTGACTTGAGCATGGTAGCACAGTAGGCAGCACATGGACCCAGCTTTCTAGGACAGGATCTAATGTGAGCAGCTTTGAGCAATCCTCTCCTGATATTCCTGTGCAGACATACCCAGCTGGCTGTCTGTGGGAGCTGTAGCTTTAATGTAGCGGCATGGCATGAGCTAACATCAAACAGTATTTTTCATGGTAAAGATAATAGTTTCAGTTTGAAGCCACCAAAAGCTTGCTGCTGTATGACACCTACTTTGTGGTTAGGGTGAAGTAATTAAGGAAGGACAGTGCAGCTCTAATGTTACAAAACCCCATCTTCAAGAGTGTATAGCAAAGGTTGAAAAGGGCCCTAGAACCTCAGACCCAGGTCTGAACACTGCTCTTCACTTGAGAAATTACTACTAAGGGAGATCCCTCTGCTCAGGGTTGAGAAACAAAGAATTAAAGAACAACATCAATGCAGAAGTTTGACCATCCCATTGTAAAAGCACTAAGAGCTGAACAAACAAACATACAACATTTAGATAAAAAACAAAGTAGTAGTAGCTGAGGACAAAATGAGTCTGCAACCACATCAGTCAGGACTTTGAGTTGAAAATTTTTCAAATCAAATATTTGAAGTAAACAGCCATTTATTTTTTGTAAATAACTTTCAAATATTGTTTAAAAAAAACCCCAAACTAGAGCTTTTCTTTCTTAAACAGAAGCTATTTTAAAGAAGTGTTTAGAAGGTGTTCTAAAAGGTTTGTCTCTCGTAAATCCTGGAAGCCTGAACTAAATCATTTCAACCAAACAGGATGTATTATACATATTTTAATCATGTGTAATAAATAATGAACAAAAAAAATAGGCTGGAGACAGCCCACAGCAGCTAGCTTAGTGTTGCTCTTCAAAACACTTAATTTCCTACTTACTACTTCAGGCCAGAATTTTTAAATTCCCTGTGACATTCAACCATGAGTCTATGCCCTGGCTGCCAGCTAGGCAGAAAACACTGAAGTAGCGGTTGCTCTCAACAAAATGATGTTTGTGTCCATCCATTACAGTGTGACTCCATGCCAAGTGCTGCATTTTGTGGCTCTCTCTTTTTTTCCATGCTGCCACAAATATTTGGACAGCATCTGTTTTGGAATTTCAGACTGGAGAAAGGGAAGCTGCTTTGGTTATAGCTTGGATGTTGGATACAGATGCACAGCATATTAATGTTAAAAACAAAGCCATGCGTTCTGACCCCTGTCAAATTCAATTGTATTTTTCTGTTTGTTAAGGCCAGATATTATGTCTTCAGACCTGAAGAAAACTGAGAGGAACTCCATGATCATTCTGGGACAAAATACAAAGAATGAAAACATGTGGCCTTTCTGACAACCTGAGTCAAATGGAACAAGGTAAAATAAGTAAAGCAGCATGTGTTGTTTGTGGGTTGGGATGTTTTTTTGCCTCTTCTCAGCACAGAAATGAGGTAGTCCTGTTCCTTCATCCAGACACACTCCAGCATGCAAAGATAGCAACAGGTCTGATTTTTGAAGTTCAGATTATATGGGTTTACACCTGCTGAGGACTGGCCCATATATCTTCATTTTAATAGTCCTCCAGTTTTTGGTTTTTGGGTTTTTTTTTATTTTAACCCACAATTTAAAGGCAACTGTAGTCATACAGACTGCATCACACAGCCTTTTTACAAAAAAAATACAGCAGCAAATTCATTTATCTGCAGTCAGTGAAAAGACTCCCAAATAATAAGCCTACCAGATGTCTTGGGAAAGAGACAGTCTGTCCTTAATAAAGACTAAATGAGAACCAGCCTTCGTTTCATCTCCCACCTTTCCCGCTCAGCCCACAGGTTAAATGCAGAGCAGCTCTCCCTAATCTCACGTTCACTGCATGTTTCTGTTTCAGAAAGGCAACATGAGAACACCAAAGGACACAAAACCAAGAACTCCAGGGTTGCTTTGTGCAATCTGCATCCTACAGTTGTCAACAGAGCAACTCTGATTTGAGCATCGAAAGGGAAAGAGGGAAGGCGGAGGTTGAGAAGAGTCTGTGGGCAGATGCATCCTCAGCTATGTATGGCTTCCCTCCTGAACCTGAAGTGTACTTACAAAACTCATGGATGAAAACTGCTATTAGCATCGTGGCAACATAACCAACAGAGACTTTTAAGACTCAGAAATTCTTCCTTCAGTCTGGGTTAGGAACAGAATTATCTGAAACACTGAAACTTTGAAACTGTCATTGCTTTCTGGGAACCTTCTCCAGCTGAAATAAATGTAGGCTTTATGGGACACAGCATCATCTAAAGGAGTGCCAGGACTCCTTGCCCAGTGCAGAAGTGGCTGTTGAAAGGACAGCCTCCTCCCTCTAGGGGCCTGAGCTGCAGTCTCTGCTTGTTCCTAGCACAGCTCCTCCCGTCAGTGCAGCATATGGCCAGCTGTGCCATTTTACTGGAATCCAACAAGAAAACCAAGTGTGTAAAGCTGAAGTCATTCCTGAATCCATGACTGGCTTCCCATCCCATGAGCCTACTCCTTCTGCAGAGGCCCCCAGACTCCAGTACTATCCTACACAGAAGTTAGCATTGTGCATGCTCATTGTAGAGACCAGAGTGAGAGGTACTGCAGGAATCAGCCTTTCCAGAGACTGGAGGGTGCACCCACGGCAGTGTGCCTCTGTTTCATTGGGCAGCCCTTGTGAAGTTCTTGTGCTATCAGTCTTTTAATTTTTTTTTTTTTTTTTTGGCAGGGGGGTGCAGGGGCAAGGTGGGACACCAGACTTGAATTCCTACTTTTAAGTTACATTCAAGTCCTCTGTCTGTGCAGGTGGGGGCCTGAGGCTGTAGGTGGAGCAGTCACACTGCCGTGTGGCTCAGCCAGCAGTCTCTGATAGGAAAAGGTGAGAGGGAGAGCAGAGCAGCAAGGCAGTTATTTAAATACATCCTTTATAAACTGCTGCTTTTTTGGGATACACTCATAGTGTCACACAATTCTTAATGTATTTGGTGGCTGCCTTATTGCCACGTGTTCACTGATTCCAGACTCAAGGAACAGATAGTGCATGCTTCTGAAAGTCCCATGGTTGCAGTGGTCCCTGCACACTAGCTCTCATTGGTACTAGCAAAATAATTAATGCACATGGAGTAAAGATTTAAGTAAACTAAACTTGCCAATTGATAAAACATCATTCTACCCCATAAATTAAAATACAATTATAAGTTAAGCAATTACTCTTTAAAAATCTCCCCTGAACCCAAACTTGCCTGGGAACCAAGATTTAAGAACGTTCAGCAGACTTAATTCTCTCAGTAACAGATGCTTCTCCATTGCTCATCCAGATCAGCTGGAGTCCTCCAAACCAGAGCAGGATCTTTTCTGGAATTCAGAACAGCTCAGCCATGCTCTCCCCAGGGCAGCTGTGGTTTGCAGGGATGAGTGAAGGCAGTAGCCCACGCCTCCTTCTCCAAGTACTCAAAAGGGTTGCTACTGTTGTTACTTAGCACCTCAAAAAAAAAAAAAAAAAACCCACAAAAACCCCCAAACAAAATAACCAAACCCCAATTAAAAAGAAAAAGGTCTGTGCTGACTCAAAGTTAGCACCCTAAAGTAGGTGCTGTGTTTCATGTTTCAGTTGTAGCTGCTGCTGCTGCAGCACTTGGTTATTCACTGTGTATCTTGCTAGCTTCATCCAAAGCTAGAAAGATTTATTCCTTGATTATTCTGTGAATAATCTGTATATCTCGATAAATACAGGGAACAAAAATCCTGCATTTACATACACCCTCCATTATCTCTCCAGCTTTACAGAGACTGTAAGGAATGTGAATCAGTGTAAACTGAATTTAATGTGTTTTAAGACGTAGCATCATGAACTGATATTTCTTACCACCACCTCCATTCATGTTAAAAGTTTGGTGGTTTGGATTTTTTTTTTTAAACTCAGATGAGCTAGCACTCTTTTTTTATTACAGCATTATATTAATTATATTCATGTATTTTCAAAAATAAATGTATTTATAATGTGTAACATACTGTATAGTTCTCTACTCCAGAATGCATTGTAATACAAGCATAAGACATTTAATAAAAGCATCACTATTAGGATAAATGTCTTCAGATTTTATTGTTTTTAGTATAGCAACTGCCACACCTTTAGGGTTTCAGGTGAACGTCGCTGGTCAGGAAGAGAATTGTTACCTCCAGCTTCTAAAGAACTTCAACTCTGGCAAAGAAACAAGTTTGCTCTTTTGAAGTAGGTGCTATTCTTAAAGATCTAGAGGGCCAAGAGAGCCTTTGGAAAGTTCAGATATAGCAAAACATAGGTGTTAACTTTGAGCAGCCCTGTATTAGGTGCTGTTGCTGGGCTTTGCTTCCAAAGCCACAGAGCAGGCAGCCACAGACAGGCAGCACACACACCACTTCCAAGAAGACCCAATGAAGGCACTAGGGGCAAAGTGTCCTGATGCTCAGCACCGGGGCTTCTTTCTGCAAATCTGGGTTCAGTGGCAGCGCTGCACAACAGCCTGAACTGACAGATGGCCTCAGGGCTGCCTTTCCTCAGCTCCTTCATTCCCAGCCAGCAGTACCCTCCTGGACAGTGCAGCTTTCCTTCACCTGCAGGCGTCTACATCACTGTCTACAGCACCTCACAACACCTTTAGTTCAACAGTACAACCGGGTGGTACAGAGTGAAGCCAAAGAGGATGCTGACATGAGAAGTCGCATGCAGGTACTCAAAAGTCAATGAGACCCAATTAGAGAAAGTAGAGGCCTAGAAAAAAATAAGCCAGAAACACACCTGTAAAGGTAGAAGGAAAATAATACACATTCGCAGAAGGAAAAGTTGCATAGCAGGAGCCATGAGAGCCACTAACACTCCAGTGGAGTTGGAGAACAGGCAAAGAAGATAGGGCCAATACACCAGAGGAGGAAACCTCCATGTGGCCTAACTTTAACCCCATGCCAGGGTTTCACAGGAACAGCTTGCATCCCTCTGCTGCTCCTGCCCAAGTAGCAAGCCTCAAACACAGAAGACTTGCTAGAGTAGATAAGAGAATTAAGTTCACTTCTCTGCTAACCCACTTGCCTCTGCATGCACCCTACATTACAGGTAGCAGGTCCATTACAGAAAGACCCAGCTGTGCTCCAGAAGGGACAGTCTCTGCAGGGAAATCTGTCCAATTCCCAGAGTCTGTTGACCCAGAGCTCCCTGCCACTGTAGGATGGGTTAGCAACACCCTGGAGGGGGCAGCAGGGACTTGGCTCTCCTAGCCCCTTCAGCGTCCACACAGGCATCCAAGCTCTCTAAGGAAATATTTCTGTCTCCCTTACGGAGGGATAGGAAGGCTCCAGCAGCAGCCAGGGAGGCATTTAAGTCTCCGCTTGAATACTTAATTAAGACCAATACCAGAGCACCCTGCCTGGTGGGCTGAAAAGGTGTGGTTTATATTACTCCTCTAACTGCCTGTTAAGTAACACTACAGACAGCTATTAAAACCTTGTCATAAGGCACATTATGAGTTTTCACTCTGCTTTCCCAGACAGAGCTCCATGTGTACCAAGGTCATTTAATTGCCAGAGGCACACCCTAAAGGAGGAGGCTCTTTGACCTATCTTCAAGCTGAAGATTGTTTCCAGCCTATGATCTCCTTCCCTTCACCCTCCCACCATATAACTTGGAACAGTCTTTTCTTCTGATTAGATTAAAAGCAGGCAAGACTAAGTCACTGATTACACTCAGAAAGTAGCAGGGAAGAGTAGTTCTGCTAGAAAAATAAAAACATGATTCCTCAAGTTTCTTGGAGTAGGAAAGGAATTAAAAAGCAGATTCCAGCACCTTAAACCCCACTAATCACACAGTGTGGAACCTAATTAAAAAGAACAATATCTGCTACCTGAAGCAAGCTACTGATCAGTTCTTTGTTTCCATATATAAGAGCTACTCTTCCCCTTTGAAAGCTCCAAAGCAGTACAATTGAGAGTCCTCTCCTGCCTTAATAGGGGGAACTTCTGATCAAGCCTGTGGGGAAAGAGGGCAAAAGGGAAATACATTTTTCCTTCCCATCAAGGAGTACCCCATTAGCTGTCAGGGAATCTTAGTGTGAGTCCAAGCACCAGAGTTCCCCCAGGCAGGGCAGGAAAGGGAGGAGTGGAGCCCCTTTCCTCCTCTGGTGCCTGGAGAGCTTTGCTGTACTGCTTTTATCCACGACCTCGGAAAGCTAAGAACAATGCTGCCCAGCTGCTGTGACTGACACAACCCCACTGAACTGCACCAATGCTTAAAACAGCAAGTTTTATTCCTCATCTCAGGAAAAAAAAAAAAAAAACGCACATCTCTGGCACTGTTATGCCCAGTGATGTCAAATAAGCTTTAATCCTTTGAGAGCTTTGAAGACTCCTAGCTGCCTGCTCTCACATGAAGGTCAGAGATTAATCTTTAAATAAAGTTTGATTTTTTTTCCCTGAAGTTCAAACCACCTAGGCTCTTTGGGTATTTTTCTCCCAGTTGGAATGATGTTTCCTTGTTCTCATTCCCCAGAAAAATCCCACCTGCCACCTTCTGTTTCTAGGGCAAGAGATGTAAGTTCACACATACAGCATCAATAGAAAGGTCCATTTCTGCAGTGCTTTGGCATCCTTGCTTTCTAGTTGTAGCACATGAGGACAGCCCTGACTTACCTAATGGCTCAGGCAAGCAGGCGATCTCCAGCTCCTCTGCACACACTACCTGCTCTGCATTCCCAAAGGAGGAGTAGCTGCAAGATCCACTTTTAGTTAGTTTTGCTACACTTCTACTCGGTGTTTGAAAGGAGCAGAGGACAGTAATTTTGAAGGCTATCTCAGTCACTGAGAGAAATGCAGACACCACCCAGCATCACTCCTGCCTCAGTCTGCAGACCAAGCCATGACAACAGCTCCCTCATGTAGCTGGTGGAGGGTTACCACCAAACCCAGAGCAGAAGAATGCCAGAAAGTGAGATGGATTCAGAGCATTTGGAAAGCTTTCACAGCCATTGGGATAATTTTTGCCTTGCAAATCAAGTCTTACAGCTATGGTCTGTAGGGAAAGCAGTACCACAGACCAAATGGTTTGACAGCCACTTTATTGCAATCCATTGATTTCACATGTTGCTGACACCTTCCTTTGCCACAGCACAGCAGCTACAAGGACCATGCACAGAACTGCCCCGATTCCCACAGCTGCAAACCCCACAGCCCAGGGGACTGCAGCATGCACAGCTGCTCCTGTGGGGGAGAGACAACCCAGTTAATGCTCCCAGTGAGGCACAGAGATGCTTTAGGGGTTTAGTCTTTCCGCAGAAAAGACTCAAACCAGCCCTCTTCCCCAGACTGGCTATGCTGGGCTGCCACACTTACCAAGTCCATCCTTAGCTGTGTCCCATCTTAGCTCATCCAGGAGGAAAATCACAGGGCCTTTGCTGGAGACGTGGGAGGCACCTTCCTGAAAGTGATGCTCAGCACTCCTTTTACCCCCTACAGAGCAATGTGAAGGTTGTACTTGAGGTGTATAGCCCTGAAGGTCAGCTTCTCAACACACACAAAAGCTCTGAAGGCCAAAGTTTCCATGTGAGTCCACACAGAATTAGGAGCCCATGAAGACCTCTGCCTTTTTGGCATAAGAGCAAGGGCCTTTAGTCAGTAGAAAGGAGCAGGAAATGCCTTGTCAAGCTGTCCATGGCTCAAGGGAATTAGTCTATAGTCTATATGTCCCCGACCCCTGCATCTTGTAGGCTAGACCCTCGTTGCCCCTTTGGCTAAGGAAGCAGAAGGGTAGGACACTTACTGGCTCTAGCAGGACAAGTGGCGGTGCAGGACTCCTGTACAAACTGGTGGCACACTGAAGCACTGCAGTGAAAGTACACCTAGAAAGAATGGAACACAGCCTGGAATCACTCAGGCAGTGTCTACAGACAGGTGATAGCCTCCTATGGTGCTTTGACCCCAGCCATCAGCTAAGCACCCATACAGCCACTTCCTCACTCCCCCTACTCTGCCCCAGTAGGGCAGATGGAGAATAGGAAGAGCAAGAAAACCTGTAGCTGGAGAGATAAAGACAGTTACCTAAGTGAAGGAAAGGAGAGAGAATCAAAAAACCAAAGCACTAGTGATGCAAAGGCAAATCAATCCACTCTGCTCCTACAGGCAGACTGGTGCCCAGACAGTCAGAGCATCAGCTACACTGGAAGAAGAAATCCCTCTGTGTTTATTGCTGAGCATGAAATCATCCAGCATGGAATATTCCTTGGGCTTGAGAGAAAGCAGAGAGAGGAGAAAGAGCCTTGGTACTATGCAAGCACTACTCAGCAAACAGCAAGAACATTGGAATGTTTTCAACACAGTTTTAGACACAAATCCAAAAACACAGCATCAGGTGGACTGCTATGGGAGGAGTTAACTCCATACTAGCCAGACCTAGCACACCTGGTCACAGAAAGAAGGCAGGAAGGTCGGTTTGGCTTGTTTCAAATCCAGGCTGTAGCCTTGGAGCCCTCTGCTGTCCGCTACAAGGCGGCTTCGGTATCTTTACCGTACACTTTCAAACTCGGTGAAATCTGGCATTACAGCACTTCTCACACCCATCTGGGATACAGCTGCCCGAGCACCACTATACTGCGACCGGTGTTGGATACAGCTGTGACCTGTTTTGAGTATCGATTGGTTCCAGGAGTGCTGAGCAAACAGCACAAGGCATAGTGAACTTCAAATGACTTAACTGTGTAGAAGTTCATGATATTAAGAGCCCAGATGCTTTACAGATACTGAAGGCTATTTCAAGTCATTTTGGCTAAGAAATTTGGTTTAGAGACTATTGATTAGCATAGCTAGAGCACACAACCAAAGCCAATTCACCAGAACAGCTTAGGCAACAAAATAACCCTTGCTTAAGTAAACAACTACCCTTCTAGTGGGCTCATTTTCTGTCACACCCCTCCAGCGATGTATCTTACCTCTACCATATTCATCTCAGGAAATAGAAGGGGATAGGTTGATGCAAACTTTGTTTCAGGAAGGGATTTTCCTAGTCTTTGCTCCTGCCCCCACCTTGACCCGCCATCTCCTTCACAAGGAGGCCAAGCACTTCATAGCTATAAAGTGGTTCTTATTGCTCACGTTTTACTTGTTCTCAATAGGAAGCTAGGCAGCCAGGACAGGATCTTACCAGCCCAGAGAGCTTCTCTTGGGAAGTGGAGTCCATAAAGGTGAACGTGTAGAGGGTGAAACGCTGGTAGTGAGAGGGGAACTGTAGTCCTGAGGCAAGACTCAGAGGCACCAGTTGCGTCTGATAGTTGTCCCCTGCATAAGGGCACCTGAGGAGGAGAGGTGAGCAGTAAAAAAAGAGCAAGTTATTCCCCTGATCCAAAGTTATTTACAAGTAACTTACCCATCCACCAAAACAGGCCACTGCAGCTGTTGCTGGGGATTGGTACTTGGTGTGGCCCAGCAGTGGTGCAGAACTAAAGTCAGGTCTGGGTCTGTTCTCTGAAGGATCTTGACTTCTGCATAAACAGGGTCTCTCAGGGTCTTCACAATAGGATAGTCACTGTCAGCATAGTAGGAAGTATAGCTTCCATCTGGAACAGAAGATACCAAAGAGCCATTTTAGAGCAGGAAGAAACAGGAAGAGGCATCCTGAGAGCATCCTTTATAGCCATATCTGTAAGTTCCCACCAAGGCTGGGAAATAGCACTAGATTAACCAGTCAATACCCCCTTATTACTCAGAGACCAGAGCCCTGCGCCAAGAGGCTTGAGTAAGTCCTGCAAACCTCTCCTACCTGAGGCAACACGCAGCTCCAAGGACAGAGGACCTGGCTGGGACACAGCAGGGAGTGGTGGCAGTGTGAAGACCTGAACACTCAAGGGAATGGAGCTCCCACTGATGGAATAACTACATCGGACATGTAACCTGGTAGGACAGGAAAGCTCCAAATCAGGCAGAAAAGAAAAGTCACTCTGATATCTCCTTTCCCCAATATGGCAACATAATATCTACTTTAATTAGTTATGCTCCTAATATACCTAATCTTTCTTCCAACACTTCCTTTTAAGAATAGTTGAATTCTCTTTGGACTTTGGATTTGGTCTCCAGAGTGTCACAGATCAGCACCAGCTTTATTCCCACTAACTAGAGACATACCAGTCCTTAGTCCACTCCAGTGCCCTGTTGTGAATTCAGAGATTGTGACAAGCAGGAATTTCTCCAGTAACATTGAACACAATGGCAGCCAGCAACATCAGCCCCCAGGTAATACCTGAAAGTGCTATCTCTAGTGACAGAGCCAAGGCTTGCAGTCTTCACATCCCTGGATGCCACCAACTCATTCTCATATATGGCCTGGTCTCCAGTCACCTGGAACAACAGACAGGCAACATCACTGTGGTAAAATGAGGCTGGATCACTACGAGGCTGGAGAACAGCACTTAGCCTCTGGAAGTCTATCGGGTGTCTATTAAATAGCCAAAGCCACAACAGGTTATTCCAGATCTACAAGCTTCTGCTATTCCAGCCTCGTGACACCTGCAGCTCTTACCTGAAAAGTGGTGCCACAGGCAGAGAGCGGGAACTGGTACACAACGAACGCATTGTTTTTCACAGTAGGAACACAGCCAGTACTGTGTCCACTGGCCAGTTGCACCGAGTCCAGGACAATGGGTGGCAGGGTCACATCCCGAGAAACAGCAATGGAAAACTGGCCATCTGGTGTGCAATGAGCTGTCACTGGAGGAAAAGATATAATCAGTCTTAAGCTCAGGGAGAAGAGGGGTGGAAAGGAGACTCAAACATCACAGTAAAGATGAGGCCAGCAAACTTTGCGAGTTCTCCTGCCTTTAACCCTGAAACAATTGCTAAGCATGGCAAAACCAGTGCAACCAGCTCTAACAGCAACATCGATTCTGGCCACAAACCCAGGTCTGTTGCAATACACTTGAAAAGGCTGGTAACCTCCACAGAACACGGTATTCTTGACAGGCAAAAACATAGCCCTAAGCCACCTGCAGGACTGACAACACACCAGCCCTGCTCTGACAACGAAGTGAGCAATCCTGTTTTGAAGCAACTCAGTAGGAGGGGAGGACAGCTGCTCAGGCTTACCTGTGTTACCAAAGTAGCAAGCATTTACTCTATCTCTAGGGTCATAGCAGCAGCCTCGCACTTCACAGTTTCCCTGGTTGACAGGCAAGGAGGCACACGGCAGCCGGTCCTGGCTGGGAACAGCCGAACAGACACTACTGCTTGGAGCATCTAGGGCTGGGAAAAAAAACAGCAGGAGTTTGCAGCTAAAGCACAAGAGCAGGGGGACAAAGACATAAAGGACTTCGGTGGAAGGTGTCCTGGTGACTCTGCATAAAAATGAAGGGAAATTAGAATCAGGTGAGGGTTAAACACATGGCCTGGAGGTGGCATGGAAGCCTGCTCAGAAGGGACACGCATTTCTCTGGAACAGAGTGTCCCCCAGAAGTCATGTACAGGAGACTGGAACTTGTATGAGATTTCTCAACATAAAGTGTTTTGGATCAACTCTTGGTAGTTAGGAAAATCATTGTACCTAGTCTCTGGCTCAATCCCTGAACTTGCAGGGACCCAAGCAGTCAGAAAATGGCTAGGAGACACAATGAACGTACTCATCTGCTGATCCTGCAAAGATGCACAAGTTCCCAGCAAGTTGGTTGTTTCTATGTCCAAATCCCTTTCCAGGGAGTTTTCTGCACAGCAATAAGTCCTCTTTCCTAGCCCCCAGACTGACTAGGAACAGCCAACTGAAAGGAACGGCACTCATCACCACAAGATACAAGCAGCTGTCAGAATCTTACCAGGAAGGTCCACAGGGCACCTGAGTAGTGTCTCTTCATGAAGAACCTTTTGCCCAGCAGCATCTGTTCCTTCAAGCCCAACCAGCAGAAGGTAATGGCCATCCTAGGGGAAAGCCACACCAGTCAGGGCAGCCACAGCAGCAGTAGTCACAGTCCCAGCAGAATCCATAAGGTCACTCACCCATTCAAAGATATAACAGCCAGTATAAGAAACCAATACTTTCCTGGAGCCATCTGGAGTCCCAAATACCAACAGCCCACAGTCAGAGTCATTCTGCAGAGCATGTGCCTTCCCCTCAGTATCTATGGAAAGAGAAGACAGCAGCAGTGGCTTTAACATCCCACATTACAGATAGGGTCCACTACAATCCTACCTTTCTGTAGGAAACAGGGACCTAGCCAGTATTAGTGTCTGGAGCAGCAGGGGTGCATGTGAGAGAATCCAGCAGCCAAGGCCATCTAGATCCAGGCACAGTACTTCACCAAAACCCTTGACTACTGGATCATATAAACAGCCTCCTTATTATACAAGATGCTGAAAGCTGTTCAGTAATACCTCACATCAAAACCCATTCCTTCCTCCTCATTCCAGGCATACCTCTGCAGTGTGCAAAGATTTGGCTAAAAATGCCTCTTGACACCGCCCTCACTTACCCCAAGTAGTCAGCACCAATGAAGCATTCCCTTCCCAGCCCAGAGGTAAGGTGAGCTGTAAGCTTTCTTGCCCACAAGTCAGCAGGGTGGGATCAGAAAAAACACTACCATGAGCACCCACAAACAAAGCCAGGGGACCAAGAAACACCCAGAAAAGCACAGCACCCAATACAGCCCCAGACTGTACTACAACACCCATCCTGCTCTCTTGCTAAGCACCATGAGGTAGCTCTCCTTAGCCAACCCCTTTTAAATTGTGGAGCCAGCTGGGATCAGAAATCCCTGAAGTGTCCAGGTGGGCCCAGCCCATCAGTTTAGCACCTTCCATTGCCCTCACCTGAACCCAACAGAGTCTGCTTACACCCTTTGAAGAAAACCACAGGGCAAGAGCTGAGCTAATGTCAAGAGGTGGTTCTGTATTCATACTGTAGAGCTCTAGCAGGGTCTTCAGATCCTTTCTGTCACTCTGTGTTGTTCCAATGGCTGAGACATGCAGGACATCTGGCTGCTTTTCCCCAGTTGCCCTATTGCTGCTCTAATTGCTCATTACAAGGTGTGAGTGCCAGAAACTGAGTGACAATGCTTTTTTGCTCTTTTATTCTTTTAAAACTGACACTGTTTCAAATGCCAGACATAGGGTGCTGACATATAAGCACGGAAATAGCCCTTCACGTGAAATGTGTGGGAAACTATGGAGCTCAGGAGGCTTTGCACACCTAAAAAGTGGTGATTCCCTGTAAACACTCTCGGTTGTGGACTTACAGCCCTGTTTGCAGTGTGGTTGTGCAGGGATAAGCTGCAGGACTGGCCTAGCCTGGCTGGCAGGTGGCAGGACCGTATGCTCTGTTGGATCCCCACTCCCAAAAACTAACAGGGGGTCCCTTAGATGGGCTTGAAACACACGTCAGGGGAGCCTCTGTGATCCCAGAGAAAACTGTGCCTTTCCAGCACCCATTGCCTGCCTATAACTGCAACATCTCATGTAGAGCCTTCTCCCTAGCCACACACCACACTGAGTGAACACCTCATTGTCCATTTTTCCATATAGATGTTTCTGCATTCATGCAATGGAGGTGTGAATGTTTTTACACTGTTGCAGAGGTGATGCACACATTTGTGTTTGTGCATGCCTTTTTGTGCCCTATGTTTTGCAGTGAGAGTGCTGGCATAGCCTGAGCCTTCCATATTCTTTTGTATTCTGCTTATTTCTTTGGCAGTAGATCAACACACACACATCCCAGCACGATGTGTGCATTAGATGCGTGGGATTTCTAATCTTGACCCTTAATAGAGCACTTCCATTGGTAGCCACTCATGCTTCTGCCCTCATCAGACCCTCCAGCTCCTGGATGTCTGCACAGCACTGTGCAGCAGTCAGCGCACTTGTCCGTCCAGCCAGAGGCATGGTGGATAGTAGCTGAGTCTGAGGGAAGGGTTTCCTCTGCTCTTCCACCTCAGCCCACAGCCCATCTTTGCTCCACAGGTGTACAGGCTGCCATAATCCCATCTGGGTGAAGAATGTCACTGCGCCTACCCTGCACATTGCTGATTTTGTGCACCAGTCAAGATGGTTGTTCCACAAAGTACAAGACCTTTTGAGCTGCTCTGCACAGCAGGAACCCGAGCAAATGGATCTCGACGGGCTGTGGTTTGAGCAGCACACGTGAACCAAGTGTGCTCACCACAGTGCCTGCCTGGGCACTGGGCAGCCATGCTGGAGAGGCACCCAGGGAAAACATTTGGACTTTGGCAGGGAGGGAGGCTTTATCTCTGTAGAAGCTGTCTTGTACTTGCTCAAATCTCACACCACTGCTTGACTGATGAATGCTTCATTTGACTGCATTACCTGCTGATAATTGGGTAAAACATAGCAAACAAAGTACTTTGGAGCTATAGGGAGGCACCTTTAATTACAATATAACGCATCAATATTTTGTTTATGCTGACAGGAAGAAAGGATACATGGATTTGAAGAATAATTCTATGTGAAACAACCCTGGGAGAGCTGTAGATCCACCAAGCAATACCTGTGCTTGGTAACTGCCCTTTCCTAATACACACACACACACTGGACAGGGATGAGAGGCATTTGAAATGAGTCTGAAGTTCATGGAAATGAAATGCTTTGTTTGAAAGAAGTTGTTATAGAAACTGGGAAGCAGCCTGGCTGAGATAAAACAGGCAGGTTTCTCTTCCTCACAGATCTTTTCCTCACCCGTTTGATAGTTCTTGTGTATTACAATGACCCATCTGTAAGCACCAGTTTAGACAGCACCCAAGAGCACCACAAACAGAACATGCAGAGGATGAAGGCAGGTGAAGCAAATGTCTCTGTGGTCTGCTAGCCTGAAGCTGATCAGTGAGGGTCATGGGAACAAGGGAACTTTACAGGCAAGGCGGAAAGTTCATGACTGCTTTTAGCTGGCAGCTACCTCATGTAGCAGCGCAAACTCTCATGAACTTTATTGTCATCAGGTGAAAGTCCATAAACCTACATGAACTTCCATGAACTGCCCTGACATCTCAGCTGATGCAGGAATTTAGGCCAGCAGATCAGCAACTAGCCAAAAGTTGTTGATAATTCAGTTTTCCCACCAAAATATCTAGTGTGGGTCTTTAAGAAGTGAAATGAGATTTAAAAAGAACAACTAGCAAATTATTGCAAGAGAGTGAGGGTGACTTAAGAACTCATAGGGAAGGGAAGGTACAGACACTTTTGCAAGAGATGGAGACCTTCACTAGCACCTCTGAGTGAAAGAGGAAACTCACATTAACACACTGACTTAGAGCAAACCCAGCACACTGCAACTAAGCGGTCAGTTCACCCAGGCCTCTTGCTAATTCCCACCAAGTCCTACATCCCCTATCCTCGCAACACCTGATCAGTTGGATCTGTCTGCCTGCAAAAGTGTCACAGTTCAGGAGAGACAGAGGCATAAGGCCAGACTGAGCAAGCTGAGAACAACCTTGAGCATCCTTTCACCAGACATACTCTGTTGTCTCTCAGAGCACTTAATGGACCTTCCAGGACAGCAGTTCCTCACAGTGGAGTCAGACATAACAAAACAAGAACTTGTACGTGCCGGCTTCCAGCAGTAGTTTGGATGAGCTTCTTTGGTCATTACAAGTGCAAGGACCAGTTGCCAGATTGCACTAACCTATACCCAGCCTCTGCCAAGTGCATCTCTGTCACAGTTTGGGAAGCCATTCCCCAGAGACTCTCTCAAGTTCTTGATTTCTCTCTTCTCTGCCTGCTTTTCTCAATAGTTTTCTTCTCTAGGAGACCTTGAAAAGGTCAGAGTCCCAAGGTCTCATCCACTTTTCTGGTGTCTTTATTTTATCTCACCCAGCAAGTTCTTTCTTGTCTACTGTGATGTCTACAGACCTTTCTGCCCTTTCTAGATGGCTGTTTTATACTTTTCTCTCTTGTGAGGCCAGACATCCCTAGGAAGAGAGACTGAGGCATTAATTGCTGTGCACTGAGGAGAACATGTCTGTATGTCCTTTGGCACGTCCCATGCAGTGCAAACTCTACCATATCAGGAAGATTTCAGGAACAATCAAGGATGGCTCACATCACTGAGAGTTTGTACAATTGATACTGAAGAATTGAAATCCCAAATGGCACTGAAGATGCTCCCGTGAGAGGGAATTACTGTGAGCGCCTCAGTACGAGAGTGCACCCTTAGTGTGATCTCTTTAACAATTAACTGCAGGGTAAACAAAACAAGATTTATGAGCACATTACAAATTTCTTGGCCTCTGTTGGCTTCTGCAGTTGTTTGAGATAAGGTATGTCTTCAATTACCAATTAATAGCAATAAAAGTCTTAGTTTCGTAATGCAGGGCAATGTAACAAACGATTGAGCAGTAACACTGAATGACTCAGCCATGTGATCCAAAACCTGCTCTTGAGCTAACACAGCCCTTCAGTATATAAACTTGGACTCTGGCAGCCAGAGTCATCCTCTCCTGAACTACAGAAACAAATGGAGCTCCTGGGAGCAGCCACTGTTGTCCTCCTGATTTGCATTGCTTGCCTGCTCTCCTTTGCAGCATGGAAAGGGAAGTCTGGAAAGGGGAAGATGCCTCCAGGACCAAGTCCCCTTCCCATTCTAGGTAACTTGCTGCAGGTGAAACCAAGTAACTTGGCCAAAACCCTCCAGAAGGTAAGGCTACTTTCGTTTTCTCTCTCTCTTCTGTGGTTGAGAAACGTGTATCACGTGTGCATGGGGACAACCTCTGGCTATAGCTTGATGAATTGCAATCCCAGAGGAGCAGCAGAGTCATGGGGATTGCAGCTGCTCCCCCTTGTTGCTGTTGCCCTTGTTATTCAGGGCTGGATAGCTGGGACTCCTCTCCATAGCCACATTTATCATGAGAGGACCAAATCTTGATGTTGCCGTGTGTGAGGCTCACTGCCTGCAGTGAGATGCAGCAGCGAGGGGACTTTTCAGCTCTTCCTCCCTATTTGCTACATGGCCGTGTCCTCTCTTGCGTTTTTACAGCTCAGTGAAGAGTATGGACCAGTGTTCACAGTGCACCTGGGCTCTGACCCAGTGGTGGTGCTGCACGGACATGGTGCAGTGAAAGAAGCTTTGGTTGATCGTGCAGACGAGTTTGCTGCCAGAGGACACATGCCAATAGGAGACAGGGCCAACAATGGATTAGGTATGTTTGCTGACTGAGCTCCTTCTGAGAAGGGAAGGGCTGAGGGGGGTGTTCAACAGATTAGGTCTGGAACGTACCATGCACAAGGGAAGACTGCAGGGGGTGGGTGCATCCCAACTGGAGAAGGGAAGGCAAAGTGGGCTGTAATTCCTGGCTTCCACCACGCAAAGGGGGAGAAGTAGCAGAGAAGTGGAGCCAGTTGTTCTCAGAGATGGGCTGGGAAAGGGCAAGGGGCAACAGCCACCAGCTGCAGCAAGGGAAATTATGAATGGGTATGAGTGATCAGTTATTAACAAGGAGGTTGGGTATGAAGTGGAGAAGGCCAGAAGCAGACAGATGGGACTACAGAACCTCCAGAGACTGCCTCCAAACCACAGGACTCTGTGACACTACCATGTCAGGGCTCTCCAGGGACAGAATTCTCTGTCACCGTGAGTCACTGTTCATCCCACACCCAGCATTCCCAAGCCAGGTCTTCCCTCTTCCTTCTTCCTCCGCAGGGATTATTTTTAGCAATAATGAGCCATGGTTACAAGTCCGGCGGTTTGCTCTCACCACTCTGCGGAACTTTGGAATGGGGAAGAGGAGCATTGAAGAGAGGATACAGGAGGAATCTGACTACTTGCTGGAAGAGATCAGCAAAACAAAGGGTATGGTCCATTTTTAATATATGTTATGTTTGAAAAAATTTTACTGTATTAAGGGAGCTCATGTCGTTAGCAAAGGACTGAAGTTTCTATGGATTTGGTCCATGCATCAGATACCCCTCATTACAAAGGTGTAAATAATTTCATGATCATGTACTGTTCTCTTTGGAGGACCCTTCTGTGTCACTCAGAGACTGCAATCTGTATTTCCACTAACAACCAGAGTTCAGATTACCCACAGTAACCATAAGTAGACATAGTTTTGCAAGTTTTTTTAATAGTCTGTAACTTTTCTGAAATCACAGGAACACCTTTTGACCCAACCTTCATGCTGAGCTGTTCTATCTCCAATGTCATATGCTCCATCGTCTTTGGGAAACGGTATGATTATAAAGATGAGAAGTTCCTGGGTCTGATGAAAAACATGAACAACATCCTTGAGATGATGAACTCCTACTGGGGACAGGTACATTCAGTAGCCATTTCACAGTGGCAACATTTTCCTAGAGCAGCAGGAGGCCTCCCTCCCAATGAAGTTCCATTTTAGTCTTCTAACTAAGAGCCCATCAATGCTCTGCTGCACAGAATGGATTTCATTTGAGAGCAAGAAGCACCCTCACCAATGGATTTGGCTTTGCTAAGTGCAGCTTACCAATAGTCCTGAACACCCTTCTTCTCCAACTCTATGGTTCCTACTACTACTAAGCAAGCCCCTACAGCCCTGCCAGACTACCCAGACTCATAGTCCTTCTGCTTGGCTCAGTTGACAGGGTTGTGGCTTTCCTTGTTTTTTTTGTTAATATCATAATGATGATATCAATGATTAATATCATACGGTCATACTAGTGACCTTCCTGTTTCTTTCTTTCCAGCTCTACCAGATGTTCTCAAAGATCATGGATTACTTGCCTGGCCCACACAACAAAATATTTACAGAATTTGATGCTCTCAAAGCCTTTGTGGCAGAGGAAGTGAAGTTGCACCAAGCCTCCCTAGATCCCAGCTCCCCTCAGGATTTCATCGACTGTTTCCTCAACAAAATGCAGGAGGTAAGGAGACAGCACACAGCCCCAGCTCATCCCCAGACACACCTATGCCGAGTCCATTCCCTCTCATAAGTAACACAGACATTGGAATGACCCCTTCCCCATCAGCTGTGCAATGGGAAGACATATCCCAGATATTGCTGAGCTAGAGCTTATAGTTTCTGGGTCTGCAAGCTCCCCAGCCACCACTACTGGCAGCTGCTTGGGAGAGCTTCATCTGCTCTCACCAAAACACAGGGACATTTTCACTGCAGTTCTTTCACTGGAAAGCAGTTGGTATAGCAAGGGCAAACAAGCACTTGAGTACCATTCAGTGCACAGCTTGAAAGAGGGTTGCTCAAGGCAGTTTGAGTTGACTGCACAAGGGAGCATTGCAATGCCCCAGATGGCGCTGCACTTTAGCACAGAAATGCAACGGCTCTAGGAGAAAAGGAAGGCCTGGGATGACAGGAGAAAGGGCCACTTTTCTCAGCTCAGCCAGAGAAACAACCCAGCCTTTTCCCTAGGAGAAAGATCGTCCCGATTCCAGTTTCCACCTGAAGAACCTGATAACAAGCACCTTTGACTTATTTATTGCCGGAACTGAGACAACTAGCACCACTATACGATATGGGCTTCTGCTTCTTCTCAAACATCCCAAGATACAAGGTACCATTTTGTGATCTCTTCCTTTCTAGCATTTTCCCTGGGCTGGACACATGCCTAACAGCACATCCTTCTCCCAGCTTTTCCTCTCTCTCTCTCTCTTTCATATTTTACCCAAACGGACAAAGTCCTTGCACTGTCATTCCTTATGAAGGCCAATGGATGCATCATCATCAGCTACAGTCCCCTCACAGCCTGGCAGCCGACTGTGTCCACACCTTTATCTCCCAGTACTCCTGTTTAGCCAAGTCAATAGGAGAACTTTCTTTGCATGGGCAGCAGTGGAACTGTGTTCTAGTCAACACCAAAACCAACATCAGTGCTCCTTCCATCTGTGATTTGTAAACAGCTTAGGGCAACCTATTTATGTAGGTTTGGTTATATTTACCCATTTTATGGTTTGTGCTTCTCATGACAGAGAAAGTTCAAGAAGAGATTGATCAGGTAATAGGACGATCACGAAAACCGTGTGTGGCTGACCGGACCCAGATGCCCTACACAGATGCGGTGGTCCATGAAATCCAGCGCTTCATCTCTCTTATCCCCCTGTCTCTCCCTCACACTGTGACCAAAGACACCTGCTTCAGAGAGTACATCATTCCTAAGGTTAGTGGGCAAACTCCTGCAAGTTCAATGATGAGGTGGCAGCACATTTGCCCTTAGGCTGCCAGTTACAGCCAGAGCCAGAACTGTTGTGGCCCGACCTTGTTTTCACCCAGACCTTCATGAGGGTTTTATCCTCAGGCTTCCGTAGCTCATTTACATTCCCTTGCTGACACTCCATGGTCCACCACTTGAACAGTAGTGTTGATCAACACATTTGTTCCCTTGCTTTACCTATCTGCAGAAGCACAGTGAGTTCACAAAAACCCAGAGCAGCAAAGTCACAGCTCACCACCATCCAGGACAGCCAATGCACATGCTTGGAAGCAAAATTAGTTGCTGGTTATTGAGCAGAGAAAGCCCCTGAGCCACAAGGTGCTGGAGGGTATGTTTCCATTCAGTGGAACAAGCAAAACCTGTTTGCTCTGTTCTCACATACTTCCTGAGGCAGTCTCTGCTGGCCACTGCCAGAGGCAGGCTGGTGGGTTAGAGCAGCCCAGGGCTCGGCCTGGCACACTGCAGCAATGCCTGTTGATCTTCTGGGTGACTGTGGGCAGCAGGGAAACTGCAGCACATGGGCTGTTGGCATTGTGATTTCCAGCTGCCTGTGTAAAATCATAAGGCAGGACCCAGAGAACTGCTCAGCTTCCAGCAAGGAGCTCTTCGGTCATCACGGCCAATTACTCCAGCCTCCATCAATGTCTGGTCAGGAAGAGGAAAGGAGGAGGATTGTGGCAGGAGAAATTTGTCAGGAGAGGGGAAGTGAGCTCCATTTCCACAGCCTTGTGTGCTTTCGCTTTTTGAGGCTCACAGAAAAGAAGGGACATGGTGCATCTACAAGTTCATTATTGTGAAACACTAAGAAAGAGGAAGAATTAGCTGGGGTGTCTCCTGATTACCAGAGCAAGGTGAGGATAAATGTTCTGGAGGTGAGAGGGAGCATTAAGGAAGAGAAGCCAACAACTGTCACTGCTGTGGCATCCAGTAGGGTCTCCCTAAAACTGCCTCCCCAAAAGAAGGGTCCCCGAAGGCTATACAGTTCTAACTTGGCAGGCAGTCAAATTGAGTGATCAAAGTTACCTCCCCTTCACGTTCTGCTCTTCTTGTGTTACTTCAGGGCACCACAGTTTTTCCTGTCCTCAGTTCTGTCCTCCATGACAGTAAAGAGTTTGCAAATCCATTGGAGTTCAACCCTGAACATTTCTTGAACAAGAATGGCACCTTTAAGAAGAGCGACTTCTTCATGCCCTTCTCAGCAGGTAAAGCGCAGGCTTTCTCTTTGTCAGCCTCCTTCTCCGGTGACTACCCTGCCTCTCCCTGTAATACACACTGCCTCTTCCCAACATGGTCCCACTGGTGCTTCCTTGGGGCTCACTGCTCCCTGGATAACTCTTCCCTGCTGCTCCCATCTCCAGTGGCATTTCCCACCTTGTTCAGGCCTGAAGGCTTCTCAGATCTCCTACTAGGAGCTGCCAATGTAATGACGTGAACGGGATCCACTGACACTTTCTATACAACCTTCCTATACAACCACCAAAGTCATCCTGAACCAACCTGTCTTTCTGTGGTAGCTCTGCTTTTTCCCCGCACCTCTACGTGCAACCACTCACCTAAAAATAGCCCCAACCTTCCACTTTTTCGTCTGTGCTTTGTGTCCCCTTGCTCTCTCTCACCCTGTCTCCTGTGACGTTCATTCCATGTTTGAGACTTCTCCTACTCCTATTCTTCCTTCATACACCCATCCAAACCACCAAGAGTCCTTCTCCCACAAATTCTTCTCTTGAAAATGTCCTTAGTAATCCTGACAGTCCACTGCTGTGGCTGTGTGTATTAAATAAAGCTGTGCAACACATCCGCTTAGTACCAACTCTGGTCTACTCAGAAACACCTACTGAGCCATATTTTGTGCTTCCTCTTTCAGGAAAGCGAATATGCCCTGGAGAGGGCTTGGCACGAATGGAGATATTCTTAGTCATAGCCACCATCTTGCAGAACTTTACCTTGAAGTCTGTTGTCGACCCCCAGGAGCTCAACATAACCCCGACACTGAGTGGGACAGGCAACATCCCTCCTGCCTACCAGCTCTGTGCTCTCCCCCGCTGAAAAGCACTAAACCACTCTTTACAGTGTCCTCAGCCTGGCTATTCCTTTACATCTCCTTTACTGAAACCAACAGCAGGAGCATTGGCCCACCTTTCCCACGTTCCAGGAAAGCAGTCCAAACATAGATATATGCACAGAGTACACAGCTTTGAAGTCTCCTAGAACTCCACCCCATCACAGGAGGCTCTGGGTCATACTGCAGCCCCTTGCGCTGATGCTCTGTCATGGGATCATTGAGCACAGTGGCTGCATCAAGCAGCTGGTTTTCTCACAAACACAGATCCAGTGGCTGCTCCTGCAGCCCATCTCCCACCAAGACCATGCTTTGAAGATGGATAGCGCTGCATGTGTGTACATTAACAACCCAATAAAGAAAAATCTACCTATGAGCATTTGAGCTGTTACTTAATTTGGGCTGGGGTAGTGCCCACATCTGCTGCTACACTGCAGAGTAGGTCTGCAGCGCCTGTGGCCAGCACCCTGTGGGAAGGGTTGCTCCTCCCAGGCAAGGGTCCTTCCTTCTTCACCCACTGTGCTCACTGCTGCTGCCTGCAAGGATCGGAGCAGTTGCAACAGACCACGAGTCAGGAAGGCTCATGGTGTTGGAGGGGAAGGGGGTCATGCAGCCTGGGGGCTTTCTGCCAGATTAAAAGAATGCATTCCTGTTTTTGGAATGTTGATGCAAAGGAACTCAGTTACCTGAGTATTTGGGACTGCAACCAACTCTTTTCTACTGGCTGCTCTTTTCTACCTTCAGTATCACTGCAGGGATTTAGAGGTTCTTTATTAAAATGAATTAATATAGGAGAACAGCAAAACCATCTCCTTCAGAGAACTTGGGGTACTCCAAGAGAATCTGATTTTGCTTCTACACCTCAGAGGCATGATTGCAAACAAGTTCTTTTCCCATCCAATTACTTTTAGTCTTGGTCTCAATAGAATTTCATGTAGGCACAAAGAGAAAACTCTCATGTTCATAAACTGCAACCGTGTGACCCCTGGTGTCCAGAAAAAGGGCTGTGTCCTGTTGTTATTTCTAGTTGTTATTTCTGGCTCCAGATACAATTTGGTGCTTTTCTTTCAGTTAGAGGCTGGGTGGTTTTCATAAAAATATTCTACCACAGGTGACTCTCTTCTGGGCTCCTTTGTTCTCATGGGCCTTGGTTGTGTCTGGATGTTCAGTTTGGGGTGCTTGTCTTGATCTTCATTTACATAGATACTTGTTGTTCCTTGCATCATGGTCATATAAAAGTCCTAGAGGCAAAATATAATTTCTGTGATTGGTTGTCACAAGGTACTCAAAAACCAGGTGAATACTTCAGAGAATATGGTATGTAAGAATTCCCACCTCCCTTTGGAAATGTTTGGCATTATTTTGAAGGAAATATCCTATTTGCCCACATCTCAGGTCCATCCCTCCTTCTACCTCCATTTTTTGCCCATGAAGGCTGCAGTGCTAATGCCCGTGTACTCTAAAACAGTGTCAAAGCATTGCTGACCTCTCATCTGGGATTGCATCAAATGCACAGACATGCAACCAGAAACAGCAGTCATGCAGGGGACACAGGCAAGCATGGGGAGGAGGTTATGATGAGCTTTCAATTAGTCTAGGGCTACCCTTAAAGCCAGTCCTGTGATCAGTAACTCAGCAGCATGTGTGCTATGTTGACAAATTAAAAGATGGCTTACGTCTGGAGGTCTGGGAGGGGATGATTCATATTCGTGTCCTTCCTGCCAGTTGGGATGTTGATTCGTCTGAAGCAATGAACAAAATAGTGACAAACAACATCTATCAACAAGTCCCAAACAACTGCATGAGAAGCACAGGGCAGTGAGAAAATATTCTGTTACTAAACAGCTCCAGAACACAGGATGTACTCAGGGGATAAATAACCATACAGGGGATAATATTGGGGAGGGGAGGGGAGGAGAG
>VXAY01000251.1:170559-268345 GCA_013399855.1 Oxyruncus cristatus | reverse complement strand
AAAGGCAAAGGTGGAGGCGGAGGGAAGGGGAAGGCGAAGGGAAGGAACTGTCAATGTCTGGCTGCCAGAATGCTTCACGGCATTCTTCCTCTGCGGGCAGGTTGACTGTCTCTTCGGTGATGCAGATGATTTTTTCACCTCAGAGGAAAAAAACATGATGCTACAGAAACTCCTAACTCTGGAAACCCCAGCACTGGGGATGTAGGCAGAGCATGAAGACCCACCCCATGGATTGGAACAGAGAAGCAAGTGGTCAAACTAAACATACTACGAAACACATTGGCAATGTTTCTGGAGCCAAATAACACCTGTTGTAGTGAGAGGATGATTTCCTCTGTAGGAAATGAGAGAGAAATCCACTGAAGAACAATGGTGATAGTTTGTGGGTTTTTAATTTCCTGCTATTTAAACAAACCACTTGTCAGCGCCCTTTCAGTATTTTAACATGAATCTCTCTTTTATCCTTATGAATCCTTCAAATTCTAGGCTGAGGTCCAGCCTTTGAGAGACAGAGCAGAGACAACTGGAAAGTCAAGGGATGTCCTAAAATTCCCAAGAGCTGAAAAAGGTGTTGAGTCAGGTTTCTGATATGGAGATCTAGGCTCAGAAGCAGCAAGGCACCCAGGAGATGGAAGGTAGTCACCTGATTCCAGCTGTAGTTCTTCCACTGGAGAATACAGACCACTGCCAAGATGGCAGCAAGGACCAAGGCCAGAATGCTGGGTATTCCTGCAGCTACTCCAATCACCCATGGTTCATACTAACTTGCAAAGAAAGACAGTCCAGTCAAACGCATGCAGTGTGGTCCTTTAACACAGAGTTAGTAGCCGAGTGAGTGGCTACCATATAACAGCAAGAAAAGCCAGTGTGAGGAATAAACCTGAAGCACTAGATCAAAACAGTAGCTTCCAGCCCGGCTGTACTGTAAGCTGGGGTGGACAGGGGAAGCAGAAGTTTGATTGCAGAGGGAAAAATCCATGTAATCAAGTGCATTAAACAAAGAAATATACTCTTACCCCAGAAGAACAATCTGGCTGGGCAGTTGCATTTCCAGATGTCTGCGCAGAAGTCTGGAAATAGATGGTTATAGAACATACACAAAAGAGTGTTTCATACAAAGCAAGCAAGGGGAGAGCGAGCAGCTGCAAGACTCCAACAACAGCATGTGGTCAGTAACACATGGAGCACCCAGCTGCGCTCCAAGGTCGCGGCCTGTACTTGCCAGTCATAAGCAAGGACCCAAATTCTGCTCCTTCCAACAATGTCTCTAACTGAAGGGAAGGAATATATGTTTTTCCTCAAAAAGGGGCTTGAGGCTGAAAAAAAGCATATACAAAGCCTATACAAGAGATAAGCACAAATATTGCCAGAGAAAGTTGGACTCAGAAGGAAAAGCAGCACAAAGGGGAGTGGGATATCCCAAAAAAAGAGGTGTTCTTGCAACAGTCTGCTCTCTGTCCTTCCCATGATGCTGGAGGCAGCTGCCTGTACGGCCTTGCCTGGATGCATGTGCAGGGCTGCAGCAAACCTCATGGGCCCTAACACAAAACCCTCTGGCATTTTCCACCCACTGCAAAATGTCACACTCAGCTGCAAATTATGAGGCAGCTCCAGCAAAGAGGAAGTCCACCACACAGGCAGTGATGACAGAAGGTGCCTCTCTTCTCTCCCCTCACCCACCATCTCAAACTGACATTGCTACAGCTGAGAGCTGCAGGACCCAGGATCTATCCCAGACAGTCCTGGGGAGAGGGCTCTGGGAACAGGCCAGAGGTCGAGAGCTGAACATGCCTCCTCTGGCCACAGGCCAGATGGGTCTTCTCTGGACCCCACAGATAGGAGATGCTCTCTTTAACAAAGAACAGCCATGATCAATACCCACACCTACAGCCATCTTTCAGCAACTCAGCAGTCAGAAAATTGCCCTTCCCCATTCTGAGGCAGGCTGTGGCTGGACTGATTGTACACAATGAGTGTGATTTAGCAAAAAAAAGCAACCGACCGATTCCTGGATGGATAACAAAGCAGTGAAATGCCCTTGAGCCCTGACTGGGAAGATGCAAAACCAGAAAGGGTCTGTGCATCAGAGACATTTCATAGTATAACAAGCAGGAAGGTAGGATTAGAAATAGCAGTTCTTTGCAGGCCCACAACTTTCGGTGGGGAGAGAAGAACCTTGTGTCTTTTATCAAAGAATTGGCTATGACATGTATCCTAATTGAGTGTCAGGACATGTAAAGGACCCTCTGGTAACTGCTGTGATGGCTACTGCCCGGCTCCCCTCACCACCCCCTCTCTCACTGTGAGAAAACAGAAATGAAATCTGGAACAACACACACATTCCCTTTGGTGAAAGGAGCAGGAAAGAAGTTCCATTGCATTACAGGCTTAGCAAAATAATTTCTAGCTGGATTTGAAAATTTTTAAATAAGCAGGAAAACAGGCACAAATGCAGGAATCTGGGTACTTTAGGACTCTCACCTTTCTTTATTGCTACAAAATACCACCAGCATCATTAGGACAGTCTGTCAGAAGATCCACATCAACACTCACTCATAAAACCAGAAATTTCTCTTCCAAAATTCCACCCTCCAGCTCCCACAGGTAACATGATGGTGTGCAGACAGCTGATCTTCACCCTAAGTATTTACTGAATTTACTGTTCGATTGTAAAACCATGAGAATGACTTTGATCTCTCCTGTAGAGAAATAAACCAAAACCAAACCAAAACCAAACCAAACCCCCAAACAAAACCAAACAAACCAAAGAAACAAACCAAAGCAAACAACAAAAGCAAACCAAACAAAAAAACCCCCAACAAACAACCTGAATATTAGCAATTGGGAGATGCTTCTGGCCAGGCGTGGAATGGGGAGGGGTGCTTCTAAAGTTACTGGAAATGATAACAAGAGAATATAGTAATTTGAGCAGAACAGGGCAGGCATGCTAGTTACTCCAGAGAAAACAAAAACTCTGTCATGTTGTTGAAGATATGAGGAAACATGAACTGGTTTGCCTGAATTGTTTATACAATATAAGGCCTCTGAGTAGTCATGGCCTTATTGTTTAATTACGCTGGCATTTACACCGACAGCTCCCGAGTGAGAAAGGGTAAGGCTGTGTAACCCCACTACAGTTTGGGAGCTGGAGTACAACAGTAGCTTGTAAACCAGCAAGGACTTGCACCTGCAACCTTGGAGTCCCAAATTAATCTCACGTGCATGCTTCTGTAGACTCAAGGATAGATGAAAACGACAGAAACACATTAACTCCTCACTGACCAGATTGTTCCCACACATAGAAAGGGAAGTATTCAGAAGAGCCTCTGTTAGATGTGCTGTCTGTCAGTTAGATGGGATGTAAGACTCTGCCATCCGGGAGGAATGTAGAAAGACACTTGGAGATAGTTGAAAGCTGCTCTCAGCCTCTTTTGCTGGTGCAGCATTACTGCTGGAAGCAATACTGGGCACATTATATGGGGAGCTCCATGGGCAGCTGGGGCTGCCTGCAGGGATCAGTGCTAGTGACAGTGTTGGGAATAGTACCGAGAAGCTTAGTTTCAGACATGGGTTACCGGGACAAGCAGTTGCTCTTCTATAATCCAGGGGCAATTAATATTCACTTCTGTATGAAACAGCTCTTTTAAGACACTTTTAAGTGTCTTAAACTCTTGTAAGACGTGTGAACACCAGTCAGTCCCAGAAATGTGTAAAAATTAAATAAACTGAAGAGAAAGAGCAAAGCTGCTGAGGTCTCCCTTCCAGCTGAAACTGGTGCTCTGCAAGGTGTCAGGAAAAGGGCAAAAGAGCTTTGCTTTGCATCCACAAAAAGCCAGTAGAGAGGGAGCTGGCAGAAAGCTGTCCTTTTTCTGCCTACAGAAGTTCTGTTGCCATACACTTAGGAAGGAGAGCCTGGTTCTTCAAAGCAGGAGGTCAGTGCAGTGAAAGGTTGTCAGTAGCAGGTTGTGGAGAAGGAGGGCTCAAGATGCGAGTAATGAGAGAGTTGGATCAGTCCACGTCTTGTAGTCTAGGAGCAGGGCACAGCACTATGAGTTGAGGACCATAATCCACAGCAAAGTCAAAGAGGGGATGAGATTACCAATAGATCCAGAATTTATCCTCCCATTACAGATACCAGCTAGAGGTTTGTTTAGAAATGTGGCCTTTATACACAAGCAATGAATACTGTACTGGAAGTTTAACCTTTGAACGGCTCAGCTGTGGGACTGCAGATGTTGTGAAATGCCTCTTGGCGTGCAGACACAGCAATCGGCCACAGAGTGAAAAGGATGTCTTTCAAACTCGTTAGAGGTGCAGCTACTGCTGCATCCAGGCTGCCAGCTGGGAATGAAATATAGCAGACATTTCTCACCCAAATTTCATACTGTGCCTTCCTTGGACTTACTCAGAAAAACACAGCTTTGTGAATAGCGGACATTAATTTGAGCTTGGATTTTCATACCTGCCCCTTCTCTGAAGCTGTAAATTTCTTTCTTTCTTCTTGGCTAAAGACAGTGCACTTAATGAACTTCATTATTATTTCTAGGGCTGTGCACACAGCTTAAGTGAAAGTTTGAATAGAAGGAGCCACATCAATAATATATTTACATATGGTCACCTTTCTCAGGTCAAGTTCTTTGTGCAACTGTGTTTGTGTACGCAATGAAATAGGTCTGGTACTCACAGTAACAGTAATTGGTAGCCCTTGATTTGAGAAGAAATGTTTTTCCTAGTTTATTCCTTCACAGTAGCAGACCAGGGTTAAATACTTAGTTGGGACACAAGAAGACAGACCATATAACTCTTTACTTAAAGAAAAAACCTAGTTCTGCCCTTAAATCTTTAACAGGTGACTTGCAGGGCAGTGGGTATTTGTGCCCTCTTCTGACTTTAATTACAGAATTCAGGATATATCCTAAGACTTCATGTTTTGAAACTGAAGTGTCTCACCTGCTAGCAAGCAAATACAGAAAACCATAGCAAGACACTGAGAAACAGGCTGTTTCTTTCAATTGTCCCATGGTTTAAAGCCAGTGTCTCAAGTCACCTGCAATAATGGATCAGTATATAGGTTTGTGTGCTTGCCTCATCAGGACAGAGAAGGATATTCTTTACGTGAAGATTACTATTGACCTCCAATATAGTTACTTCAAAAAAGAAAGCAGAGGATGCTTCTAATCCTCCTGATTAAAACTCCTGACCATTGCTCTGAAATTTCTAAATGTAAAGTGAATGTAATTAAATATTGTGAGATCTTTCTAGGCCTGCACTGCTCCTGCTAAGGGGCTCTGAGTACCAGTTACTCTGATACGAGTCAGGTAGGTTTCCCGACAGCACTGACTGCCTGCCAAGAGCACATCTTGGGTGAGAGAAAGCCTTTTACTGCAGCTGAGGGAAAAACCAAACATTGCAACCCTTCCCTCTCCCTTCTTGCCATTCAGTAACTCAGAGCATCCTGCAGACTTGGAAACAGAAGGAGAGACCACAAGGAGACAGGCCTCTTCCCCAGCCAAATCCACATCACTGGGACCCTGCATCTCAGTGCAGAGAGCCTCTCATAGAAGGGAGGGGAGTTGGATGAATGTCATTAACACACATCCGACGATCAGGTGCTCTGGATTTACTTCTCAGTTTTAGCACAGATACTTCCACCTCTCAGCATCGGCTCTCCAACATACAGATAATACTCCCTTTCCCCTAGCTTTTCTTGCATTTGCTAAAACTGATTGCTGATGGGCAGGGACCACTCTCTCTTTGATGTCCATACAGCTCCATGGGTAACAACTCATGGATGGAGCTGGCACTGGCTATTCACTGGGTAGGGCTGAGGAAGAGAGACAAAGGGAGATCCCAAGGGGACCAATATGGGGAAGTGAGAGAAGATCAACAGAGGTTGGAGAAATCAAAGCCATTAATATATTATTTCTGTTCATATACCATTAACAAGTAACTATGTGTTGCACTCCCATAAGTCTTCTGTTGATCAGTGAATGCTCATAGAATTTGTTCATTATTACATTTCAGAGGCAAATGGGGCTTTAGCCTCAGAGTCAGCTAGCTCCTGGGAGGAGGGAGGTTTCACTCTCAGCCACTTTCACCCGGCCATTTTTAAACAGATACTGGTGCGTTTCAGCTCCCAGGACAAGAAATCTCCTCAAGGGTCCACTTCAGTTTCCTCTTTGCTCCAACTGCCCTAAGACCAGGCAATACCTCCAGGACAGAAAAGCTGGGGCAGATGCTAAAATCCAAGCAGATATATGAACCTATCTGTTGCACCATAAGGAAATGCACAGCTAACAATCAGCTTGACTGGGCAGAGACTGGGAGGATTAAACACCCCAGGGAGCTTTTCAACCAATAGATAAGTAGTCCAGTGGCCTCACCTCTCCTGCTCTCTGACCTCCTTTCACTACTTCCATCCAAACAAAGCCAACCAACTCCCACTCACCATTTTGCTCTTCTCTCCGAGAAATCCCAGCATGCAGTAACAGCAGACTGCCCAAAGACAGGGTTAGTGCTCGTTTTAGGATGAGTTTCTCTTCCTCCTAATACACGAACTGTGGACCTGCAAAGAGGAAGAGATGATGGCATTTCTCTTGGGCTGACTCAGACAACCTGGCTGGGTCCCAGCACACCTGACAGAGCCAGGTCCCTGCCAGGGGCAGGGTCTGGCATGCACCTGGGAAGCTGGGCTTCACGGCACTGGAAACTCCACCTCTTCTCTGCCAGATGGCTGGCAAATAAGACAGCTCCTGGCTCCAAGAGTGTGCTTAGGGTGAGCCACAGATCAGACCAAGGGGAATCCTGCTTTTGCCTTCTAAGGCTAGCACCTTGTCTGCCAGACCACCTGCTGGAAATGACAGGACAAAGTGAAGGATTTCTGCTGGTTTGATGCTGAGACCAACAAGCCTGTCTGGTCTGAGGCATCGTTCTTTGTCTGAAGTAAGTTGTGCCACTGGGTACTTGTATTTTTAAAGGATGAAGAATCTTCTGGTAGACAATGGATATTCCCTTTATCAACTCACATGGAGACTGGATGGTCTTTGGCACTTTCTGGAAAATTAAGTCCTGTTTCTATAAATAAGTAGAGAAAAAAAGGACCAGGCCTGTCACACAGCACTGGTGGCAGACAGCATGGAAAGAGCTATTAAGGGAACATGATCGTTGAACAGTAGAGAAACTACAAACCTACAAAAGATCTTTACACACACAATAGATAGATCATGCACACAGAAAGAACCTGTCTCGCTGCAACTGCAAATGTCTGTGTGTTTCTTGAACAGCTGTGACTCCAGTTCATATCCCACCTTCTATTTTACCTCCCATTTCCCACCAGCTTCACTTGGGCTGCATCATTTCTAATGTTTCAACATTGCTTTGGATTGTAACTATCCATATGACTATCCATGAAGGCTCACAGGTGTCATTTTGGAAGTCATGTCTACCTGCTGTCTTGACTGTCAGCCTCTAGGTTCATTCCAGGGTCATACTGTGCCATAGTACTCTGATGCAGGAGGCTACATGGGGATGCTTATTCCTTACTTCATCTCCGTTGCTGCTTTGCCTTTGGGAACAGCTGGGAGGTAATTCAGTCACCATGAAGGTTTGGGTAGCTTTGACACACCACAGGAAATGTGCTTGGTGGTGCAGCACAAATGTACTAGGTATGTGTTGAGGAAAGAACACAGACACGGTTCTTAGCAAGCAGGGTAGACATCAAGCACTAGACAGAAAGGGCAAGAAAGGCATTTTAGGTTCTGCCTATCAGCATTTGGCTGCCATGGCGCATGGACTGCAACTTTGCAGTAAGCAACATCTGCCTCATGCCCTTCCTGCTGTCCTTTGCACAGGAGTTTCATGTCTCATGTCTTTGGGACCTGCTGATGAAGGCCATAGCCTGTAGTGTAGCAAATGAGCCTCATCCTTTGAGGTAAACTTATGGACTAATTCTCAGATCCCTAATGTTTATCATTGCAGATCTGCATCTCAGCCCACTAAAGTGTGAGTGCAGAACACGAAACAACGATGTGGACCTTTGGCTGACCAACTTGTTTCTCTGCCCCACTTACTAATGCTCTCTTGATTGCATAAGCAAGACAAGCCTAAAGGCTCGCAGGAAAGCACTGCCTGCAGAGAGTAAATCCCACCTGGTATTAGCAGAAGACACAAACAACAGTTGGCAGAACAAGGAATATAATAAGAAATTTCCTCCCCTTAAGAAGTGGAAAATGCATGCATACAACAGAATGTGCAGCTGAATCCACAGTCTTTAATGAATGCAGAGACTCACTTGTTCTGGGTGCAGGCACATTTATGATTGCCCCCACACCCTCCTCTCCTCCCCCTCTAAAAAATTATTTTAGTTAGTGAAATGTAAAAACCACACAAAGACCAGAATTCATACACACATATCAGAGGGTCTGACATTTTTTTTTTCGTAAGAAAATTTCACACGTTTAGAATTATTGACTGCTAGGTCCAGTCAGCACAGCAGAAATATTCTACATAGATCATTGGCTGAAGTGCACAGTACAACAGTTGTGAGCACACTGTCACAAGAGACACCTGGATGAATGTTAATGAGTGTAGTACATCTGTCAAACCACCACTGCGAGCATCTGAAACAAACCAGTCTGGGGTAGATGGGAAATTACCAGAACAAGGAACAGAGATGTTAAAGTACATGTCTACAGCTGCTTACAGTCACTTTTCCCTAGAGCCATTGCTGCCACTGGAGGGTCAGGAAACTTGAACTGCTGCTTGCCACCTGAAACTTTGCTTCTGTTTCACAGGCACTGATGTCACATTTTATTTCTGGACCCAAGTCACTGTAATTTTGCTTTAACTGTAGCAAGGAAAAGAAGCACAAACACACACCTCATCTAGCAGTGCTCACTTCTCCAGACCTGCATGGTCAAACAGCTGAGATCAGAGGTCTTGACTGTAAGAAGGCCTCAAAATTTGAAAAAATAAAAAAAAGCAGAGCTAAGAAAACCCCCAAAACACAAACAAAAAAACCCCAAACCAAAACAGAGATAACATGATTTTATACAGCCTGCAATAAAGCTATAGTCAATGGTACAGTATTGTTCACTTTACACTTATTAAGGCTTTGACTACTGGTCTTCTACATGCACATTTTATATACATATAATCTTCCGTGTGTGTGTGTGTATAAATTACTTTACTTTTCTTGTTCTAAGCAAGAAAATATTTTCATGCATTTGCTTCTCCTAGTATTCACAATACTTGGGCCATATCCTATTCAAGGATTTCTGGAGAGGGCTGGGTCTATTTATCATCCATCTGATAATGCCCTCATCTCCAGGAATGTCGTTTGTGCCTGACAGTGGCGCTGGCCCCATACTTCTCCACAGTCATACACCAGAGAGGTGTCACCCCGGAGCCTGACAGCACATTGGTTATGTAAACATAGTAATCCTTGGATTATAAATACTTTATTAAAGCTAACACACCTCAGCTTTTAGCTCATAATTGCCCATGAGTGCCTTAATGAAACATTCAGAATAAAGTCTTTTTTTCCCCTCCCATATCAACAGTTCAATTACAGTGGTTCCCCAAAAAGCGCAGTTTTCCCTACTTTTTCCCAAAGAAGTGTCAAGCTACCTGTTAATTCTTCAAGCCCGTGGCTTGGTAGCTTCCACGAGCAAACAAGAGCCTGTCTGAGCCTTATAGCCCAAAGTGCTCTAAGTCACCATCTCACTTCCACCCTTGCCATGAAATCAAAAGACTGGGCCATGCACTAGTGACGAACTAGGAGGAAGCAGAAACCAGAAGAGTTCTTCTGTTCCTAGTCCCATGCCTGCAGGTTGCACATGTTTGACAGGTTCCCACAGCTCACCAGAGCTGACCCATAGCACGGCCTGTGTCCCTCTGCCTCAGGGACACCCAGACTCCCTCTGCCCCAGCATTCCCTTCCGTGAGATGCTCCAGCTAGCTGATATTGCAGAGCATGCCTATGTTGTGGTGGGCAGCCCTGGGGAGAGCAGCTCAGCTGTGAAAAGGAAGGGCTCATAGGGAAATGGTAGTAAGCAAAGGAAGCAGTGAAAAGAAGGATGAGAAGCAGGCATGGGTGGAGTGAGGAGGAGAGATTCCTTATTTAAGATAAGGCCTGAACTGCTGCCACAGCCCTATGAGCTGCCTTGCATGGTGGTGTAACTGGAGCATGCTGCCAGCGTTCCTGTTACTAAGCTTTGCCACCATCACAGTCATGCTTTGCATCCCGCCACAGCATTTCCATATCAGCCACCACCTTTCTCTTGGGCACTGTGTCAAAGTACCTCCATACAATGTACATCATGACAATTACTGCTAATCAGACACTGGGCCTTTCTCATTTACTGGGATCCAAGTAGCTAGAAGCCCTAAAGAGACTGTCTCTGTCCCCTGCCTTGCTCTCCACTCAACAATAAGCAAGACAACAAATAGAAGGTACAGAAGGAGTGATGGATGTCCAGCCATCTGGTTGTTCTCTTATTGCACAGAGTATTTTGGGCTTGTAGGGGAGAGTGGGTGGCTCAAAAAGTCCTTTGAAAAAATCGTACTGGGTGTCTGTCCACATCACCTGCACCACAAAATATGTTCAGACAGCTCATGTGGATGCTTGGAAAATATCACCTAGAAACAAGATATGCAAGAGACAAAGGCTTTTCTCAATTCAAGTTCAGTCTTCACTCAGCCTCATGGCAAGTTGTGCAAAATACAATGTTTATGCCCTGGCAGGTATGATTAGAAGACAATTTTTTGGTCCTGGGTACGTTAACAAGAAAGGGTCATGCTAATAATTGCAGAGGCAAACCTTTGAGACTGGATTTAGTTTTAGTTACAGAAAATACTGTACACTGCTTTTGGCCAGGTGCACAGAAGCTTTGAAAAAAAAAGGACAAAGATCACAGTTAAATGTCTCAATCTTCATATGGGGAATGTCTGTGAGGAGCAGTCAAACTACTTTCTCATGTGCAATGCATCCTGAAATTTGGTACTTATGTATCGGGCATGAAAGCCTTTCTTGTTGATGGTGTCATCTGTATGGAATCGAATCATGATGGAATCCCCTGCAGAGTAGATTTCTTCCAGAGGCTGCAGAAAAGGAAAGAAGACAGTACATAGTGGTCAAGTCTACAGACTAAATAACTGCACTATGATGATAGAGTTTAAGCTCACAGTGAAGACAGATTGGCAATTAAACGTGAAGACTGAGTGCTCAGTACCTCCTGCCCTGATCTGCCTTCCTAAGTATATTTTCCTTGCTCTTTATGTTTGAAGACTGGTGCCAGTCCAATCTACAATCCCAGTTCTTCCAGTTATTTTTTTCACAGGACTTTCTGGATATTCTTGTTCCAGTCTTCAGGTTTACTCTATTTTGCCATTATCTTTTCAGGAAATTACACAATACAAACTGGACCCCTGTTTGGCAGCTGAGGCTCTCTCAGGGTTCATTAGCAGCAAAGAGACTTAGGTACTTATCTTATATGTCAAGTCTGGATATCTCCCACACTGTTGTGAGGTGCTACAATGTCCCTGTGCTTCTCTGCATGACCAACACTTTCCCAGTCATTCTTCATTTGTCAGTGTGCAGGTAGGTACATTACTACTCTGCTGCCCTGAACTTTTTCACACTGAGCTGCTATGCCTTTGTTTATTTTCCAGACCATTTCCCCAGTTTGTGAGGACTTCTTCCACACCTACTCCCCGACTGTCTCTCTTTAAATTCAATTAGAACCTTCTCCATTTCATTGCTGAAGTCAAATACAGATCCTCTGATTTTAAAAACCACACACCATCACTCATGCTAGAGTCACTCCTGTTACTGGGGTTGCAGGTAGCAGTTTAGGGGACAGCACGCCATGCTGGAGTCAACAAGCAGCTCTGTAAGTCCCTCCACCGTTTGCCCTTGCCATAGCATGGTAGGCACGGTAGCCTGTGGCTGCGACTGCTGGGCACAGCAGTGCAGCAGTCTCATGCTGCTGTACATGGCCCTGGATTAAAAAGGCACTGTCCATCAGAACTGTTTTTCAGCCAGCTCTGTGCATCAGATAAAGTGGCTGTGACCTCCAGCCAAAGGGAAAGAAGCAAAACCCAGTCACAAAGCATTCTCATTACCTGTGTGTGACAGCTACCCCTCTCCAAAAGTGTATGACGGCGTCCTTCCTTGCCACCCCCAGTGATCCCTGAGAAATCACCACAATCATGGCTTACCCCTGAGCCACAGAAGCGTCCCAGACGGGGTGCAGTGCTGTCGTAACCATCATAAATCTCCATGTAGTCATACCCACAGTCAGCCTCCTCCTCAATCTCGAATATCTGGAATATTAGCTCCACTCCATAACCATCTTCAGCTACAATCACCCATTCACAGTTGGCTTGACCCGGGTAGTTGTTGTCCCCAAACTGAGCATGGGAATATAGCTCCTTAGTTTGTACTTCAGCCTTTAAGAGCCCACCACACTCTGAAGGAAGAAAAGGGCACAAAACAGTATCTCAAAGGCCTTACCTCACAACAAAGACTCATCCCACTTTTGGCCCAGTCATATGACGGGAAGACCTACAGCTTCTCTGTACAGAAGTACATTAGGGAAGGTAATTAAACACTGCACCAAACTACCAGAAAACAGTGAATTCTCCAGTCACCCATGAGTCCAGAGACCCACAGAGCTAAGAAGAACTTGGTTCTTTTGGTACAGAACTCGCATGGAAAGAGGTAACCAGTTTAAACTGGCAGGATGGGGTTCTTGACACATTATACTCTGGGAAAATGTAGTGTTTTAGAAAGTGACTGCTTTGTTCTTTGCACTTGTCCTGTAGATGAAATTCTGACCCCAAGTATTTTGTCAGCAGGAGGTTGAAGCACATAAAAAAAGTGGGAAGCAAAACAATCCTTTCCTGCCCACACAATACACAAAAGTAGCCCTGTGTTTGTGCAGAAGGTGTACTTTAACACAGAGTTTTCCTGCAGCCAATGAGGAAGATGCCTCTTCACCAGTGTCATGCACTGCCACTCAGAGCACATTTCACCTGTTTACAGTAGCAGGGATTTCAAAGAAGTGAATGTTGGTACAACACGCCCACCTCTGGGCTGCCACAGATAAGAGGATCAAGCTGCGTCTGTCCACAGCACAGCTCTGCTTCTATCATAATCAATCTAATGTGGGCCTGTTTTGTGTGTGGGCTGGTATGTGGGCTAAATTGTACCACCTCCTTTTCTGATGGTTGATGTGGAACAGAAGGGATTGTTGCTCAAACACCTCCAATTTAAACCAAATAGCATGAGCAGGAATGTCCAATACCAAGAGATCTCTGAGTTGCTATGGAAGCTGGTATTTATGGTATTGTGCCAGCAACAGTCTGGGAACTGAACATATAACCAGTTAAAGTTCAGGCTAAACTTATTTGGGAGGAAAGTGTGTCTGGTTTTGCCTAGTAAAAAAATGCAGTGAGACTTGATGATATCTTATGAGACTGGGTATTGGCAGGCAACCAGCTTACCTGTGCTATGCTTTGCCTGGAAACCTCTCCTTTGCACAGAAGCATCAGAGTAAAACCTGAGGAACATCTTGTTGGTAGAAGCCACTACAGGGTCTGGTTTCTTGCTGCCGCAGAAGCGGCCAAGGATAGGTGACTTGCTGTTGGGTCCATCATACATTTCTAAGTGGTCATAGGCACATTCTTGGTGCTGTTCAATCTCAAACTCATTGAAGGTCTATAGCAAGAATATGGAGAATTAAGACAGACATCTGTAAATCTGAGTATGCAATTCAGCAGAGGATGAAATGCCAAGTGAGAAACAGATCAAACAGTGCATCTGTGCTGCTCCTCCCATAGAACAGTGTGCTTTCAGACAAGAATGATCTCAGGGTAGTAGAGCTTAGAATTCCATGTGCCATCAATGTGCCATGTTGCCTTAGCTTTGCTGCCTCACATAGGTGCCTGACAATAGTTATCAACTGCAAGCCTTATAAGCATATTTTTTTCCACTGGGAACCCTGCTCAGCACACCAAATGGGCTGTTCTTCATTATTACTTCCACTGAGCACAAGGATTATTTCCCCAGTGCACAGACCATCTGCATAGATTTGGGCATGTCCTGTCATATTCATAAGGCCATGTTGTAAAATGGCCCTGATGCCCCTCCCTCAGAGGGGCTGGGGACCAGCTCAGCCACCACCTTATTTAGATACCGCCACAACAAAGTGGTTCACAAGGAGAGGTAGGGGTGGGAGGGCATGTTATTGCCTGTAAACAGAGGGCAATACTCTGCAGTTGTCATATGCTGCAGTCTCCTCTAAGCTGCCTCTCCCCTCCTGGAGTCTCTCTTGAGACCTTCTGCCCTTTTGCAAGCCAGGGCAGCCTACCACAACACTCTCCTCCAAGAGAGCCAAACAGGACCTGTGGGCATCAACCTCCTGCTCACACAGCGGTGGTGGGAAGTCACTTGATCTCCTCACAACCCAGCCTGCTTTCCCCCCTCACAATCCTGCTCTCTGGTTACTCACCACTTTCACTCGGTGGCCTGGTGTTGCAGAGATGTCCCAGGTGCACTCTTTCCGGCTGGGGTACTTGTCAGGCCAGTTGGGACTGCTCATCACTCCCTCTGCACCATTCAGCTTGTGCTCACAACCAGCTTGAGAGAGAGAGAGCACATTGAGGCAAGTCTCACATGGGAACCCTCTAATGTCCTACATGCTCCTCTCTGCCCGCTGAGACCCCTCCACAGGGCAGAGACAGGGAAGGCTTCAGTCACCAAACAAGACCTTTTAGTATTACTGCATGGTTCTGGTGGGTTTGTCCTTTACTTTTTTTAGCTAACGTGGCAGCTGATGAAATGGACCATCTCATTCCCCTGGGCATCATTAACCTCATTTACATCCTCACTCCCTAATTATTCTCCTGCTCCTCCATCTCATCTACCCTGCTACCAGGGTGATGGTGTCAACACCTCCACTGTGTTGACTCTGGTGCTATCTCAGCCTCGCATTGTTTTGCTAACTTGGAAAGCTGAATCAGCTCTTGAAGAGATCAGACAAGGACCGGAGACAATACACAGGAAGGCCATGGCAGCACACAGCAGGGGTAGTGGTGCAGGAAGAAAGGTAATTTTAGCACCAGCAAATGGTTAGATCAGCCCATCTTTTTTCTTCTGACTCAAACACAATAATTAAATGAAGTAGCAGTGACCAGTCTTGAGGTGATGTCCCACAACTGCTCCTTTTGCTAGCCCAGCTTCCTATTCCCACACCCTCTCCCCTATGGCCATATAGAAGGCAAGACTGGGGAACGGGTCAGTCCTCTATCCCTTTTTCTGGGGCAGTTTTTCAGCTAGTTGGGGCTTTTTTGGTGCCCCAGCCTGGTACATTGTACAAACTTCCTTCCAATACAGGGCAGAAAGGACCCTGAATCAAGCCGTGTTTCAAGTACCTTGGCTTTCCTGAGGGCAGGAAGTGGGGACCTTACCTTCTTTACAGTCATGGCCATTTTCATGCAGCATGAAGCCATTTCTGCACTGGCATATATAGCTCCCAAAGGTGTTGATACATTCGTGCTGGCAACCACCATTGTCTTTGGAGCATTCATCCTTGTCTGGGTAGGATCAAAACAACAAACACTGAGTTGACAGTGAGACAGACCACCACAGTCACCAACTGGGAGCCCCATACCCAGGTTGGCAGATAGCAGTGTGAACCCTCATCCTCTACTGCTGGATTAGTCCAGTCAGCTTTCTAGCCCAGATACTATTCTCTTTAATTGTCTATCATTTAATAAAATATATCACAAATGTATTTTATTTTATAATGTAAGTTTAATAGTTAAAGACTCCTGTCTAAAACAAACCTATAGCAATGTCTCATATGTTTAAAACAGAGACCAGGAAAAGTATCACATAAATTCACTAGCCTAGGCAAAAATCTACTGGCCAGCCTTTATATTTTCAAGTTCCTTTGTGCTCTGATGAGCCTCCATTTTTAAAAAGCTTTGTCTGAAAGCACAGCCAGCCAGATCGGAAGATCTAAGATATGAGCTGCTCTTTGAAGCTGAAATATGCCCCAGTGGATGTTCAGGACTCTAAATTCCTGAATCTCACTGTTCTGAGCATAGGAAGTGCTCATAATTTCCAGTTCAACTTAACTTATGAGCAGTTCATCTCCATTTTTTCTTGGGACAGTGCCCTCCCTAGATCTCATTAACCCCATCTGTCTTCTCACTCCCAAACATACTACCAGATGAAACACACCCACCTCATCTTTCCTCCTGTTAGATTTAATAAGTCAACTCCCTAGCTCTGATTCTACTCTGCACCTGTCTTAATTCAAGGCCATTTTGCCTGATCATCCTCAGCAAAATCATTAATGCTCCTTGTTCTCTACTGAAAAGACAGCATGAAATTGATTCTCTACTTTCAAATGACATACAATTAACCTCCAGAACTGCCTGCCAGCAAGGTCCATCACTGACACGAAGTATTCAGAACAGAGGAGGAGGAACTTCCACTAGCACACACTGCTTTGATGGGAATAATTGCTGTAGAGAACACTACTGGATTTTTTCTACATCTTCTAGTTTCAGAGGAAAAAGCTTTCCTTTAATGACTCTAGGGACAGAGATAACTCCTAGGATTGGGTTCCCCATTGTTTCCTGCTGTGGAAAGACTGGAGGCATTGATGCAATCCATGCACCTTGCTGACACCACGCTATGAAACTGGACCATACACTGCACTGAGAAACCAAGATGAAGGTGACACAGCACAGAGCAACTATGCTTTTAAATGTAACTATGTCAGGCTCTGCCTGATCTAACAGGAGGTTGAAGAAAATTCATCAAAACCAAGAGGTTTGGTCAGAAGACACAGCTAAGCAAGTGAAAGGATACAGCCACGTACCAGAGAAGTAGTGAACTTTAAAGCCTTTCTTGGAGACCGTGTTGTCTGATTTGAACTCCAGCCTCATGTTGTTGCCATAGGATGTGATTACTTCAGGCTTCTCTGAGCCACAGAATCTGCCATGTAGCTTGGAGTCAGAAGCCAGCTCACTACGAACCTCAACATAGTCATATTTACAGACCTGACAAGAGAGAAGATTTCTCAGTTCTGTGGACTTGGAACAGAGAATTTCAGAGGAAGGGGTCAGAGGCTTCACTGAGAAGGAACAGAAAGATTCTGGTACTCAAACACATCCCTAACTCCCCCAAAATCTCTTCTGTCAGTTTTCTCACCCCTTCCCTTGTTGCCGTGATTTTAAAGCATGGTTGTGTTTATCAGAACAGCAATGGTTCCATTTAATTTAGCTAAAATAATTTAGCTTATCCACGAGCCTGACAGTGTTGAATGAACTTCAGCAGCCTACTGAATTAAGGAAGTGCCACTGCTCCCATTTACAGTGGGGAAAATGAGACCTGAAAGCTTTGTTCAAACTCTACCCTGCCCTTGGCAGGACAGAGAACAGACTCTTTTACTGGTTATTTAATTTATCCTTGAAGAACTCTACTTCATTGTTCATTTCCAATTATTTTCTTGCAAAGGCAGCACTGGGGAAGTGAGGGATGGTACACCTATTAGGGATGGAAAATACCTACAGTTATGCAAAACTGGTAGATGAAAGAAGCCCATTGTGCTGGTTTTGGCTGGGGTAGATTTAATTTTCTTCACAGTGGCTAGTATGGGGTTGCGTTTTGGATTTGTGCTGAAAACAGGGTTGATAATATAAAGATGGTTTTGTTATTTCTGAGCAGCACTCAGAGTCAAGGCCTTTTCTGCTTCTCACACCGTTCCACCAGCAAGGAGGCTGGGGGTATGCAAGGAGCTGGGAAGGGATACAGTCAGGACAGCTGATCCTAACTGACCAAAGGGATATTCCAGACCATATGACATCATGCTCAGTTTATAAAGTGGGGGAAAGAAGGAAGAAGGGGAAACATTCAGAGTGACAGTGTTTGTCTTCCCAAGCACCCATTATGTGTGATGGAGCCTTGTTTTGCTGGGGATGGCTGAACACCTGCCTGCCCATTGGAAGTAGTGAATTAATTCCTTGTTTTTCTTTGCTTGCTTGTGTGGCTTTTGCTTTATCTATTAAATTGTTTATCTCAACCCATGAGATTTTCTCGCTTTTACCCTTCCAATTCTTCCCCCATTCCACTGGGCGGAAGTGAGCGAGCAGTTGTGTGGTGTTTAGTTGCCAGATGGGGTTAAACCATTACGTGTATTTGTAATAGAACAGCTTTAATCCTTCCACTCTATAGAGAAAGCAGATTCAGACTTCAAGGAGAACAATCACTGTTACTGGTGTATCAAGGGCAGGAAAACAACCAGAAACTCTACCAGTAAGACAGAGCTTCCTCTTCCTTGTACCCCAAGGATTTATCCAGTTCTGAGTTAGCCAATAGTCCCACCTCTGAGATGCAGGGGCTGGTTACGTACATCATTGCCTTCCAGATCAAACACTTCGAACTGCAGAGAGATCCGGTACTGGGCTGGAGCTACCACCTGCCAGACGCAGTTTTTGTTAGTAGGATATTCCTTGGGCCATCCAGGGCTAGTAATGGTCCCATTGAGCTTGGTGATGAAGCCCCCACAGGCAGCTGGAGAGGCAATAAATGAACACAAGGTTTACTTGGTTCTGTTCAGACACACAGATTGGGCCACAGTGTTAACTAGAAGATGAATCAGAGCCGGGTTGGTGGCACATTTCAAATCCCAGCCTCCAGAACAGGTTTAAAATGCTGGCAACTGTGAAGAAGACAGAAACCTCACCTGCTGTAAATCACCAGTGAAACGCAGAGTTAGGCTATGTCCCTGAGAGCCACCACGCAAGACTGATCTCCTTTTTAATCTCTCTTCTTGGGCTTACTGTGAATCAGTTGACTTGACATGCACAACACAATTTTAAAGGCCAGTTTGGTGAACTCACCTACGCTCAGTGCTACAAACCTTACTGTTTCAAGTTTATCAGTTACGGAACAATTACAAGATAATGGAATCCTAGGGAAGACACCCCTGTCAGCTCTTCAGGGGCTTATCATATGTGGACTGCTTTTTCTCTAGGGAAAATAAATGACAAAGTCAAAGACTTAGCTTTATTATCCCATTTAAAAAAAAAATTTAGGACATCTCAGCTTCATCCTCTTGTGGGAGGGCAGGGCTTTACCTCAAAGGAGTCAACTTCAATTTGCTCTTTTGCTGCAAAATTCTATTTGCAATGAAGCAATTTTTTTTTCTCTTTTTTCTTGCTGTTTCTTGAGAGTAATGAGATATGGCCACATCTTCAAAACCTACAGGGACAAAAGCTTTCTGTGTCTTGTTCTCAGCACCATTTTGCATTAAGAGAACTAATCCAAGGGAGCAGCTTCAATACAAATAGTGTAGCAAGCATGTCTGGAGAAACAAAAGCAATTTACTCTGTTGTATGTTGCTACATTTTCAAAGACTATCCTTTCTGTATTGCCCACAAATGAAATTTAAAACAGGAGGTTAAGAGTGAAGTTCAAAAAACGCTTGCCAAATTATAGTGGTTTGCCCCACTTACATTGGCTTGACCACGTTATACAGGTTTGCTCAAACTTGCAAGAAATTATTAAAAAAAAAAAAAAGACAAAAGCCTTTTGCACACACCTAACTCTGCCCTCACCAAGTCAACAACACTCTTCCCCAAACAGTTTGACAAAAGCAGAAGTCAGGGCAACCTGGATGACTTTGAGAGCACCACTCACAGGGTGTGGAGCTCCCTTCATGTCTCAGCTGAAAGGCAGAGCTATGAGACAGGAACAATGGGTGGATTTTCAGCACATCAACAGCCGTCTTGTTGGCAGGAGCAAACACTTGTTGCATGATATTAACAGTATAAATAGAAAGCTGACACAAACAGTTTCTATTGAAGGTGTGGGGCTTTTTCCTCCATAACAGAGCAAGGCAATTTACTCCTCAGTATAGAGAATGTCTGTTTTGTATGCAGACAAAACATTGATATTTTATTATATGAAGTAAATTTTTTTGGGGGAAAAAAAATCAGCTTTAGATTTATACACTTTTGGGCCACTCAATGGTTAGGTTGTAATGCCTACCCTACCTTATGCTGCTGTCCTGTGAGAGATCTGCTCTCAACAGCAATCTCTGGCCATGAAGGACAACTGGTTTTAGGGATGTTTAGCAGTAGAGAACCAGTGTATTTTCAGTTTTTTAATCAATGTTTTTCAATGGAAGATGTCGACAAAAAGAAATTTTTCATGTGGGGGAAAATAAACTGAAACAAAGAGGATGTAGGGGGTAAGGAAAATCATCTCCAAACACTGTTAAATTTATTATTAGCCATAGTACCCATCCTATAGACAGATACCTCAAGCTGTAGGTTACTTACCTTCACAGCTCTTTTTATCAGCTGTCAACTCATAGCCAGGCTCGCAGGTGCATTTGTAACTGCCCAGTGTGTTCTCGCAGTGCTGCTCACAACCACCATTGTCCGGCAGAGAACATTCATCCACCTCTGTCAGGAGAAAACCAGAACAAGTCACACTTTCTTGACCACCCAAACCTCATATTCCTTCTGGACAGGAGGAATAGAGCAATAGCTGCTCATCTGAGCCCATGGAATGGGCACTGCAGCAAACCTCACAAATGCTAAAGCACTCCTAAACATGAAACCATAAAGGACTACAATTACTACCCACTAGTGCTTCTTCTAGACAGTAGCAGGGAAACAGAGGCTCCTGTAAAGATCTGACTGCCTTTTGTTCTCATTTGCCTATTTTTTTGTTCTGTTTAAGTTCCTTATGCTCTTGAGTGACAGAAACCAGCCCATTATGGTGCCCACAGAGGGAAGTCATGCCCCACTGAACAGGGTGCAGCAGAGGAGCTGGGAGGACACGCAAGCACTTCTGCCTTTTCACAGACACACGAAGTCTTGCTATCCTGGGCTTTGAAGTCAGGCTTTTCAATCACTTCTCAAAAACTTGAATTGACATTTTAATATGCAGATAGCCAGATGTACTGGCTTTTCACCCTGACCCCTGATTCCACATGTATCCCTTAATAGATGGTTTTATTAACATGGGGTGGATTGGCCTCAGCTGGCAGCCAAACTCCCACCCAGCTGCTGGTTCACTCCCCACTTCACTTCTGGTTTCACATTTCTGTTTGTGGATTCACTGTGAAGAAAGTAGAGAATTTCTTTGCTGCTCTTTGCTTAGGTACAGGTTCAAGACTTCTAATCTGGCTGTTAAATCACTCAGTTGAGAAAAAAGAGAGGCTGAAATTCCTACGATTGTCAAAAACCCCTGTGATCAGTCTTTACCATGGGAAGGATATGGGCAGGTATATTTTACAAAGTGTTGTTTTTCCTCTGATATTTGCCATGAAGAAGAAAGGCACAACAATGTGTGTGTCAGATGAGCACATCATTACTAACACTTCAACCCTATACAAAACAGGCTTCAGTGATACAAAGAATTTGTAACAGAAATGAAGATAACTAATAAAGAATAATCCTAGAGCCTTCTATTGAGATGTACCTGATGGGGTGGATATGAGGTAATTGCTCTTCTTATTTTCCTGACATTGCCCTTTGGACGTGACAAAGGCTTACCCTGTCTGAGCTGTGTCTAGATTCATTTTCTGTGAAAAGTCAGAAGTTACCACTGCACGTTCTCACGAAGCATAGCATTCAATTCCATCCTTAACTCTGTTTTTTTTTTAGCTAAGTTATTTTCTTTCATTGTTGTAATACATGTAATTGAAGCTCTATTACTTTCCTAACTCATTAAGGCAAAACTGACCTCTTGCTCAGTCAGATATGGGTGGCAGTCTCAAGAGTGCCTGCAGAGCCATCCAATTTGTTTCTTTACTTTGTCCATAAAGTGTCTGATAGTCACAATCCCTCTTCATCTGGAGGTACAGTTTGCAGACTTAACATCTCACCTTGAAACTCCACAGCCAGCCTGCCGGTGTGTCTACCCAGCTTTTGCACACTGACATCAACTCTGCCCACACTGCTAGCTGGCTAGAAGTTGTGTAGCTGTGTCTACTGTGATGCTTGGTCCGAGCAAATACACTCTGCTCCTCAGCTGAAGTTGCTGCTATGGACTTAGAAACAACCTACCCATCCAACCCAGCTACACGGTTTCTGGTTCAAATATGTGAAATCCGAGCAGACACTGGAAGATCTAGTCTGCCAGGAAAAACTACACAGAAAATACCTGTGTCTGCAATTGTACTGCTGTGCATGTTTAGGGTTGCCAAAATGTCTTTAGGAAGAAGTACTCTCTGTGTCTTTATGAAACCTGAAAAATTTAAACAAGGAAGTCTAGACACTGTGAGAGTTGCTCAGGGACTGGAATGAAATATCACAGTATTTGCAACCACCCTTTGTCACAGTCCATTAAGGTCTCTCGAATGTACAAGATACTGTGCTCTGTGAATTAAACTTCATTTAACTACTTTTTTTTTGCACATAAGTGCATGTCTTAAGAATTATGGGTTATAGATTATGAAATCTTATTACTTGAATGGTGAAGAAGTGAATTCATGTGATAGACTAATCTGAGCAAAGGGGATTGAGCCCTGACAGGTTTGTTTGCTGTATTTCTTAATAAGCTCATGAATGAAATTTTAATTCACAGAGTACATTCTCCTGCAAATTTGAGAAATCTAAATGGACCATGACACCCTTAACGCAAGACAAAAGTTAAAGTAGAAATAAATAAAGGACTTTTGCAATCCAAATATTGGCATTGCAGCTATTATTTCTGTACAAATGTCACTGAACCTAAGAGAAACATGACTGTGTACCTTGCAGCAGTTCTGCAGGTACTTTGCCAAGCAGTTAGATATTTCGTTCTTGCCTCTATCGAGTCACTAGAATGCTGGTAAAGGACCAGCTCTTAAAAAAACAAAAAAATGCCACCACAACCCAAAAAACCCTAGTCTTACTCACATCTTCCTGAAGAGAATCTCAGTTTAGGAACACATTTGTCTCTTAAAGCACTCAGATTTTTTTTTCTGGGACTCTACTTGTATTCAGATTTATCATCTCTTCAGAGGCTTCTTTTGGAATAGAACTTAAGCATAGAGTTGTTTTTAATACTCTTTGTGCAGTATTAGTACCTTATTTGAAAATGTCAGTGTCCCCTGGCACAGCTAAATGGAGGTGACATTCTGTTCAGCTGTGCCACACCAGGTGTTAGTGCCTGTGCTGATAGTAGCCCAGCAGGCTTTCTTTCTGTCCTAATCATGGAGGTCGTGTTCATGCCTCAGTATCAAGCAATTTGTATGTAAACTTGATATTGGCAGTTGCACAGAAAAATCTAACAGCTCTTAACTACAAGTAGATACAATGATAATTGTTCATTTGGGGATGGCAGTAGTTTAAGGGATGAATCGTACCCAGCTTTGACTGTGAGAGGTACTAGATCACATACCTTTAAAGAAATTTGCTGCAAAGCCTGCTTTATTGATGGTTGCATCAGATGCAAACTTCATCCACACCTTGTTTGAACTGGATTTGATGTCTTCTGGCTTCTCGTAGCCACAGAAGTGGCCGATCAGTGGGCTGTGCTCAGTGAGGCCATCCCGGATCTCCAGGTAGTCATAAGAGCATGCGTCGTGCCATTCAATCTGCAAGAGGAAAAGTGTGTGCCTGTACCTCGCTAGTATGGGTTCTTCAAGCCAGGCTAGCTCCCCAGACAGACTCTGGCCAGAGATCAGCTCCCTGAAAGACGGGCTACGAGGTACTTGCCTCACGGCTGCCACTGAGCTTTCCTGCAGCTGGAATTGCACTCAAGCCTAGGCACATCTCAGTCCTACCACAATTTTCTGGCTATCCTCTGGTGAAACCGAGGCCCTGACTATCTAAAAACTGCTTCTTCGTGAGAAGGTGTAAGAAACAGAGTAGAACAACTGCAAACAAAAAGGTTCATGAAACAACTGCAGGGTCACAGGTAGGAGCCAGTGGTATCAGCCCTTTACAGGACAAATGTGGTAAGTGTACCCAAGCTACAACAGCCTATGGGATAGATGGGTTTTATGTACCAGCTAAGCTCTTGTCCACTCCTGTCTGTGACACATACATCAGTTGTCAAAGACAGACCATTGGGAACCTAACTAAGAATGTAAGACACCCTATAACCAGAAGGAGAAAACCTTTTGTGAGCTCTTCAAAGCCTGTTTGCCATCTGGGAAAATGTTTCTTTGGGGAGTCACATCCTTCAATCTGCCAAGTCCCAGTGACATGAAAAAGAGTTTTTTGCCTGGATTGTGACCATTTACTTGCATTTGACTGGAATGAAAATTTAAGGACTCATGAGTCCCTATTTAATGTCATCAACACTTCTGAGTCCCTTCTAATTATTTTTGTCTGAAGTAAGTTTTTGAAAACTCGTCAAATTTAAAACCGGGCTTTAAAACCTCTGAGCAAACTTGTGGTGAGAATAAATGATATTCTGAAGTAGTTTTTAAAAAATTATTATTTACACCACTTTCTTCTTAATTTTAAAGGACCTACAGAGGCAAAATAGTATCCGTAATATAATATACAATGACATTTCTCACCTCAAAGGCTTGGAATGTGATTCCTATGTGAAAACCCTCAGAAACTGTGATCTTCCAGATGCACTCTTTGGAAGGTCTGTAGTCATCTGGGTAATTGGGAGATTGGATCTGGCCAGCATCTTTGTGAATTTCTCCACCACAAATAGCTTCATAAAAAAGAAACAGCAAAACCACGAGATTGCAGGTTTTTCCACAGGTAAAGCCTGTTCCTAATTCAAATCTGTATCAATATCATCCGTTATACAAAGGCAACACACAACTCCTCAAGGTTTTTACAAATCTAACATCTTGCCTTAGTGACACCGTCTCCTGTCTTGCTGAGCCAATGTCCCTAGAAGGTGAACTCACTGAGACAGAGAATTTTTATGAATTTGTGTGTTTCATACTCCTGGTTGCCTTCATATCTACTTGAAACCTGTTAATAGCAATATGCACCAAGAAAAGTTGGCAAAAAACCCCAACAAAATCCAAAAATAAAAAAAGGTTGCAAATCTAATCCAGCCACACGATGGCAATATTAACAAGCACAAGTTGAGCTGTTCACCACCAGACTGACGGTTGTGCAAGTTTCAGTGTCAAATGTGAGAATGAGTAAGTTTAAAGACCAAGAACAGAAAATTCAGTGAAAATCTAGTTTAATAAAAAACTGGTAGAGGCATCAAAGACAATAACAGTTCAACAAAATTGTCTGCAAGACTACGTAAGAAATAAAAGTAAGATCACAGGCTAAAACCCGTGTTACCCCATGATGTCTTTTGTAGACACATATGTGTACAAAAGATATATGAAGGTTTTCGTTGTGTTCAAAGTCAAACAAAAAAACCCCACCAGCAGTAAGTATAAGAGATCTGGTACTGCAATGACACTGCCAGACATCAACCATCCTCACCCTTGGGTTCTCCCCACAATGCATCGTATTAGCCATTCAGATGTGGGTCTCACTATAGCGTCCTGGAAATTGCTTGCATTGGGTCTTGGTTTTGCACTCTAGTTAAAAGCACTATTTTATTAGTGCAGTGCTACAGTCTTTCTTAGAGAATTAGTGCTAAAGCACCACCAAACAGTTGCACTGAAAAATTCAGCTGCAGAGCACAATTTAGATTGCAGTATGAGTTCATACATTCAGAGCTACAAGTGGTGCTTGAGAGAAGCTCTGAGGGACTCTTTAAAGAACTGTCTCGCCCACCTAACAGAAAGAGGACTATGAGAGCAGAGAATTGACCTTTTTTTTAAGAGCTAACAAATAATAGTTTCTCCATCCACTGCAGTAGTTCAGGAAAAGCCTTACTGCAAAATGGAAAATAACATCTGCTGACAGAGCCTGAGAAGGCAATAACAATTACAAATCTGGGGCTGCCAGCAGTGCTGTAGGGCAAAACTGCCAACATCTTCCCATCTTGAATCTTATGAAAGAAAGGGGATAGAATGACTGAACTAGAGGACACTTTCCCTACATTATCTGTCATTTAGTATCAAGTAATTCTACCATAATGTGGCTACAATGCTTCTGCCTCTCTCCTCCCATCTTCTGAAAACTCTCAGTCCAAGACTTCGAGGAATCCAAATCCAAAAATCAGTTCTCACCCACAAAGCCTCCAGTAAAGTTCAGATGCACAAGCGTTTACATGCACTCTCACTAAAGCAGAAGACAGAGAAGCAGTGCTAAAACCCATTTTGTTTTTTTTAGTATGTGAGGGAGGAGTTCAAAAGAAAAAGAAGAACTAACAGCAACACAGAAAGATTTTGGACAAAAATTGATAAAAAATTGAACATTTATGGGCAAACCCTCCTGGAAATAAAAATTACCTTTACTGCCTAAGCACAGAAGTCACAAAACAGCTGAGCAAGCCACCTGACAACGGAGGAAAGAAACAGGCCATTACCAGAACTTGCTCTAGAAGGAAAAAGGATTTAAGGAAGATTTTTAGAAAATCTCCTATTTCAGCAAATAAATTACGGAGAGAGATGCAGATAATCTTACTGCCTGCTGCTCTGACAAGAGGAGGCTGAGTTAAGGAAAGAACTATGCAATGTGCCATCACTATTTCTGTAGTACAAGCTTGTTTCTACCAGTCATACTCTGTGCTTGCTCTCAGGCATAGCCATAGATTTCACACCTTTCCAATGGGAAATCTCTTGCAGGAAAGGGTTACATAAAAAACCAGTCTTCAAGAGTCAGGAAAGTATGAACAGTTGGAGTTTGTTTGACCACTAGATGCACATTCCACTTCCAGTTGCTCTATTCAAAAGTCAAGTGAAGCAAGTATTGCTCATATTTACTGAACCTTTAGGGATCATTTATCAATCAACAGGAAACATGGGAAATTATCAAGAGAAAAGAAAGTCACTTTGCAAAGTGACTTTGGAATGTAGCCAATGTAAATTTTTTTCTTCCAATACCATTTAGCAATATTAAGCATGATGCCATATAAGCTAGTTTGATCACTTCTAATTCCAGCAAACTACCATAAAAGGGGTGTTACAAACCATGTGGTCCAAGCAACAGCTGCTTTTCAGAAGAAATATTAAAAAAGAAAAAAAAAGAAATCAGGCAAGCTACCTCTGTCTCTGGGGCAACAATTCCTGCAGAAACCAGATATTTCTCCTGTGAAACAGATTTGTTAGCCCCTTACTGCTGTGAAATCCTCATGTGCTTTATTTGCACTTCCCCGACAGTCCCATGTTTGCTTCACTTCCCTCTGTTAGTATCATTATTCATGAGTTTACTGGACACTTGGGCACTGGGCTTCCAGCATCATACTTGTTCCTGTGGCTGAAGAAAGAAGATGATGGCAATGTCGGTACCAATATAGTCAACCTCAACACTGTTGACAATGCTGGTACTTCTAAGAAAATTCCTGTTGCCCAGAGAACAATGGAATCATTATAGTAAAAAAAAAAAAGCATATATGGGAAAGGGATGTTACTAATTTGTAGTGACTGTGGCAGTATTGCTCCTCCTCTGAAGTGGTTTCATCATCCCAGTGCCAAGCAAGTTTCTAAAGTACCTGACCTGTAGAAGATCTGACATGCTAATTTCCAATCTTCTGTAAGTAAAACATACAAGGGAGAAACAAAAGAACAATCTTTGCACTTGAGAAAAAAAAAAAAAAAGAAAAAAAAAGAAAAACATGCCAAGACAGGCTGTACTAAGTGATATAAAATGTATGGTCCCAAACAGAACTTTGCCTACTAAAACAGTGAAAGAAACTCCCGCTAAACCCCACAATGCTGCTTGCAGAGTCTGGTTAGAGCAAACAGAACCTGGCCTATGTACAGAAGCTATTGCTTTGTGTTGCTATCCTGTTGTGCCTCCCAAAATGTGATGATCTTGTTGGACGATCCATGCCTTGTCTACTGAATGCACAAAATCTGGCAATTTCCATAAAAACAAGAGCATGGCTGTATCTAACCACCCAGTGAAGCAGAACTCCTGCTGAACCCATAAACCCCCTGCATCCTGTTCTGCCTGCTCCATACGAAGTGACAGACTTCTAGCTAAGGGCTGTACCTTCATAGACCACAAAGAAGCCTTTCCCCAGGATGTTACTGCTGCTCCGGAACTCAATCCACAGCCTGCTGTCCGTGGATATTACTGGTTCAGGAATCTTGTCACCACAAAATCTGCCTACAAGGCAGGAAAGAGACAATCAGGATCTCTGTGATCTCCTGGCTCATGGGCAGTACAGTGTAACAGGTACCTGTGGCTCCAGGAAGCAAAGAATCTGTGGTTAAAGGAGCTGTGCTTGTGGAAAACACACTTTCATTCCCATCACTTGTGCACTGAATAAGTTTCTGTGTCCCCCTTCCATTAATTCATATTCTTTTCAATTATTAAATGAATGAAAGTTCTCTTTCAGCTGGGAGCAGAATCCAGCAGTCATAGATGAAGCATCTCTTGCCCTGGTAGATTCAAAAGGGCTCATGTTTTGATCACATAATTGGGCAAATGAGTTTCAATGAACTATCCCCAGTCCTTCCAGAGATGTCACATTAGGGAACGTTCTTTCCACCTGCTAGGACTTGGAAACTCCTTCAGCATTTTGCACGCAAGAGCAAACGGTCTAAGTCAAACCAAGGGCAAGGCATGGCCATGTTGGTGAGGAAAAACCTCTTATTCTCTGCTCAGCTTCTCCTAGTTAAGCTTCTGCAGTTGTTTAATTGCTTTCAAGAGAAAGAGACCAAGAGCCTTTTTGCTCCATGGTTCCCCCAGCAATAAGCTCTCTGGCACACACCAGCACTGGCAAATACCCAAATTCTGCAAGCAAGGATGAATCCTGAAACAGAACAGCTGCAGATGCATCTTCAGCTCAAACAACCTCAACAATTGGTTGCTCCTCTACCTATTCAAGCCAGATGCTCCTCACAGAAACAGAGCAAGCACCAAGTATGCCTTGACAGTCAGGAACCGGGACTTGGGTCAGGAGCTTGCACAGGGCAAACATGGCTTTTTACTTCAGCTGACACCAGCAGGGCTATACACTGAATTCAACATGGTCTTGGCACCCTGTCCAACTGAATCCCAGTGGGATTTTGACAGAGGCAGAGACACTCCTTCAGGTTGAATTCAGTCAGGATAGTGGTGAGAGGGATCTTGGCATCTTTGAACAACTCCCACTGGGTAAAAACCTGGTTAATGCCTTACCTCTTAGTTCCCATTACCTGGCTGGGAATGGCAGTTTCACCACCAACTTTTTTCTCTTGCAGAATGACCCATCCAAATATTATCTTGGACCCAGCTTTACTCAGCTACTACTGTGCCCCCAAGCTGCCCAGTACTGTTGGGGTAGTGTGACAGCCCTGCGATGTACCAATAGCATCTCCCGTCTCCACTCCCAGAGGGGATGCTAAAAACAGCATCAGCGCTGCAAAGCTCCTTCCTCTAGGGTCACTGAGCAACTGCCTCCTAGATTTAGACTTGGGAGTTTAACAAGGGTGTCAAGAAGAGGAAAAGCAGATGAGGAACGAGAATGAGCAAGCTCCTCAGAGTATGATAAAGGGCCCATTCATAAAAAGTTATACACCATTTAAAGGCTGGGTTTTCACACACTTCCCTGGGAAAATATGCAGCACACATGTATTTTTTCTCTCCACAAGAAGCCTGTGCTTTCACAATTCACACTAATCCCCCTCCCCACCCCCTGCTGAATTGCCGTCTGTCTGCCTCTTCCGAGCTAATTTCATGGGCTCAGCCCCATGCGGGAGCCATGGCCACTCATGCAGTGTTTCCTTCCAGATGGAAACACTCCCAAGTCCACCTGCACTAGGGGGACGGGGAGGTGTTTGGCTTCTGAAATACCTTTAAATTACTCGGTAGAAAAAAAAAAAAATAACGAGGAGCTAAGTTGCAGCTGCTGGAGCAAAGTTACCTGATGCACGTGCAGCAGAGAACAGCAATAAATGCTGCCAAATCCAAAACAGGCAGGAAGCAGTAAAGCTGGCTGCCAACTGCAGTGAAAGGTAGGCCCACAGAAACCTGGAGACCAGTACGGCTTCAGCCTCAGCACCTTACCTGGTACCAGGGCTAGGATGTCCAGCGGGGCCAAGGAGAGCACCCAAACCTCCCTAAACCCTCTGACCCAATGCTGACTGTCCCAGTCCTGTGCTGCAGCATGGGGCACAGCCGCTCTCACACAACTGGGGATGCTACACAACCTGATTGCTTCTTTCCTTTCAGACAGAAGGGGTTGTTTGCGGTGCAGCATTTTACATGTTTGGGACACCAAGGTTAGGGGATGAAGTCAGAATCAGAGCCAGTGGAAAAGTAGGTGGGACTCCTGAGCCACTCAGGGTGACAGAAGACTTGCAGTTACGATAGCAGGAGGCAGAGAAATAGGGAGGATACAGAGGAGCTGCACTTCTCAGAGAACAACACAACTTCTTTGGGAGTGGGAGCAAGAGCAGAGCAGAGTCCTTGCACAGTTTGATACCCTAGCCATGGTCTAGCAAGTTCCCTGCTGGGGGTACAGAGGCTCAAAGTACAGAGTACTGTGCATTTGTAAACACAAATACTTGAGAAATAAAGGCAGGAGTTTGGGTCAGGAGCTGTAGTACAGCTGCTTCTTTCTAACTGCCTGACAGTTCCACCTTGGACTTGGGAAAGGCAATAATAAAACTCCAGAGACCACATTTTCAGTCCCAGCCAGGGACTGACTCACTTCCCTCCCTGCATCCTTTCTCAAGCTGGAAAAGGAAGGAATAAAATCTTTGCTACCAAAGGCCTTGGAGTATGGATCATTTGGAGTGAATACAGCACACAAACATCTCTGGATGGAGACATTAAGGGATGGCCAGTGCACTGGCCAGACATAGGGTCCTTCCAGGTAAAGGAAGGTTTGTTTCTGTTTGTTTTTCCCACCCACTCCCCAAAGCAATACATGAAATGCAATTAAAATGAAACAGGTACTCGCCCAACAGTGGAGCCTTCCTCCAGTAGCCGTCACGCACCTCCACATAATCATACCAGCAAAGGCGACTTTTAAACAGGTCCATTGATGTGAAATTTAACATAATCTGAAAGGAGAGAGTACACATTTCTCTTTGGGGAGGGAGTTACTTTAAAAAGATGATCATACAGATTGTATTTCATCTCTGCTACAGTGATGCCTAAGTGAGCATGCAGGAAAAGGCAGTTGGGCGGTTGGTGGGATTTGTACATCAGCTTTCCTCAAAAAAGAAAGGCTTCTCAAGGTATTTTAATGAAACCATGACAGTACATGACAGCAGATGACTCGTTACAATCAACTCTGTAATTACAAGTCAATGCTCCTCAGTTACTAAAATGCTACTTAAAAAAAAGCCCAGTTTGGATTTTTAAAATTAAAAACTGAATCTTCAGTTTTCAGCAATGTGAACATCATAGAGAAAGACATTGTCACAAAACACACTTTTGGGGTCTATGCCTTCACATAAATGACGCTTGTAAGAAAAATATAATTTTGCTGATTACGTTCCACATTCTGACAATCAGACTCACACCATCTCAATGAGGCAATTGGGTTCAGTGGCTTTACCAATCACAGCTTAGCATTAAAATGTTACTACTTTGGTCTCCTTCCTCTGTAACATGGATCACAGGCCTTGTTCTTGGCCTATGGAGGTCACTGATGGGGTGTACCTGTATCTTCTTCCTCGCAAGATTTGACCCATGTATTCATTTACATCCATAGTCTGCCACAGAAACGTCATCAGACTAAAATGGATGTTCTCTCCCAAAGTCCTGACTGGCAGTCCAGAAGGCAGTCTGCAATGATGTCACTCACTTTTTTCCACGCTTTTGCAGTTTTCTGACTTTGGACAGCAAAAGGAGATTTATCTGTTTTTATGCAGATGAATGCTACAAGCATTCATACCTGTTCTCAGCTAACACCTCAGTGCTACAATGCTACTTCGTGCCAATCACTGCATTTGATTAAACAGGTAAGTTGAAGCATTCAATCTGAAATCGATGATTTATTTCCTTTTTTAACATTAGTGGTTCAGCATCCAAACCAACACAACTCTCTGGAAGAGGCTGAGAAGCAAAGGGAGAGTTTACGCCACAAAACTCCTAGTGCCACAGTTTCCAAACCTGGGCGGTTCTTGGCCCTCCTGCCCCAGCGATGCTCTCCCTGCAGCTGATGGCAGGAGCTCAGCATGGCATGGAACTGGGCTTGCAGGTGACAGAACCAGGTCCTGGAGCCAGGCGGCTGTTGCAAAACGAATGAACTCTGCACTTCTTTGTCAAGTCTTAAGCATATGTTGAGGGTGGTCCTCAGCAAAGTCACTCTGCCAAGGAGCTCCCAAGCTGGACTGCGCATTCTTGCAGCCTGGTACGGCATGAAAGGCCTGAAGGGCTGGTGTTACTGGATTAAGGAAAGATTTCATTTCTACAGGAAGATCAATAAAACAAAAAGAGCTGAGAAGAAGGTGGACAGGGTGGGTGATTGATGTGCAGTGGGGCTTGGCTTTTCAAGGCGGGGAACTCAGAGTTCCCTGACAGGCATATTATGCCTGCATGATAGGGGCAGGCCACAGACACCACTCATGGGTCCTCAGCTCCCTTAAGGACCCCAGATGGACGGCACATTTTATCTAACTCATCTGACTGGCACCTGGCTTTGGAAGGTGAGCTCAGCTGGAAATAGCAGGTGACAGGAAATGTCCATGCAGGGTTCAGCCTCAAATTGAGAGTGAAGATCAAAGATCAACACACAGTCCAGACCTGGGAGGGGGCTCTGCTCCAGCAGTATCTCTTCTCTCCTCAGGACCATGTATCCCTGATTCCATCTCTGGGAGGACAGCACTGGTGCTCAGGAGCTGTTCCAAGCTCCATCCCTGCACCCCAGGCATACAGAGATCTTCTGGCAGCTACTAACACTGTCATCACAGGCAAAACCACACGTGAGGGAAATGCAGAGTACACCTTGTGCTGGTGTGGCACCTACCTTCTCCCCTGGCGTCACCGAGATCCTCCAGACACAGTGGGAATAGGAGGGGTAGCCATTTGGAAAGCCAGGGGCTGAGAAATTACCTGTTGAGTCTTGCAAGGTCTCTCCACAAGCTGCAGGAGAGGGGAAAAAACCTATCAAAAAGGAGTGACTCTGAAAAACATCAGGGTCTACCGAAATCTTTGCTTATGGATGAGGTGTGTGGGTTGGAGGTTGGTACTCTGATGATGCTCAATTGTGGTACTGGGCAAAGGTCATTGAGCACCTGAGACCTTGCCAAAGGGGTGATGTGAAATCTGTCAGAATTTCTAGGATAGAAAATGATCTGTGCAAGGACATAGGGGAAACAGCTTTTAAAGAGGCCACCCTTCTTACTTCATCTTCCTTCCACGTGCCAGCACTTTCAGGTTTCCACTAATCAAATGCAAAGTATTAACCCCACCCCACCTCACAACCCCACAACTGCTGCCAGCAAATCTGTTTTCCCTTCATTACAAGCTGCTCAATGAAGTTCTCCTTAGTTACCATTGTTAAGTGTCTTTTTGGGGGCTAAATCATCCTAACAAAAGCAGGGCAAGCCCCACTGCCCTCATGCTTTGGCTGCCCTGCACCTACCCAGCCATTACACTGTACAGGACAAAATGTGAGCATGGCAGCCAATTGCTCTCCAACTTCCCATTTTGTGGCCTGCAGCAGCTGATGAAATGTAGATCCCACAGTGATTTTCAGGAAGCAAGGAACATGCACATGCACATGCTCCTTTAGGGAACCACAGCTTCCAACATCTGGGAAAGCTGTGACTACTGTAGTTCCTGCTCTCCGAGCGAGGAAGACTGAGCCGAAAGGAAAAGTGACCATCTACATCTGCAGAGCAGCTGGTTGGCCAAGTGGGAGGATCAGAAATATCAAAGCTCCCATTTACCTTCAGAGTGCCTACTAGACACATCCAAATACCTACTGCAAGGAGGAGGGACCTTGGCTTGTGTGCTTCCCAGTTGTTTTTCCAATTTCATAACACACAAGCTGCCCTTGATCTGCAACGGTTTCCTCAGAGACGGTAAGGCAGCCCCCAAAAATCCCTGATTAAGCAGCAGTGCTTTGAAAGATCCGACAAGGCCTTCCTTTTCTCATGGAAATGCCAGAGGTTGTTCCTCTGCTTGATGCTATCACACGCTAATTTTGCAGCCGTGATTACATTTAGATGGGCGGGTTGGAAGATGGAGGTGAAAAGAGACTGATCCCATTCAAAAAGTTGGATATCTTCAAACAGGGGAGAAGGAGTTACCTAACCAGAATTTCTTAATTTCCCTAAAGTAGTCTGATACACAGCTTGACAGATCAGATTAGATGAACAACAGGTGGGGACACAAAAAGGGGGTTTTTAATAAAGAGGAAACTCCAATACATAACTCACCAAGATAAATGAATGTTCTTTTTGGCCGCTCAAAAATCTATTTAAACAAATATGAAATGATAAAGAGAGCTCTAAATCATGGGAAACACATATAACCATAGTGACATATGGGATTATCACCCTCAGCTGAACCACAGTGAAGGTTTCCAACAGCCCAGACTTAATTCTCGTAAGTGTAATTACACAGCTCCTGACAAGACTGCATAATTATGGAACAGGTACTATTGCATCTACTTCCAAAGACTGGTCTGTTGAAATATCATGAAAGGAGACCTATCTAACTATCCAACCCTTGCAGAGGAAACTCCCCAGACACACTGGGAGAGGCTGCCCTTTCAGCATGGAGGAAAGCGCTTGCTTGCATGTGCAGGGGGAAGCATGATAATTAGCAATGCTTGTTTGTGTGCAGAGCACAGTCTCTTGCAGAGCACCTCAAAAAGTGATACAGCTGTACTCCACTTAGTAGCAAAGAAGCCAGCAAGTCCAATAAGGCCCCTGTTTGGTACTTCTGGGATCCAAGAAACCGAGCAGCTAGAAAGCAACAGAGGTGAAAAGCAAAGTAGAAAGATGAATGCTTCAGAACTCATTTGTAAATGAAGTAGCTGAGTGACAGGCACTTACAGCTCATCAGCTGGTTACTAGTACACTACATCTATTTGAAAATGCCCAGAGGATTGGAGGAGATGATATAATGCAGGACCATTCTCAATTTATATTTTAACCATTCCTGCATAGCCACACAGGCCTCTTTCCTTTAGCTCAGCACAAGAGAGCAGGATGAGTTTTTTAAAAGCCTTTTGTAGAGACTATAGTCATCAAATCCTCAACCATGCAGCCGTAACAAATCTAGCATTAACTACTATGTAGCAGACTGCATCTTGCCTTCCAGAAATTCCTTCAGCAAATTTCGTATTGTTTCACCTGGCTTGGCACTAACTTTAACCCAGCAGGTATAAGCTTTGGGGAATTAAGAGCAATTTAAAACAGCAGGGTTTTAGAATGGACAAGTTAAGCAAGCCCTAACTGTAGAAGCCACATGAGCTCCAATCTAATGAAGTTGGAGAGCCCTGTTTCTTAAAACAGACACAGCAGTTGTTCTGGCTTACACCCGTGCATACTTGTAACTCATCCTCCATGTATGTAGCTAGCATGCTAACTCTTTTTTTGGGGAGATATTATTAGGCATTCTCAGATGGAGACTTTCTAAAAGGCAAGCCATCTGCCATTTAACTTCTGAATGATGTTGCTGCACTTTACCTAAATATCCTCAGCTTGACTACTGAACAAAGTGTCCTCAACTTAAAGTCTCATTCAGACCCTCCTTGAACACACAGTTGAAGTCCTTTAGTTTTGAACTCCCCTGCTTTGTATTTTGCACAGGTACAGAACTTTTCAAGCTACAGATTCAAATGGTAGATGAAGATGTTAATGCCATTAAATATACTGCACCTCCTTTCACATGCAACCTGAGTATAAATTTTGATGTAAAAAGGAAACCAACCAGAACAACAGATATTTGAAAAAAAAAATTGTTTAGTAGGCTTAAAGCTCTAATCATTTTGCTGCCAAGCACATTCTGAACTGCAATAACCTCTGCTAAAGCTTTGTGGAAAAAGTAAGTAGAAAAGTTCTACTTTGCAAGTGGAAAACTTGAGACTCGTAAGGGTCTTCGTTTTAAAGAATGTTGCTTTGTAGCTTTTAGTTTAACCTCAGGCCAAAGTGGCTTTTCAGCTTGCCTCAAGAAATCTAAATCTGTAGTTGGTTCTTCCAGCTATGGGAATGAAAAGCCTGCTTGGATTAATTCTTACTCAGTCAAAAAAGACAGTGCAAAACAAATCAACTCCTAAACTAATCAATGAGATAATTTTTCAAGAACAACGTTTTGTTCCACCAAAAGCAATTTAGAGATAATTATGAGCGGTAAAAAGAAAAATAAAAGTTAATTAGAACTAACACACCTAAGAAAGTTATACCACCCACTATAAGCTAAAAGCCGTGATCCCCAAACATATGAAGTCCTCAGAAGGCCCTGAAGTCCTCAGAATTCATTCTAGACCCTTATGGACCCATACATGGGTACAGAGAAGCAGTGGATTTGTATACCAGCCATCCCCCACTCTCCATGGCCTCACAAATGGTTTACAGAGCAGTGCTAGCCACCTACTCATTTAAGACGTGACTCTGTATACTGGTAAAACTTAGCCCTCATCCTCCTCGCCTTCTCCTCTCGCTTTGTGATATGTTTATTTCCAGAGTAGTAATCACTTATGATCATATTAGGTTTATGATCAAAGCCACTCTCAACTGAACTACTTGCTGGCCAGACCTATCTATTTAGATAACCTTCTAGGCTATGCTTGCAAGTGTTTTTTTTTTTCTTCCCTGCATTATTACAAAAGTTACAGAGTAATTCTGCAAAACTAGGGCAACTCTCTCATTCCCCAGTATCTTCTCATGGATGTTGATAACTGCAGAAATTCAACAGAGCTTGTTAAATTTTCTACCTCCAAGCATCACACCTCTTCTAGTCCCTTCCCAGTCACTGAAGTCCAGGCCACAAGCACCAGACTGGGTGCCATCTTTGCTTGAAGCCTCTGTTTGCATCCTCATGCTCAATCGTCCTTAAGTCTGGCAGATTGCTTCTCTGAAATCTGGTTTTCTCTATTAAAATATTCAGCTAAAACAGTGGCATAAACTTTCATTGTCTAACATCTCCAATGTAAAAGCATTCTCTTGTTCTGACAGATTAATCTAATCTCCCAGTCATATCTGCGACCACAATGTTCTTTTTGTCAATCTTTCCAGACCCCACACAAAGTAGGACCTTGGTATTGGTCTACATATGTCACACTTACACAGATGGGTTCTCTATCAAAGCTGTTCCCAGTCTATCAACCCTTTGGCAGCAGAAAGAGGGATACAGCCCACTCCCGGAACAGCCCAAAGCACCAGCTTCCAGCACCCAACTGGATGTTTCACAAATCAGCATCTTTGAGCTTTCTTCCATGTTACCTTCCAAGCAACATACCATAATCACAGAGACACATGTGGTTTCCTCAAGGTTCATTTCTGGGACAACAACTATATAAATTACAACAGATATTTTATGATTGGTGTGTAGAGATCCCAGTCTACCGGATAGCCTTCCGCCACTTTGATAACTCCTAGTTCCCACTCTGTGGTCTTGTACATTGATTTAATTTTCTATGAACAGAACCTACACTGGACCAACCTGAAGCCCTAAACCAAACAAGACTACTGGGAAAGTACTAATAGGAGACACATGTTAGGCAAGTTCACTTCTCCCAGAGCTTCAGCCTGAAGCATTTGACAGTTTGTGTTTCCCGAGTCTCTTTCCTCAAAGGGATTGTTAAGGTGCTCTTGAATTACAATGCCTTCCAGATAAACCATATGTCTACAATAAAGCTGGAGCCATCTCCACAAGCCATATTTACCTGGGCATTTGTACAACTTCCTTGCCTGAGCGATGTCTCCCTGACTCAGGCGAATACGCTGCCCAATAGTTGGCCGGACCCCATTATCGTCACGACGGGGGAGGATGGTGTCGAGGAAAACCCCTCTAAAGGGAAGAACAGAGAGACACAGAGCAGTGAAGTAGGGACAATGACACGATGTATAGAAGGTAATCCTGGCAGGCCTCCCACACCCCATCCCCCTGGCTCTATATCCCATGCTAACAAGTAAGAGTGATACAGCTTGTGATAGCTCCATGTCTCGAGACAGCCTTCTCACCGTAGCAGACAGCTTCCAAAAGTACAGGCAAGTTCGCCAAGCCAGGAAATTCCTCTTTGATGTTCCAAGATTGCTGCTACCTCTGTTTGAGTATAGACACATGCCTTGCCATAAATCAGAAAAAGCAATTAAATATTCTTGCCGAAGGTTCATGGCACATCTGGCTCAGCACAAGCACAGACTGGATGTTTAAACCAAAGGAGGAGAGGGAAGGGGAGTTTGTTCAGTAGCAAATGAGGTTGGGCTGGCAGTGACTGGGCCTGCCATAGACAAGAGAAAAAGATGAAGTGCTCTACTCTTGTTCTGCACAAGTTTCCAAGCTAATAACTCCACTCGTGTCTGCCCCTTTTTATTTGCTACTATTTCTTCCATGTGCTTCATACTCAGAGACTCCTCACAGTACTTCTGATCTCAGTCCAGTGAAGGATTTAAGCTCAGGCTTCACTTCTATCAAAATGCACTCCATGCATCCAAGCAAGAGCTTGCATGCAAGAGAGACCCCCCAGGAGAGAATTAGGACTTCAGGGAAGGAGGGAGACAGAAACCTAAACTCCAGGTTGGTGAAGTCTAAGCTGTTGCAGGCAGGCTGTCCAGTCCCTAGGAACCCTTTCACTGCACCCCTTAATGTCTAACAGGCTTGGGGCTGCCAAGGCTAACAGTGAGCTTCAACTTCAGCATCAGCTCAGTGAGGCAGAATGGTCTTTCTGAAGGACAGAATACAACTGTCCGTAGGGTCCAACAGGAAATCAGAGAAGAAGCAATAATTTTAGGACTGCCTAATCCTGATACAAGAGTCTTCAAGTATGGGTTATGCACTAAGTACACAAGTAATTCTGTTCATTGAGCTGCTCAGCTGTGTAAGAGCCTTGGGAAGGAGCTTTAGAGGGGTTTTTTTCACACTGGTTTAATTTTAAATAAATACTGCAAGCAGAGTATTTGGATCACAGCTATCCAGAGCTGCAGTCAGTATTATTGAACGGAAAATATCATTTTATGAAACATATGGTCGGGGGGGGGGGGGTTTTTAAAACTGGAATCAACTCTTGCATGAGAGATGTTGGTTTTTTCCTGCAATAGAAAAATTCCTGATCAGCACCAAAATTGGTACTTAGAAGATCTGAGGTGAGTCCATCAAATTTTGATTTATAAATTCAGTCTGGTATTCTACATGCCAGCTGCATGCCTTGGGCTGAATTTATTGAAGTTTATGTATTAAAAATAAATCCTCCAATTCCAGAAACACCACAAACAGAGAAACAGGTCAGTTTGCTCAAAGTACATTTTCAAGCCTCCTCGGAGTTCGCAGAAGAACTTGGCATTTGGCAGGGACATACTTCTGTGGCCTCTGAAATGATGTCTGCAGATCTCCAAGGTCAACCAGGGAAGAATGACAGAGTTTAACAGAAAAACCACCACTTGCACACACAAAGTTTTGATTCTTTTTCCCATTCCAGCCCTCACAACTGTTACTGACAGCACTCAGCTTTCCGCACACGGCATACAACTAGGGCATTGCTCACACAGTGCAAATAACTCACAACTTATAACTACCCTTATTACCTGCCATTTTCTTTCAGAAGGCTGTACTCTAGGCTGGGGCAGTAAGATTTTTGGTTTTGCTTTTTTCTCCAACTGAATTTTGGACTCCCTTCACATGTATTGCTGAACGTGACTACCAATTATGAAGCAGTAAGTACAGTTCCTCTCATTTTACCATTAAAAGAACTGAGAACAGAGGAGAGTCTGTCTGGCCCAAACCACACACATCCTAGAAATCCCATGCTGTCCACCCAACCCCCATCTGCTTAACACCACTTAGAATGTTAAGTTGCACATTTGGTGAATGTCTCTAAAAGTACAAATACTTTGACTCACAAATTAGTAAACACCAAGCATACATTAAACAGAGCAGCTCAGGAAGTCTACCATCAGAATTGTTCTTGAATGAGACACCTAACCTCCCCTCCCAGAGGTAGGAAAAGAACCCAGGAATCCTGGATGCCCCATTCTCCTGCTGTCCAAGCAGGGGCAGAACATGCATTAGCTGCCCAATGCAGTGGTAAGTCAAGCACAACAACCCACCATTCCTACCAGCTAAGAACAACAGAGTTTGAGAAGAGACTTGGAAGAGTCATTAGCATCCTCAAAGTATCCTGAATGTGTAAAGTGCCATGCCAAATTATCAACTGGTCTTAATAAATGCTAAACATCCATGCCCCAATAGATAGGGCAACAGATACAGGTGCTTAAACAACACTCAAGGAAGCAGATATTCAAGGACCCAGCTGCAGGCAGCTACCAGAGTTGCAACTCTGTATTTATATACCCACGTGCAGAAGAGAGACAATGCAGTAAAACCCATGGAGGATGTGTATACATCTTGTGCAGGATTAGGATGGTGCATTGCAAATACATCAGGAAGATGTCCCTTGACATGCAGGCAGTGCTACCTGCGTCCTGTTTTGTAACTCCAAACATAACATGCTGCCATTTCTACTAGCAAACAGTTTAGTAAATTAAGGTAACCTACTATTTGCTTAGGGCTCTGTGGAGGTTTAAACTTTCTTATTGCTAAGCTGCCATTCATGGGCCTTGACAGCTGTAAAAGAAATTGTTTAATGAAACAGCAATATTCAGTTTAGATTGCTGCCATGTCTGTAAGGAATGCACCAGGATATAAAAGCCTGCAGCCACATTCTGCAAAACAGGCAACTTTCTGATATAGATGAGAACAGGAATTCCCATGGTAAAAACTTGCTACTTCTGTCATTACAGCCTCATGAGCCACACTCTTATTCCTATTAGCCACAGACACAAATGAGGAATGTGTTTTGATGTTGAAATGAAAAGGAGTGACTCCTACAGCAATTCTCAAAAGTATGCCTGGAAATAATTTCCATTGTTAGGACTCACTGTATCTCAGAAAAACTGTACTTTTCTGTCCTAGCTACAAAGTTTAGAAGAAAACGGGCCCTGGATTTAGTGCAGCACTTGCCCATGGCAAACACTGTATGATTTGCTATCATCAATACTGGCAGAAGTTAAAACCAACAAGGTTGTGCTAAATGTCAGGTAAGAATTGCTACAAGGGAGTAAGTCACAGACATGGTTCTGTGCCTTTCCCCTCCTCTTCACTCAAACATCCCATTTTTGCTCGTCAGGTGCTCATACCATCTTCTTATGTGGGCTTTCTGTTGTCCTAATGTATTAACAAACCCACTGCAGCCCTTCCCTTGCAGGGTCACACAGGGACTCTCTCCCTTTCCTACCCACCGATCTTAATGAATCTTGCTGGAACTTATTATCTTCATGGGCTCTGTGCTTTTGTCAGTTTGGGTTGCAATTGGCCAGCATCCACAAAGCTCAGTAAGGTGGGCAGGAGACGAGCATACACCCACCAATATCTACTGACTGGTCAAAGCATCATTCCCTTAGGGGAGCAGATGTCAAGGCAGGTCTTGGTAAACTAAAAGCCTGTTCCCAGCACTGCCTATTTCTGGTGAGAGCACAATTAGCCCACAGAGGCACTTAGTGCTCAGTTCAATTACTGCATAAAGACTGCTACTGGGGTGAGGGTGGGTCACAGAGACAAAGGGCTTAAAGAAAACTGACTGAAAAATCCTATCAAGCACCAATTTAAATTTAGAAGGTCTCTTGCCATTTTTATCCCATTTTGGCCCAGTAGTGCTCTGAAGGACCCTGGTTTTCAGGAGACACAGACTCAAAGGCATCCACAATATAAATGGTGGTAATAACTTAATCCTGCTTTTGTGCAAGACAATTCTAACCATTTAGAGTTTAGCAAATGCTGCAAGGGTCCAGCAGATGCCTCAAGGGAAGAAAAATTGTTTGCTTTGGATATCTAATCCAAAGAAATCTCTGGAGGCTGCAGGACACCCTTGCCTGGTCGCTATCTCCTCCTGCTGGAACAAGTAGCAGTGATAATTTTCCACTGTTTGATGTGAAGCTGCAGAAACAAAAGCACAAAACAACAGACCCTTTCATACAACTGGAAAGTAAGAAAATTTAAAAAGTCCCAAAGACACCTTTCATTTTTTAAAACAAATAGTTGTCAAGAGCATGAATGTTTCCACTCTGCCTTCCAATCCCTTTACTCATAGTATGTAGTGTTAGAGAGCTCTTAGAAAAGAACAATAGGGGGATTTACGAAAAAACCCTTCAAATGATGTAGCAAAATGAAACTGATCATTCAGTAACTCTCTTTTCAAGTCCAGGACATAAATAACTATGTTTATTTCACCTCTCTATCCAGTAGAGCAGTCTGATCAGAAAGTGGGCTCCATATGGAGGGGTGAGATGGTAGTTAAGGGCAAATACTCTACACAAAGTTGGATAGTTAGTTGGGACAGTACTGATAACTTCTCCATGAAAAACCCACTCACTGAACCACACAGCTGCAGAGGCCATGATCTAAAGAACATGCATAAATGGTAAAAAAACAAAAACCAAAAACCCCAAGTAATTAAAGATCATTATCTAGCATTAAGTTTTCCCTTGGCACAGCCACTGGAGACTCTGAAGGCAATACTGCAACTCCAAGGCATAAGCTGGACAACCAAGAGATTTAAAGCTTGTTTTAGCATTACCCATCTTGCATGTGGGCAGACACACACAGATACACATGTGCTGCCTGGAAAGGTTGCAAAGAATGTTAACTTGGCTTTGGAAGGTCTCTGAGATTACCAGTATTATTACTGAGTGAATATAGTGGGAAGAGGAAAACAAGAGTCCATAATACTGCACCCACCTTGCTTTTTCAAATATTTTTCATGCTTTGCAATGCAGCAGAGCTCACTGCTGCATATCTCTACTGCCACATATCTCTACAATAGATCATAGAGATTCTAGGCTCTACTTATCCCTCAGAGCCAACCACAACTACCAAAAATAGTCCTAAGGACATGTAACCCTGGATTATCACCTGGAGAATGTGTTCCTAGCATAGTGCATGATGCTGTCAAAGTCATAGGTCTCTCCTAGTGAGTTCACTTCCCCAGCTTCCATCTTTAAAAAGTTGTACTCTTGACCTGTGATGACAAACAAAAAGGAACAGAAACAAATCACTTAAAGAGAGGATAAAAAAAAAAAAAAAAAAAAAAAAGACTTCTACCTCTGTGAGCCTGAAATGAAAGGGATATGCTCCTGTGTTCTAGCAATTCCAACTGGAAGTCCAAAATGTCTAGTCATCGAGCTATTTTGACCCTTATTCTAGACAAGGACTAGCAATATTTCTTTTTCTCCATCCCAGCTCACAGACCACCAGGGTTTTCCACTCTGGTCTAGCAAAAAAGGTTTCTACCCAGCCAAAAACCAGTGGGAATAACCTGAAGCGCAATTTTACCTTGCTGTATGTTCTCTCTGATGATCGTGACATGCTGGTCCCTGTCAGGTCGTGTGTGTTCGTGCCAGAAACCTACCACATGACCCAGCTCATGAGCCACAATGCCAAACTTGTCACAGTTCTTTCCAATGGATATAGCCTGAGGGCCCCCTCCTCGTCGACCCACGTATGAGCAACATCTGGAAAAGAAAACACACAAACCCATGCAGCACATCAGTGAATTGAGGAAGTTTGAAACACAGGAACACAGGGTGGCAACTGGCAGGGTTCAGGACAGGCCAGCAGCTGCATACACTATACTCACATACTTACATGCATGTATAAAGAAAACATAAAGAAAAGAATGTGTATCTATAAAAATGCATATACACTCCTAAATGTTAGCCCAGGAAAAAGAATCCAGAAAGGCTTAGCACCTTCTGAGCAAATACTAAACAATCCTAGAAATCCTTACTGGATGTGACCAACTGCATCTTTGTGATATATTCTCTAATGTAGTCATTGGTCAAAGCCATTTGTCACTGTTTGCAATACAGGCAGCTGCGGGGAAGGCATGCACCACTTACCCACATGTTCTGTACGTGAACACAATGAAGCTCTCTTCGTCAGTTCTCTCCACAAACGTCACACAAGTGTGCTTCTCCCAGTGCCTCATTGCTTGCTTAAAGATAGCTCTTTGGGTTCCTGAAATAAAAATCAAGAGCAAACAGTGAAGGCCTGGCTTCCAGGAAAATCTCTAACGGACTTCAATTTGGATACGGGAATAGCCAACTTTTCCAACAGTTCCTTATGCAACCACATGCCCCCCCTACCTCAGGACAGAGATTCCCAAGAATCCAAGTAGTTTGTGGGAAAGCTGCTCCAGAGATTTCCAATACATTTTGAGACACACACCCCTGAGCAAACAGGGATCAATATTTTCACTACTGACCAGTGAAATTTCCCCCGATCACATAGGGGATGACCCCGCCTGGCCAGATTCTCTCAGCCCTGGATGTGGTTGCCCTGCGCACTCTGGGAGAGGAGTGTGTATCCATCCCAGACTCATCTTCATATTCCTTCCTCTTCAGTCTCCTTGCAAGCGTTGTGTTCTGCCTGCTGTCTGCAAGACAGAGTGGCAACACCATTTAAATTCTCTTTAGTTCCACCTGTAGCCCTCAGGTAGTACCCTGGAGCTTCAGAAAAAAGACAAAAAGGAAAAACGAGGTGTTAAACCAAACCAGAAGTGATAGCCAGATTTCCCAGTGATTTGTTTGGGACTTAGAGACAGTTAATCAGTAGAAAACTGATCCATCTTGTCTTTGAGCCTCCATATGCACTATGCCAAACCCGTTCTCCCATAAAGATGTAAAAGGACATCCTTCCCTGTCTCTAGCCACTCACTCTGCAACAGCAGCTTCCTAGATGGGGACACAGTACTTAAACAAGGGGAACAGGAGGTAGGGATCAAACAAGCCCAGGCATCACTGTACATTCTCAACATGCCCTACTCAACCAGATCTGCAGAGATTTGTTCTATTAGGGCTGACTTCACAACAGCAAAAACTACTCATTCGAGCTGGCCTTGGAAGAAGGTGACAGACCTCTTACACTGAACCCTGTACTCAAAGTATTACTTTGGTTTCACATACCAGGTCTCAGGTGGTTTGGAAATCTGCAAAGATCAGACAGTCTCTGCTGGAGGAGGGATGCTCAGGATGGAAAAGCTGAGGCACAAATCTCCATCCATGCTGATTCTCTTCATTGTAATGAAAAGGAGCAAAAATACAAAAGGGAAAGCAGAACACATCTCATTTCTTTTTATAAAGGGTAGAGGAGCCCTGGCTGTGTGGTGTTCAGTGCTCGCCTTAAAACCTGCCAGAGGATTCACACAGGCTTCTACGCAGACCTTGTACCTTGCCCTACAGCTGTGCTGCCGCAGCTCTGCTTACACTGAGTTGTACCTTTAATGTGATGTGGGTCTGACCCAGAGAAAATTTCCTCTACTCAAAGGTTCCTGGCTGTTCACCCCCTATTTGCTGTGCCATGGGCAATTCAAACCCTCCAAGCAGCCATAGTCCAGCTGGGCTTTACTACCATGTGTAAGGACTGTGTAGACACACCACTTCTTAAAAGAGCTGCCTGTATTGCACAATCAACTCATTAGCTGGATGTGTGCAAAGGAATAACAGAGTACAGGGGTTGCTATGCCTTCAGAGAGTGCTGGCCTAAAGGGTCACACCAAGGTGAACCTCCTGTCACCTTGAGAAGCAGCACAGCTGATGGTGGCTCCCCAGTGTTGGTGTACCTCTCTGAAGCCCAAGAGGACAGATCTAAGCTCCTGTTGGGTTCTTGTGATTCGTATGTAAATCAACAAGACTGGCTACAGCTTTGCCTCCAAAGTCAGCAACATGGGCTGCTGGATTATGAAAAAGCACAAGTCCTGCTAAGACCTTCCTCTAGTGACTAGAGGGCCTGCTGAGAACCTCTTCTCCCATTCATCCCTCCAGCTGAAGCAGCGGTAAGCAAATCACCACTGTCAAGGCTGAGGGGATCAAAACAATGGGAAGGAAATTGAGGCAGTGTAGGGAGATGAAAAGAATGAACTTTAAACCCTCGCTCCTGCTTCACCAGGTCCAGCCGTCCCTGCTGAAGACCTTGCTCTGAGCTGCAGGACAAAGACGGGAATTTGCCTTTTGTTCCTCTTCCTCCTGAGCTTCTCCCTGGCATGCCAGCTGCACCTGGCATTTCAGAAGCTGCCCCATCCTTAAGCCAGCTGCTGGATCCTGGAAGGCAGATGCTCTGAGCCTGGGGGTTCTCCCAGCAAAAGAACCACCTTCCCCTTCTTCACATACATCTGGTCCTGCTGGTACCAGGCACCAGCATTATGAGGGCTACAGTTAGAAGAAGAGAGAGGGTCTCAAGACAGAAGCAGTCTTGTCTTCCATTCACAAGCTGCTCCTGGGGCTGCCCAAAATCTCAGTGGATTTGCACACAGACAGCTCCTGCCAGGAAAGCAAAGTGAGGAGTTATTTGCCCCACGCTCTCCTGTGCCTGGTGAATCAGGAGCTCTGCACAAAGGACCCTAGGTCCACACTTCTGTATCACCAATGCTTCCATCCCTTGCCAGTCCTGCAACAGCAAGGGATGCAACAGTCCTGTAACAGCTCTTGACTGCTCCAAATTCCTGCTAAAATTGTCAGCCTTTAACAACATTCATTTTCAGTGGTCCCTGGAGAGGCCTGACATGTCCTTCTAGTAGGAGCTGCTTGTGGATGAGCATGAGTAGTTTTCTTTATATCACTTGGTTTGGTTATCTTTTTCTCTTTCATTCACTTATTAAACTGTCTTTATCTCAGCCAGCAGGTTTTCTCACTTTTGCTTTTCCTGCTCTCTAACCTATCCTGTTAGAGGAGGGGAATAGTGACTGGGTGCTTGGCTTCTGGCTGGGTTCAAGCCACCACACTACACAGGGCAAATCCACCCTTTCAGGGAGTCCACCAACAGCAACAAATGCAGATGCCTGAGTAGCGCTATTCTTCCAGGCACAGAGGCACACACATGTACATAACAGGACAAAATACATTTTTAGAGGGGGTAAAAAAGTAAATAAAAGATACCCAAAGGTCTGGGTGGGGTACCACATTACCCTTTTTAACTGCCTTGTTACTACGATCAGTTGAAGTGGCATTCTCACTTGACACAAGAGACTGTTCACCCAGGCCTCCTGCAAAGGAAAAAAGAGCAGAGACATCTCTGGTGAGTTGGTTGGCAGAGCTCTGATGTGGAAAGGACAGCAGCTATCAGTGATGCCATTTGGGGGTTTACTGGCTACAGAAACTGTCTGCTTTCCCTGTACAGGGAGCAGGGATTAAATTCCTGATAAGGCTGTGCTCTTTTCCTGGATTTGTTCCTCGCCAGCAGTGACACCTTGCAACTCATTATCATCCCATTCCTTAGTTTCTGCCCATGCTGAATAGGCAGAAAGTCTCTTCTAGGAAAGGCTAATTTCATGGAGATTTACTGAGAAAAGGAACTATACAAGGATGGTAGCAATAGTAATTACCACTATTAAATCTCAAATTAAAAAAGTTACACTGTCATGGCAAAGAATGATCTACATTCATACAAATACATTCTTAACAACTCAATACATCTGGCCTGAGTTCATTTTAATCTGAAAATGAAAGTCTTTCTCTGTGATGTTAATATGTACTGGCCAAAGCAGGAAGAACTGCATTGTTAGTCCCTGGATATTTCTTGTCCTTCATCCGGCATCAAAAACCCCTCTCTTTTGGAACAGCCCTGCCAGGTACACAGAGGTCCCCTGCTTGTCCAATGGACATGCCTTCCTCCAGCTCAGTCACCAAAACAAAACTGGTTTGTCCCACTCTGAGTGCCTTCCTGCCTGGCTTTCCTGTGTCCTCATGGAAAACCAACTCACGATGTCACTATGATGCACAAGACACAAACAAGCTCGGGGAGGGATTTGGCTGCTTGATGTTACAGCTATTGGGCACAGAAACCACAGCAGTTCCATGGCATCTTTGTACCAGCACTGTGCCTAACCTTCTCCTTTCCTCCAGAGAGCGCTGCTGCTTCCTCTCCCCACCAGTGAAATCACACTGCTAGGGAATGGAGACAGGGTCCCCTGTCTATAGTCCCTACCAGTCTTTTAACCAGTAAGGTACTGCAGTACTAGTCAATAGACCAGTACTTGATTTTAGTTTTTTGGATTTTATGATGTAAAAATAGGATCTTCCCTCAGTACTGTACCCATTCTGCCACAGAAAAAGATTTAAAATGTCACCCTTTTCCAGAAACTGAGTAGAACAAATAATAACTTGTTCACACTTCTGTTTCAAAGGAAAGCTGGGCAGCAAGCCACTGAACAGTAACAGACCCAACATGGAAAACCAACTACAATCTCTTTGGCAGGGAAGCTCTCCATGGTGACTGTAGTAGGAAGGAAAACTCAAAAATGGTGCCTAGGGTGAGTGAGCACAACACATGAGACAGTAAGATGTATAACAGATAAATCAAACTTGCACTGACTACATTTGCAGCCTTAAGAAAGTGGTGCTGATACAACCACTGTTATCTCTCTTCCTCCTCCCCTATCTTGGTATCCTGGGTCCTCTGTGATCAGAAGGGAGGCTGATTAAAAAAGGCAAGTTTATGCAGTCTTGGTGGCAAGGTAAAGCACAAAGAGCATGATAAACCACCACATGCAGAAAGGAAGATACTGTTATAGTCATACAGCACTGCTAGATGTAGTGTGGACACTTCCAAGAGGGATGTCTCACTTTCAAGACAGCTGGACACCTTCCAGGCACTGAACCAGTCTTGCTTTGCCAGCTAGGAAATTCTCCTTCCCTGCAGAACTGGCTTCTTGCAAATCCTTCTCCAGCCACTCCAAGGGGGAAAAGATACATGCCTGACACCTTGGAGAAGGACTGAAAGGATCAAATCTCCAACATTATACTATTATAACTAATTAGAATATCAGGAAAGTGATGATGAAAGACAGCAACAAAATGAACCAGAATAAAATAAAATGCCCAGACTGTCAGCTGGCTATAGGTTAGGGCTTCCTGGTCCAAGAGACATAGTAAATCAGGGGATTGTCTCCCAAAGGAAGTGCCATAGTTTAACAGAGCTTGACTGGACAAAAGCCACTAGATGTGTGAACAGAAACAGGCCTGATTCAACAAGATGGATTGCTCTGAACTCTATCACTTCTTTCCAGCCTCAATGTCCCATCCTAAGATTTCCCTTTGTTTTCTTTCATGCCCAGACCTCGTCACTTCCTTAAGCCCAAGCTCAACAAAAGTTCCTCTTCTCAGTTGAATTTTACATCCCCAGGACTTCTCATCCCCCCCCCCCCCCCCCGAGTATGCTATTCTTCACACAATATCCCATTCCATTTAAAGGAAACCCCAACTAACCATTCATCACCAGAATTATTAAGGCATGCAGTCTTTGCTGAGGCAAAGGATAATTTTGTATTTCTAAATAAATGCAGCTTGCTTCCAGTCACAAACAGATTGCTTCTTAATTGAACTTGGGAGGTAAATTATATGGTGAATTAGGGAAAAAGAACAACTCTGTATTTAGTGAATTGTTCTCCTAAGAAGGAGCTGTATGGGATTGAATTGCAAATGATGGCACCAAACCCTAGAGCCGGGCCCCTCTCCTGTGCCCGAGCTGCTGACCTCTGCTGTGCCGCAGTGCCATTTGCGCACACTGCTTTTCCAAGCTGGGAGCACATTCTTTCCCAGAGATCAGTGCAGGCCTTGGTTTCTTATGCAAAGAAGAAGTTTGAATAAACTAGTGTGACTAATGAAATCTACAACATCTTTGCATATTTTGTCTTATTGTAGCTGATGAAAAGGGAGAGCACTACACAAAGGCCAGATATGGGTGTCCAGATACACCGGATATTTTCAAACATTACTAATCTCACTCATACAGACAGGGAGCACCCACAGCCTTCTCTCCCACAAGGGTGTTTTGGAATCAAACATGAAAAGCTTGGAAGATCCTGTTCTGATTCACTTGAGCTTTTAGATGTTTCTGATCATCACAATGCCTAAACATATTCCAAACATTAAAGGGACTTGACAGACATTTAGTCCTATTCTGACTTTTTCCAAGAGAGGGCTAGTGCTGGATTCTATAAAGACAAAGATAAGTAACTGACATGCCATAATCAATAAATAAGGAAGCCAAGAAATGCACCTTGTATCTGGAAGCAGCTGCATGTGTGTTGCAGGCAATGTGCAGATCCTGTTGCCCCCTTAACACATTGCTGAAGTTGTACCTCTCTGTTGGACTACACTGTCACATCCAAGAGCAGAGCATATTCCAGTGTTACCGCTCCAGAGCATGAAATGCCCATGCATGTATTGAAGCCCATTATCATTGGAAACAGTGAAGAGGAGAAGGGAGATTTTCAGTTTGACAGTGTGCACTGTGGAAAGCCAATAAAAGCAGGCTTGGTCTACCACTTACAGCAATGAGATGAGCAAAATAGGATTGACCCTTCTGTTTTAATGGATATCCAGCAGTTAACAAGCCCCCCAAAATCACTTTCATCCTTAGTACTTCCCTTGGGCTGCTTTGCTAGACTAGCCCACCCTTCTTCAGCCTGATTGTCTGCTTCTCCCACCACCAGGGATGATACAGAATTTGGCAGATTAGGCCTCCATGCAGAGAGTTGTACTAGATCTCCTAAGTTCTTTTAACCCCCACATTTTTGCGATTTAATCCTTCCCAATAATTTGTCCTGCTTAACAGCTACAAGCCCAGTAGGACACTGCTTGACTCCTTCACTAGATAACATAGTTTCTGTATGTGATGTGGAAGAGACACACAAGATTCTCTGTCCAGGCTGGGAATATTTCATCTTCTACCTACAGTGCACTTGTACAACAACTTGTTTTTCTGTTTCTCACAGACCAGCACTGCCAAGGGACCTTGTCTGACTGAAAGAAAAGTCCAGTAGCTTAAATGCACCACAAATCTGAGATAAATCCACCATGCCTGCAACCATGGCTGAAGAACAGGTGCTTTAAAAAAAAGAAAAAAAAAAAAGTTGTTTTCAGGAACTAGAGAGGCAGCCTGAGGTGGTAAATAAGGGTCCAGTGAAGCAGAAATCAGCAGGCTGGGGCATTGTTGGGAAGAAAGCAGTTTATCCCTCTCTTCCAGGAGAGGAAAACGAAAATCCAATTTTGTTAAAAGAAGCACAAGTTGTTCAGCTGAAACCAAAATAAAGGACAACATATTAAGAGAGAGAGAGTGCACAAAGCATGCCATCAAAACTGTACTGTTTGCAGTTCCCTTGTACCCCACTAGCGTAGGGCAGAAGATGTGCAACCTGTAGAAAGAGCAGAAAGCAGAGTCCATTCAGAACCCATACTTCCCACAAGAGAGGGTGGGACTAGGAGAGTTAGTAATATATCATACTCGAAAATCTGTCTTCTACAAGATGCAACTTAGCGTTGAAGGTATTTACTGCTGTGCTTTTTCTGCCTTTTTTTTTTTTAAAGCCCAGGTAGTCTGAACTAAAGAGGGGCAATCAGATCCCTTACTAACTAAAGCTTCTGTGCTTGCTTCCACTTGCTTATGGACCACGAGGGGCTTCTTGTCTGAAAAAAGAAGAGGAAAGCCAGGCAAAGCATTGAAGCAGCCCAGTGGTGAATTACGATGCATGTAGTGGGCCTAGAAATACCTACCACCCTTCTGTTGAGTCCCTCTAAGACTGAGAAGTAGCTGACTTCTAAAATATTTTAGCACCACCTGTCTTCTATCTTTTATCTGAAAACACTGCTCTGGGGCAAGATGAGTTACTCAATCAAAAGCAAGGAGAAATACCAGTCTGTCCTGAGATGTCTCAATTTTCATTTTCAAATGATGCCTATCTAGAATTTGAGTCTAAAACCCAACCAACTGACAACAGGAATCGCAGTGGTCTGAACAAGTGCAGTCTGAGAACATAGAATATTCTCACATGGGAAGTTGGATGGGACAAAGCTTCCTCTTTTTTCCAAACTGTAAAATTTCACATTAAAATCAAAACCACTTCCAGAACAGGTCCAAGTCATGATAATTTTTCCTGTCCAGACCAGACTCTTCATGTTCATTGGGTTTTCCTTTCCCTGGTTGCTGTCCACACAGGGAAAGGGCTCCACAGCTGAACTTCGATGGTAGCTACCACCCATACGTTCATCACCTTTGTTGAGTACAAAGGAGTTCACAGTGAGCACTTTGACTTTGCCAGATTTTCCCATTTTTCTTATTTAGCAGAGAATAACTTGGCTGTGCAGATAATTATTTGCTCTCAGGTGGACTGAACCACACCAAGACTTTTTCTAATATATCTTATTGTGGACAAAAGGCCATTTCAGGGCTGGGACACAAGGCAGTAATAAAAAACTACATTCTAAAAATTGTTAACAATTTCACCTCCCCTACCTATGCCTTAGAACAGCCTGCTTTCATAGTCTCATTCAATATACATTTTAGTCACAAGCCACAGCTTAGAGACCAGAATTCAAACAGAGACTGCAATGAAACATCAACAAAACCGAGTAGTGCAGGTAACATTAAACACTCATCACTGTTCAGAGTTTCAGTTCTGGTGAACTCTGTCATATTATGACCATCAGAAAAGCTTCCGGAAGAACATGATGAGCCAAACGATGTTACATACAGCTTTTTAACTTCCTCATTAAGCAGTGGTCAAAAACTGTTTAGCATAGAAAAAAAACTTTATTGCACTGGATTTTTCTAACCACAGAAAAAGTGATGATTTTATTAAAACAAGTTCTTCTGGGAAAATGCATTCAGAATGCAGAACAGATGTTTCCCAGAGCTGGTGGAGAGTCTATAGCAAAAACCTTTCATAAACCCCCGGGCCCTGGAGATCTGAGCAAATGATTTCAGATATATCCTTCAGCATTTCCTGTCAGTGGAATAGCTGAAGTTCCCTCAATTTACTTAAAGAAAAATAAATTAAAGAAGGGAAGAATTCTGAACCCCAAATTCCCTGCAGGAATCTGTTTTTCATATTCAGAGTAAGCTGACTGGCTGCAATAACTCAGGAGAGTCCCAAGGTCCAGAGGTTTGACAGGCAGATGTGTCATCTCCACATCAGCTGCAAATGCTTGTGCAGGGAAGGACACTGGCCTCCCAGGGAAGTTCATGAGAAGAGGAAGGTGAACACAGCTAAGCAAATGCAGGGCTGCCACAGACATGAGCTGTAAAGCACTCAATGGACCAGGCCCTTCTGCTGGCCAGCTGTGTTTGGAGTGGCAGAGCAGAAGTGCAGGAAGCACCATTTCCCAACATGCTGTGTTTTCTCTGGGCATTCCCTGCTCTTCTGGAAGTGGCAGCATCATTTTAACACTGTGATGCATCTTGTTTTTAAAGAAGGCATTCCAAGAAAGGGAACAACCTCTCCACTAACCTTTCAACTGAGAGTTAATGCTTAAGGGGAGCAATGCTCTTGAGACAAGGAAGGACTGAGAAGACCAAAAGGGGCCTTTTCCTCTGGGCTGTAACAAGCACCTCTGCTCCCTAGGGTAAAAAGGCAGATAAATGAGAGATAAAAGAAAGAAAAATAGTTACTCACAACCTGTGTCATCTCAGTGATTTTTTCCCTGAGAAAGAATCCTTCAAGTCCTTCACTTTTACTGAGGCAAGGGAAAATCAAAAGCTAAACTGAGTACACAAGTACTTCGGTCATGTGCATGTCTCTACTGTTTGGCCAGGTCCTCATACACGCTGTAAGACTCTTCTGTTCCCAGCATATCAAACGAGTAATGCATAGCACCAGCTACCCCCAGCCCCTTGCACTTGACTTCTTGTCAATCCGATGGATTGAGATCTGTTACTAAGAGGTGTCTGCCTCACCACTACATTCCTCTCAATTCACAATAATCATCACCCCTCCCTGTCTCTCTTCTGAAAAGAAAGAAAAACAAGTGAACTTGCAGGCAATAAGGAAACTGTAAGAGCTGGCTTAGGTTTGCCCATTACTGTCCTAGCAGGCAGTACCAACCTCCCGGCCCCCCTCGGCTGACATCCCTTTCCTTCTGACCTGCACAGTCTAATTGCTTCAGCCTCAGCTCACCCTGGGCCCCTCTGGACAGGGCCATGCACTGCTCCCTGTGCTGCCTCACTGCAGCCCCCTGCCCCACTCCAGCTGTGGGCTCCCAGGGAGAGCCCAGGGCTCTGTGCAGCCCAGCCAGATCACTCCTTTCATTCAGCCTTCCTAATCCTCTTGTTTTCCCCCTACCTTGTTTATACTGGATAAAAATTAACTCAAAATGAAAACACTACACTGGAAGCTAAATTACATTTGAATGCAATTATAACTCCTTCCATGGAGAGTCTGTTGTGCCAGAGCAGAGACCTTTCTTCCAGTTCGCTTTCTGCCTAGGTATTCAGGCACTCACAGTCCTGGAGCTTCTTGGAGAATTTTTGGTGCCTTCTTACACCCCAGGAGCCTGCACGAGGTTTAACACGCAGCTGAGCAGCCTAGGTAGATACAGCTGAGACATCCCATCTGCTTAGTTACCTATCAGCTCCATCACAGCTCTTTTAAAGGGCACTTCAAAACAACTGCCAAATCCGGGAAGCTGAGGCATGAGCCGGCACTGAAGCAGGACAAGTGGAACTTGAAAATCTTTGGGAGCACAAGCCAAATGTAGCCACTGTTAGGTAGCCTTAGGCCATCACCTCCCCCAAGGTCCTGACACCTTGATGAAACAGATGCTGTCATTAAAAGAGCCCTGGGGAGCTGTAGAGTAAATGGTAGAGGCACTTTCCTCACTGCAGTGAGCTGCCCCCTAAAAGCTGCTGGCAGAGGCACTGCCCTGTCCATCCCAGGGACAGCTGCAGTCTGCGGGGCACTCAGGTCTCAAAACCACTCTGCCACAAACTGACTCCATGATTCAGCAACACCAACAACTGAAGAAAAAGATTGGCTAATCCCCTCCCTAACAGAGCCTGATGCATCTCACACTCCCTTTTCCTTTCTAGGAAGTGGAACATCAAGATAATCTGAATATTTCCTTTTGCTTCTGATCTTTGCCCTGGAGAAACTTGTTACCCATTCCCCGGGGCTGTCCAAGTCACCATCTGGCCTCAGAACTACAACAGCAAACACAGTCCAGTGTTCCAACCTAAAACTAATTTGCTTTCTTTCCCCACTTGACAGCTGAATAAATACTTTGTCCTCACCATTTGAAAAGGGGAGCCACAGCAAAGGGGTTTTGTCCACTGCAGCTACAAGCATCAGCCTTCTCTCCAAATTAGGCCTGAACAAGCAGGCTCAAAGTGAACACATTTATTCCACAAATGTAACCCCTTTCTGTTCAGAATCAACCTCGAGCAGTTTACAACTTCTAATTTATTTGTTGTTTGCTATTGTCCATCAAGCCATTTTGGCAACCAGTTGTTTCTTGGAACTTCCAGTCATTTTTCTGACTGTGGTAAGCTACTTTTATTTTGCGGGCACAGCAACATTCCTGCTTGAAAGGAGAGAGCTTAAGGATCAAGGCATCCCAGCCAATCTCGCTGAGTGACCCTCCTGCAATGACTGCTCTCTGAACTTATTAGATCCTACTCTTTCACTGACCATTTCTGCCTCCAAATTAATTTGTCCAAAACGCTCTCAGAAATGACAAGACAGCTTATGTGGTTGAGGCAAATTCAATTTTTCATTTGAGAAAATATTCATGGAAATTAGGCATTTGCCCAGCTCTGAAGCAAATGCATGATTTAGTGAATTCCACAGTTACTGGCTAAGTACTGTCAAATTTTACAATTAGGGTAATGGATTAAACTTTCAGTGTAATTTCCATGTGGATAAACTGATCTCCTCAAGTCCATTTGCCCATGTGTTCCCTGCATCACAGTTAATTAATATAAAAGCTATTTAATAACCTCCACCTAAACAAAAAAGACCATTCAGACTCTTCTGGCATCAGTAAAAGGAACAGCCTCCAAGTGTGTTACACCAGCTGTATACAAGAGCAAAAGAAAATTTAATTAAGAGCAATCAAGAGCACGACAGTTGCGAACAGAAATCAGATGTTATAAATGCTACACGGTGACTACCCCAGCTCCTGAAAGGGTTAATAATGCCATCCAGTACCAGCTTCCAGGTGGTTGAGATATGCCTAAAAGACAACTGTGGGGATGGGGAAAATGGTGGGCCTGGGAGCAAAACCCAGGCAAAATCAGACAGGGAGCAGCAGGGATTCAGCATTGTCTGTGCAGCGACATTGCTGCAGCTCTGCCCAAAGCTGGTGGTGGCACCACGCTGAATAGGAAGAAACTATAGACACAAGCTGTTTGGAAGCAGCTCCAACCATGGCATCAACGGATATTGTTTCTGCAGATGTCTTCGGATGATTAAAGAATGTTAACTGCTCATTAATAAAATCCATGCTGTTTAATTTCTGAAGTGTAGCATTTGACAAGAGTGATGTTGAGTTACTTGCCTCCCTGGCTGATTTCTGAAAGAAGCATATGAATTGGACTTGCAAGATAAACATAACTAAAGTTTCCACTAAGGATGAGTAAGTGGCAGAGTTTGAAATAGGTGGGGATTTTTGTTACAATGGAAAAAGCTTTATTGCTTGGATGGATTAATTTAAGCAATATTGCAGACCTCATAAAACCATTTTATAAACCCTATGTAAGGCTGAACGTTCACTGCACAGCAGAAATCAAACCACTTATTTTGACAGGTGGAAGGCCACCATCCAGAAAACTTGATTTCAGGGAACAATGCATTTACAAAACAAACGTTGTGGTCACAGCTTTCATAGGGAACCTAGACAAGAGGAAAAAGAACATCTTATTCCATGGGGAATGCAGAGCAAGTAGTAGGGCTGTGTCATTCAGGTTGTGCTCTGCCCATTCAGGTGTATTTAGCACTTATTGCTTGGGAATGTCTTTACCCTGACCTGCAGGACCTTTATCACAAACAAAGGGGAAAAAGGAGATAGACTTCATCTCTCTGCTTGTCACAAGCCAAGTCTACTTGGCCACAGGCAACTGTGTGAAGGAATATTGCAAGGAGGTCTGTCCTCTATGCACATACACGTCCCATGCTTTGGCATCTTGACTTGATCACCTTCTCTCCTTCAGGCACTTTCTTACCATCAGGCACCAGACTGGTAGATTCTATTCCAGTGACTAGCAAAAGTGCATCCCTAATATCAGCAATTAGAGAGAAAAATCCCTCTCAATATTTTCCAGAGAGGACTTCAAGCTGTCACTCCGGAATCCAAAAAGAAAACATCGGACCTAAAGATTAGCATTTTCTAGCAGGAGAGTCTTAACTACAGGGGGAATTAGAAAGTTCATCAGCCCAGGGTCATGGGACTTCTAGGCAGTTATCTTTATGCTGGAGAAAATCAGGCAGGTCTGAAAAGGCTGCAGATGGGATTGTAAGACTCTGGGCTGGGATTAAAAAAGCACAGTATGTGCTTTTCTGCAAAGAGAAGATTCATTGCAGAAGGCTTTCATTGCACAGAAATGTGCATTTGGGACAGAGTAACTCAGAAAAGCAGTGTGAACAAGAGCACTCTCAGCCCTAAAGAACTTACTCAGTTCTTCCAAAGGGGAGCTCCTGCTTTGCCTTAGCAAACTACAGAACTGTGGGAAATTCATTTCATGGTTGTCTGCTCTAGTAAAACCCCAGATTGAATGGACTCAAAAAGGTAAACATTTGGGCTAGTCATAGGAAAATCACTTGGCACAGCAACAAAACCTCAGCATCAGGCCAGGCATTAGGCACCTACCTTTCCACTCTTGAGGCCCCTCTTCCTGTTAAGAAGCTGCATGGATTGCAAAGAGACATCCCTAGAGTGCACATCACATGTTGTGGAAAACTGAAAGGAAGTATGGAAACAGATGGACAGAGCCCTCAGACAGGTCTGTTGGAACAAAGATGTTTTTTCCTACCCACATAGGAGGAAGCAACCTTCACTTAAGATTTCCCAGTGGAAGAGCAGACCCCTGCATAGAGTTCACAGATGTGGGTTATGTTACCTCACGTACATAGTTATTTGTGTTGCTCCTGACCAGTTATAACCAATACAGCTCAGATTAGGTTAGCACAATCCATAGATTTGCTCTAAGCCTAAATGAATTAAAGGTTGGGCCCCAAGCAGCCCTAAATTCTATGATTCCACAATTCTGCGAAATCCACCAGTGCTGAAGTCCACCCCTTCTACCCTGAACCGACTGATGCTACAATAGAGCACCAAGTATGAGTTACAAGGGGAAAAACAGCTGAGTTTGGCATGCAAGTGCCAAGTCAGCTGAATTTAGGAGTCTCGCCTTTGAATCCATAAATCAGATCCTCCCTGGAATCTCAGCCAGTCATGGTCTAAAATCCCTGGATTTTGTACTCTTCTGAAAGTGCATTTTGCACTAAATTAAGTCACTAGAAATACTTCAGTAGCATCAAGGAGGACTCAAATGTAATGTGCAACACTACTACTGGCCCCAGTCCCTACATTGAGCAACTACTCACCAAGTGAAACAGCACAAGCCCTGCTCGTGACTTCCACTAGCACCTTAACTATTCCACCAGAGAAGTCTTACTCTCCACCAAAGCTAAGCAGCACAACTCTTAGCAGAAGAGCTGCACTCCCGACACCTGTCCTGCAAGTAATCCCGTCTTACATGGGAATCAGTGCCTTGCCTCAATAATGCAGCCAGAGTCAGCGATCTTAGGCATCTTAAAGCAAGCAAAAGCAAAGCATTCTGTTGCAGTAAGGGCCCTTGTGCAGGTGTGGTGAAGCAGCAGGAGTAGCTGCCCGCATTTTTGCGGCACACTCAAGAACAGTAGAGCTGTTGCCAACCCTGTTCTTATTAGGACACAGTTTAATGCAGAACACTGGTCTGTCTCATTTGCCAGATAATTATTTGCATGAATTTGCTGTCAGAGCCTCCAGTCTCCTGATTTCAGTAGAAGGTCCGGGTTCAAATATATTCCACTCCCAGCTGCACTGTTATATTTGCTCACTCTAGCTAGCAAAGGTAGTCTGTAAATCTATTCTGCCAGTCATTTGTGGCAGTGTGAAAGCCTCATCAGGGCCTTCAAGCCATAAGCCTAAAAAGCTCTCAGGAGGAGAAGTAAAGAAAACCTGTTTTGACTGTTCTTGAAAAGCATTCTTGGCGGCAGTGGCATGCAGAGTCAGCTCCTCAGCAGCAAGCCCAGCACAGTATGGCATCAGTGAGGGCAGCCAGACTCCCCTGGCTTCTGATCTGCTGCTGCCAAACCCTGAAGGGACAAACTAGCCTTTCTCACTCACAGAGGTTCCTTTCAGGACTATAAACTGTGTCCATGATACAAAAAAAAAAAAAAAAAAAAAAAAAAAAAAAAAAAAAAAAAAAATCAGGAAAAGAGGTAATATATCAGAAAAGTCCTCATAATCCCTAAAATGCCCATAAAGACTTAAATTAAGCCAGTTAGTATTAAATAGGCACATACTTCCCACAGGCATGGCAAGAAATAAGGTTTCCTTCCTCTGTGGCTAATGCTTCAGCAGATAATCAACATGCACCACTGGACTCATCTGGGTCCAAAAAAGAGGTGAGTTTTCCACCCTGCCTGTGGATTCCCTTTTTTCCCATTGCAGTAGAGGAATCCTCTAAGCTTTCAGTCAAGTTTCTTCTAAACTAAAATTATATTGTAAAAGCAAATATTTTTACTAGCATTTTAGGAAAAAAAAAATCTATGAGAAACTTTTCAAAACTGAAATATTTTGAAAAACCTTTCATCAAAGTGATTAGGAGTTGGTGATGCATGGGCTTGCTGAGATAGCACTCACTGGCAGATCTCCAGGTACCAGATTCATTTCATTATGTTTTGAATCATTACTGTTTCTCTGTGGGGCCAATGGATACCTAAAGGTATTTCAACACCACTGCATGAGAACACCTGATTTTCATAGTAAACATAACATCTAAACTTAATTCCACAGAAACAGAGATAGGAAGGCAACTAACTTAAACGTGTTAAATGCAAGGTAAGACTTTCATTTTAACAATGTCCCTCATTGTTTGTCCCTTCTAGGTGCAAAACATTTTTAAGGTGGGAGGAGAAACTCCCTGTTTGGCAGATTTTATATGGTGTTACAGATACTAGTAACAGGATGAGCAAGTGAATTGGAGGGGATAGTTTGGTCTGCAGAATCATAATATAAAGCAGCACATAAAAAGTTCACAGGGAATTCTCTGAGTTTAGGAGATTCAAAGGAGAACAGCCAAGGAGGGGAAAAATATTCCTGGTTAGAAAATTAGATCAACCTTAACTCAAAGAAAGCTCAAATGTGCAACTTTTAAACAGTTCTTTTGCCAGATCGCTGATGAGTGTAAAACTAAGCTTCAGGCAAAACAGAGCTGAGATTGAAAGACCTGTGGAAAGGAGCACAGAAATCATAAAATTGGAATGATCTAAAATTGGGTTGGAGGACAGCACTTTGGAATAAACTTTGAGAGAAATCATGAAAGGATCTGGACAAGAAACTAACTGGTTGGTAGCTCTGAGCACTCTTAGAAGAGCACATCTCCCGGCATTGACTCAAATTTACTTTGACCTGCATGCAGATACTCTCTACTCACACAACTCAGGGTTTTAACCACGTCAGAGATCAACATGAAAATCAAAAAACTACTCGGATTAAATGGGCTACACTGAGCTGTAGACCACTGCCATGCCTGCCTTTCCCTCAACAGGATCTGAAGAAAACTCCACTTTTATAAATGCACCAGAGAAAGAGGTTTGCACACAAGATGCTATTGCCAAGCCTTCTGCAGTTTTCAGCTGCTCAACCTGTACTCTTCCATATAAATTCTTGGAAAGGAAGCTTCTTTGCAGTAGATGAGACTGCTGACATGAATAAGGACTATGAGGTCATATGCTGCACTCCAGAAGGCTTTAAGCACATAACACAAATGATGAAATTCCCTGTGCAATGTCAATTCCCTACGTGACCTCTCACACAAAAGAATCCAGACATACCAGAGACATCCAACCAGCGCCAAAGAGGAACATCACTGCTGAAGCACTGAAGAAAGGTACCAAGGAGTCAGCCACCCCTAACCATAAAATCTACATGAGCAGTCTTCGAGAGGATTGCCAGAGAGCTCTGAGCCAGCATCCCTTAGAGGGAAGGAACCAGATCCAGCTCTATGACTTCACCAGGAAGAAAGTGCTATTTGGTCCATTGCTCTCAGATACCAGGAATAAAACACTAGTGCCAATATTTGCTGAGAAAATGCTTGGAAACACTGAACTTCAAGGCATCCCACTCACAAGCAGCCTCACAAATTTTCAGGGTCTGAAAAGCAACTACAGCATTTCTGCAAGTAGGAAATTAATGGAGAAAACAAGCCTGGAGCATGCTCGTGCTGTGAAGCTCATGACAGAGATCTGTGGCAGAATCCAAACACTCCTCAGATTCCCTGCTCCTCTCTCTCAAGGGCCCAGGGAAGTACCTAGCTATTTTCTAGACAGTGACTGAAAGAAGGTGAAGAAGGGGAAAACTTGAAACATCTGACAGTCTCAGCCCTTACCAGCCAAGGCAAAGCTTTCACTAAGGCAGATGCACATCGGGTGGATCCAGAGAAGAACCATGTGCCCCATTACCCCTAAATACATGGGAACCTCGTTCTTCTTCCAGAGCCTGACAGCTGCAGATGCTCCACACAAGCTATTAGAGTGTACACCTATAAACAGCCCAACAGTGTCAAATGGCACAATTTTTACTCCTCCTCTCAGCTGAACATCATTTTCTGGGAACAAGGAAACAACATAGGGCAAGAAGAATGCCTGGCTAATAGCATGTTCAGAACTGCAACTCCCAGATACGAAGTGCCTGTGTGTCCGTATCTACGTATTAAGGACTTCCCCCACTATACAACTAATCCGATTAACAGCTTTAGGAAACTCTGAAATGTTATAATTCAAGGGGTTCCATTCATAAAAGGTCTTAGGCTGTTTCTGTGCAGAGGTTGCATTCTTCCCACTGGAAATAAAGCAGAGAGCAGGATTTTCTCCCAGGGAAGAATGAATCCCCATCCCCACCATGCTAAAGTAGACCACCCTCTTACAATTCACATAAGTGTCAAGCAAGCCCCACAAGAGAAGAATCAGTCCTTCCTGCCCCTGCAGAGAGCCCCTTCCAGGGCAGGTGAACACAGAGATCCCTCTGTGTGTGCTCTACAGAAAGCATCAGTCACAGGGGCTGTCCATTTGTCAGCTTGCACTCCCAGGGTGCAAATGAAGCCTGCCAGAGACGAGGACAGGGCAAGTGAGTGATGTGACATCTCCATTCACCTAATGCCAAGCACTGTATGATGCACCAGCAAAAAGTGTGAAGAAGAGTCTACTCCAACGATACAACATGAGCCGTGGCTGTAAGAGACCAGTGGCTGCATTACACGATACAGATGTGAGTTATAAAATTTAGTTCATTTTCCAGATGGCATGGGTCTGGCACCAGTGCCAAGTAAAAGAAATGTACTTGATATGACAACTAAAAAAGTTACCAGAGAAAACTGATACAGACAGACATCATCTGGCTTTGCTTCCCCAGAAGTGTCCCCATTTAACTTCAGGAACTGACAAAGGATGTGGAAGAGATGAACACAGCCTGTCCCACTTATTAGTCCTCATTTTCTAATTGATCTTCTGCTCTGAAGGCAACTACTCCTAATAACCTATCACCTGACAAAGTCTCACAGCCCAAACCATGACATGAGTGGGCTAAGTGACACGACAATCCAGGAAAATGGCATTTCCAGGGAGCTATCCATAATCTGAAGAACTGGACAGCCCTCCTCTGCCAATAATTTCAGCATCTGCATGAGTTTAATCAGTTATATCAACATCTAAAGTATGGCTGTGTTGGATGTGTCATCTTTCACATTCATCCCAACAGGAAGCTGGAGCACTCATCCCCACAACAGGATCTACACAGTGCTTAGATGTTCTGAAGCCAAACATAGGCAGTCACAAGGAAACAGAACCAGCCACCAGTGCTTTCAAGTGATATATAAGCTGAGTTGCACGGGGGACAGATGAACATACAATTTAACTGATTTCTGCCTCTACCCAAGCTTTCACCCTAGTCCCGAACCTAGAGGTAGAACAGCGAAGAGAGAAAAGAAGTTTATCCTGACCTGCTCTGTCTCCAGTCCCTCTGGTATCTCTCAGAGATCAGATTCCCAGCAATTTCTCTCTTGCACCACTAAGTGGAGTAGAGGCAACAATATTGTGGGGAGCCCTCTGAACTCACTGCAGAACATTTCAGAGACTGTTAGAGCTGGAGTCCAGTCAGAGATCCTGAGTCAAGAAACAACTTTAGTCTTGCATAAGGCTGAGCATATGTAAGAGTTGTGTAGGGGGGCAACATAAGCATATACTTTACAGAAAATCAGTGCAACACTTTACCTATTTCAATTAGAATACCACTTCAAGGGCAGTCTGTACACTAGACTGCAGTGGGTTTTACCTAGGTAGATAGCTGAAAGAATGTGTTATTCCATTAAGATCATACAGTGAAAGAAAAAGGAAGAGCACAATAAGAGTGAAAACTCCTGCCATACTGTGTGGCTCAACTTCGCAGTTCCTTCCAAACTGGCAAAAAGGTAGTTCCTCACAGAAAGAGACCAGTGCTGCAGATTTGAAAATCTTCTCCCACAGACAAGATAGGATTTGGCTACATGAAATTGTGGCTTGTGTTTTATTTAACAAAGTTCAGAGGATGTCACCCTCAGTGCCATAATGAAGCTCTGCATGCACTACCCTGGCTGTGGGAACAGGCATCACAAGTGAAATGGAAGCCCTCCCTCCCTAAGGACAAAACCAGGTGAAAGAAGGTGTCACCCCAGGGCTGCCCTTACCTGAAGTGTGTCTTGCGTTGCCATCTGAGTGCTTTGTTAAGTCAACAGTTCTGTCTATTTGAAACAGCTTCAGATCATCTTCATCTAAAGCGATATCTCCCCAAAAGGCAGCTGGAGAGAAAAAAAGCGCAATTAGTTTAGTTTTTATTTTGGAAGGAAAGTACGACTCCCAGGGGGCCTGTAACGCACCTAAAAGGCAATGACTTCATGGACCAGGAAAAGGTCATACACTGCTGCAGTTTTAAAAGTACAGAGTGGACATTAGTGGAAGCCAAGTGACAGCACTTAATTTACAGTGTAGATCCACCAAGATAAGAAGATTAGCTGAAGTTCCTTGTGTCACTTGTTATAGGTCTCACTCTCAGCCAGGTGGTGGTGTTCACTCTTCATTAAAGCCTGCAGAAGGTTCGTCACCGGCATTGTCCTAGTTCCTGTGACAGAACTAGCTAAGTCACAGCTCAGATCCCAACTGAGATGTTGCACCCGCACCATCCCCTTGCTAACATGGGGGGATGCATAAAATGGGAGGACATCAGTGAAGCACTTAAGCTCAGCAGCATATATGTAAAGGCTACAGCCTTCAGGACCTCACACACAGAGTCAGCACCCAGACACGCTGCATTGGTCTCAATCCAAGCTGAGAGCCAGTCTATCATTTTCACTTTGCTGGAGAAACACCAGTTATTTGCCCCCTTGTGGATCAGTTACCTAAATTTAAGTTTGCAGAGTTTTTAATTTTGTAAAAATCTTTGAATTTCAGCCAGAAGTCAGGAAAATAAGGTAAACAAACTGATAACTTGACATTCACACTCAGCGAAACAGACTAGAGATCATTCGAGTGGAAAAAATTACACCCCTGGACTATCCTGACCGAGTTGATGCTGCACAGTGTATAGTTACCATTTTGGGAATTGAACAAAATAAACATAGGCAATGAGGCAGTTGACCAAGCACAACAGATCTTTGAGAGATAACAAGCAGATTACAAAGAGAGCTGTTAAAACTCATAAAAGAAGTCTGTGTAGGCTGATGAAAAATAAGAAAAATCAGAGCAAATTAACTGACAATACAGTTCCAGAGAACTCAGTCAGACAAGGAACAATACTAAGTCACTGTCTGCAACAGTGACCAGATTCGATGAAATTGCTTTTTTCTTCTCTTGTTAAGTCAAAAACATTTATGTTACTTGAGGGGAAAAAACATCCCATTGCTACACTAGCAACATCACTGATCAAAGCCCGTTAGGCCTGAGAAACCAATGCGTTTTACTGATCATCTCACTTTTATTGCCAAGACCAAATGGAATGCAGACCTTTGCCTGAATATCAGAGACCTGCAATCAGATCTGCGGCAACTGAAAAATGGAAAGTTAACTCAGAGTTTTCTCTGACACAACGTAGTGCTGGTTCTGATGTGGCACTTGCTTCCTCTATTCTGCATCTCAGCACCTCAGTCAGCACAGCAACATTTGCCAGTGCCACTAATCTGGGATGTGGGCATGGCAAGAGTTCTTTGCCTGCTGCCTCCTACAAGCAGCAGAGTCCTGGCACGAGCAGAGCATGACTCTGCTGCTTCCCCCTTTCCCTGGGACAAAGCTGTCCCCTGGCTACCTGGCCACGGCAGGGGGATGGGAGACAGCCTCAGCTCCAGCTTTTTGTCTGGGTCTCCTTATCAGTGCTACCAAAACCCAGCTCCAGAATAGGACACAGTTAGTGCAGACAAACCCATACACGGACTGACATCAGTTTTAACTAGGGGAGAATCTCTGTTTGCTACACAAACACTGAACTCAGGCTCTCCCCAACTTCTGGGCAATCCAAGCCCTCACTCGGAGCACAGAACTTGAAACACTGTCAGATCTCCATCAGGTAACAAGTCTATGAGCACAGCCAAACATCCCAAGCTGATTGGGAATGGTTAGTGGAGGAAAGCAGTGACATAGGCTCCTGTAACTGCAATTTGAAGAGAGACATTTTATCCATCCAGAGAAATTACTTGCTCAGGACAATGTGGCAGTCAAGAGGCAGAGATGCAAACGGCATCCTGTGTCATCCAGTTCACTCCCCAGCCACATTTGGCAAGTCATTACTATACTGGCCAACTACCACCCCCATGCCCTACCTTCCTGTCAAACCTACCATTCCATTACAGCCCCAAAGTAATTGCCATTACCCTGGGCTCTCTGTGGCTCTTTTCCATTAGTACCACACAGTCTGTTTCTCAGGCCAAAGCAGCCCATGCCAAAGCACATCTTTCAGGGCAAGCCTGCAGCATGGATTTACATCAACAGAATTGTTACATTTTCCTTCCAATGGAAGGCAGCAGTTTTCTCCCAGCCCTAGCAAAGGAATCTCTTTCTGTTACAAAGCCATACATCATCCTGAAAGATAGCCCACTACAAAAGCTGAATTTCCCTAGCATTTATTTCCAGCTCTCTGCAGTCCCAGCGTGCTCCAGGGGAACCATGATTTATCACAGTCCCCAACCAGCTGAACAACTTTCCATACTGGAAGTCCCGGCTGAGAATGCTGCACTGCAACTTCTCCTATGCTGTCAAAGGCCCCTTCCTAAAGACACAAGCCTGAAAGCCAGCCTCCATCCCGACGGAGCTGTCCCACAGGAAAGCACAAGTACTTTATTTTCAAAGGTCACAAGTTCAGAGACTGCTGGCAAATGAAGCATCTCAAATCTTCTCTTCTGATTTCCTTTACCAAGGTCTCCTTTTTAATTTAATGTGGGAGGATTTCCAAAAGGAAAAAACAAAATCCAACCAAACAAAAAAATTTAAATCTCCAAACAGCAGGCTAACAAGCTTGGAAACCAGTGTTTCTCTTGGCAGAGTTCTGCAGTGTACACCCAGGTGCAAACTCTTAAGACACAGCGCAATAGCATGCCAGCTTTTCTTCGAGAAGATGCTTTAACCGCTCTGGATAGAAAGAAAAGAGCAGCTCTTACTGAGAGTGATGGAACCAATATGAGATAGTTTGCTTCTATGCTGGACTAGTAACCTGCACCAACCACCCGAATGCTTAACCTCACCACCTCCCAGGTTATGCAACTGGACAGTGTTTGTCTGCTGGGGCAAAGGGGAAGGATGACTGTGTTTGACAAACAAATTCTGCACCAAATGAAAAAAGCAGCCTGGCAAGCTTTGTTTTCAGCACATTTCTCCCCCAGGAACAGTCCACATGCTGATGTCTGAATTGTGTGCTGAGCACAGAGGTCCCATGACACCAGGGGAGTATGGCAGACGGCACTGGCAGAGGACAGGCTCAACAGTTTCTCCAGGTGCTTGGGCCCAGGTAGGGCCCCAAACCACCAATGTCTTCACAGTCCTCATCTTCCACAGTAACGTTTTGGGGAGTTCCCAGCAATGTGACAGCACACAGTGTCTTCTTTCTAAAAACTTCACTGCTCTTCCCTGCAAATCACCTCCAACCTGTTCCCCACCCCGCCCCTTCCCCCTCTGCTCAACACCTCCAAACAATTCCCTTCTCCTATTCCAGCCACCAAGATGGAGCAAAATTTTCATCCATTTGCCTGCCATGACCTCTTGCCAGGAAGCCCCTATGCCCACATGAGTACAGGCAACACATTTCCCCTGATGACAGGGATCAACAAAGCAGTCACCCTCTGCGTGCTATAGAAGACCACTGCAATTTTCCCTGTAGCGCCCATCAGGACCAGCTGTGACAGAGACTGACCAGAAAGAGAGGCCTTGGAAACAGGTATACCCTGCCTGCCTGGAAAGCTCCCTGCATCCCACTCCACCTGAAACACACTCTTTCACTCACTTAAGTTTTTATTAAGAAATGGCAGGTTTTAGGTGCTGAATGGGATCTGAACCTGGTTTGAAGACTATGTCTTCCAACTTGAGCCAAAGGGGCCCTCTTTCTGTACAGCCATGCTAAGTTGTGTATGTCACCAGCTCAAGGACCTTGTCTGAATTTGCAGCTGGCTGGCACAGCTCACACTGACAGACTTCCTTTCAGTTCTTCTAGCACAGCTTTAACATGATTTTGCTGCTCTTGCTGAGCAGGTGTCCCACAGTGCAGTACAGCAACAGGCATGGAAAACAAAGAGCAATGTGAACCTAAGTAGATGCTTCAGAATTGTTTAATCAATACTCACAATTTAAATTCAGTTTTCACTTGTGTTCACAACTGTTGAGTGTAGGTGATTGCTGGGTCCCCAAGCAGAGGTACCTCATGACTACTTGTACCAGTACAGACTGTAGTGGGTTGACCCTGGCTGGATGTCAGGCACCCACCAAATCTGCTCCCTCACTCCCCTCTGCAACTGGACAAAGGAGAGAAAATATAACAAAGGGTTCATGGGTTCAGATAAGGACCAGGAGAGAACACTCACTGATTACTGTCATGTGCAAAACAGACTCGAATTGGGAATATTAATTAAAGTTATTACTGATAAAAATCAGAGCAGGATAATGAGAAGTAAAATAAATCTTGAAAACACCTTCCCCCAACCCCTCCTCTTTCCCAAGTTCTGCCTCCTACCCTCCCAGCAGCACAGGGAGAAGGGGAATGGGGGTTATGGTCAGTTCATCATAGGTTGTTTTTGCTGCTGCTGAGAGAGAGGAGTCCTTCCCCTGCTCCAGCATGGGGTCCTTCCCCATGGAGTCCTTCACAAACTTTTCTAAAGTGAGTCCATCCCATGGGCAACAGTTCTTCACAAATTGCTGCAAGGTGGGTGCCTTTCCATGGGGTGCATTCCTTCAGGCACAGGCTGCTCCAGCATGGATCCCCCACATGGCCACAAGTCCTACCAGGAAACCTGCTCCAGTGTGGGCTCCTCTCTCCATGGGTCAGCAGGTCCCTGCTCCAGCATGACCCTTCCACAGGGTCACGGTCTCCTTTGGCTATCCACCTGCTCTGGCGCGGGCTCCTCCATGGACTGGAGGTGGGTCTCTGCACCCCTGTGGTCCTCCGGGGCACTGCAGGTCCTCTGCAGGGGCACAGCTGTTTCACCACAGTCTGCACCACGGGCTGCAAGGGAAGCTCAGCTCCGGGGCCTGGAGCACCTCCTCCCCCTCCTTCTCCACTGACCTGGGTGCCTTCATTGTTGTTCACACGTTCTCATCCGCTCTTCTCTGGCTGCAATTTTCATCTGCACAATAACTTTTTTCCCCTTCTTAAGTTTGTTATCACAGAGGTGCTACTGTCATTCCTGATTGGCTTGGCCTTGGCCAGCAGCAGGTCCATCCTGGCACTGGCTGGCATTGGCTCTACCAGACATGGGCAAAGCTTCTGGCACCTTCTCACAGAAGCCGCCCCTGTAGCCCCCCTGCTACCAAAACCTGGCCACACAAACCCAATACAAAAATACACAAGAAAGAAGTGTCTGCACAATTAGCCTTGACATCTCCCGTTCCATAAGCATCAATAGATGCCACTATCAGGCAACTGATAGAGCCTGCCTGCCTCAGACTCAGCTGTGTCACCCAGGTGATGAGCACACCGTCTTTTTGGGTCTCACAGTGCAATCGAAGGATGTGCTCCGAATCCACCCATGAGATCAGTCTCACATGTATTTGTAAGGCACAATGTCTATCCCCACCCAGATCTCTGCTCTCCATCACCTACATTATGAAAAGATCCTAGGACACCAGTTAGTTCCTTTTGTTCTAGAGCTGACTGTGCCATATCCAAACAGTAGAAGGGAAAAACAATGTCCCTCCCACCTCAGCAACATGAGCTACCAGCAAGGAGTGCTGGTCATATGTGGACACAGTAACACATGCCACCTCCTGGCAAACAGCAATATGACTATTCATGCACTGGCAAAACCACACCAAGTTATTTTTGACTATTTTCTGATGCTTCCCAACCTGACAGGTCTGAATGCTGGGGTGGTCACACTCTTATTAGGGCTAACACTCTGCAGTCTAACAGTAAGAAAATAAATCAACAGATCAAAGTTTCCAGCACCTCCATATTTCTTTCCTCGCAGGAAGACAGGTCTGTTGCTGAACTGCCTGTTGGCACAGGAACCAGCAGAACAGTATTCTGAAGTATGCTAAGATTTATACCTTAAAGAAAAAAATTCCACACATTCTTCAAGGCCAAGTGACAACGACGTCAGAAGGGAAAACAAAGCCTCAAAATAAGTCAGAAACCAGTGCAAGAAGAGAGAGGAAAAAAAGCCCAGACCAACACTTTGGAAATAGAGCCAAGTCCTGAGCACTGCACACTCAAGCCAAAGGAATATGGGAAACAAGTGGCAGCAATGAGTGAAAGAAAAGCATCAAGACTGCCACGTTCAGCCATTTCATTTTTATCCAGATCAGTTGGTTTCTCCTCAGTAGGAATGATCAGAAGTTCACCACTGACCAGCTTTGGGGATAAGCTGTCTTGAAGGCTCCGGTGGTAAACCCCTTCTATCAGCAAGGGTGTTTCAAACTAGAGTTGGCATCAGTGGGGATACCTGGCAATAGGGACTTGGTGATTCAGTCTTCAGTGGGAAGTTCCTCTGTCCAGGGAGCACATTTTGTTTCAGAAATTAGTCTCAGTTTGTGTAGGAATGTCTATGAAGATGGTCTACTTCTAAATGGCAACAAATATTTCAAAATCATCAAAATTTCTTGGGAATTAGAGTCCACATCCCTGTTCAGACTTCTGCGGAAACCTAAACTGCCTAAATTATCATGTGTAGTGCTCCCACAGCACCCTCTCTTGGGAAGTGATCTGCAGGAGACTGAATTAGGTCAGAAATTCTGATTCATGTTCAATGCATTTCCTTTCCTGGAAGGTGACAATGCAGGAACTAAGAAATACTTTGGGCTTAAGTTTGTCCAAAACTGCAGACATACACATAAGCCTACACAATGCCCAGCTTTGCTCTGCCTGGGCTGAATACCGTGTTATTTTAACCAGGAACCAAGCAATAGTGCTTGCCATAACTAGGTTAGGAGAAAGATATTTTCATTTGAAAACTCATAACTCTCCTGCTGTTGGTTACTTTCTCACTCAAGGTTCTCATCTTTTCCACTTTGACATGGCAGTCACTCCAGTCAGATCATCTATGAACCCATTTCTGGTAGGATGAGCAATGCAGGAGGGCATATGTGAACATACAGTCCTGGAAATCCATGCCACAGGCAGCAAAGGAGCTCCCTCTACGGGCTCTCAAATGGTTAAACACCTGCACCTTCACGAGAGAGCGCTGCAGAGGGATGGATGTCTGCTGCCCAGTACTTCAGACCACCTCAGAGGTTTAAGGAGGCTGCTCCCCTGTAACACGGTGTGCAAAACCCAAGGGACTGGCTTAACCCCCTCCTGCTTCCATGGGAACTAAATTGAGCTGTGTAAGCTTCATAACACTTTTGCTCTCTTTTTTCTGCCCTAGGTGACAGTGTATGCTCCATGGCAATGCTGACATGAGATAGGGATCTGGCTGTCAATCTGAATTTTTCTCCCTGAAAGCAGTATGCAGTCTGCACAGTGCCTCTTGGCCACATTTTACATGTAGGCAGAAAACAGACTTTAGGAAGAAGCTATCATGGACACACAAATGCATGTAGCTTGATCTCTACCCCTCAAGACAGACAGACATCCACAAAGACATCCCACAGGCAGTTAAATTCACTTGGAGACCTCAGTTCTCTGCAAGTGAAATCAAGCTCTGCAACTCACTCAGCTGTCCTGACCAGGCAACCTTGGTCCCTTCCTGCTGCCTGAAGGACACAGGTGTCCTTCCTGATTCCTGTCCCATCCACCATGGCCAGGACGCTCTGCTCTGCTGAGGAGGGGGCTCGATTTCAGCACTTTATTTTCTCAAAAGTCAGGAAGGGCTTTCAGATATAGCTTGTTCCCAAGCACAAGCAGCATGTCCCCACCCTGTGCCATTACTTCAAAGTGAGATTCTTTCCTTGCAACTTCTGCCAGCTCAGCATTTTTTTCCTCCACTCTAATGTCTAGCTCTCAACTCGGTACCACCCCATCCCATCATCTCATCCTTGCATGGACTTCTCTTCATTTGCAATTGCTTAGTGTTTGAGGAAAGAGTAGGCTAGAAAAAGCAACTTTTTTATTGCACTTAGCTAGTGGATGTGAAGCGACAATCTCTCCCAGCCTGCTCTACATGTCCCCGTTCTGCCCAGGGAGCATATTCAGCCATCTATTATGGAATCAACAGAGGAAACAAACTTCCAGGACTGCCAGACTTGGACCACTGAGCAGACAGCAAAGTTTTTTTCTTGTGATAGTACAGTTTGTAGAGAATTCCTCTTGCTCTGCTTATTTCAACAGCATCAGAAAGGACAGCTACATCTCCTTTTCAGGAGGACAAGAACAGAAAGCTTCATATTTAGCCAGCTTTAAGGGATGCTCCAGCATCAAACCAAATAAAGGTCTCCAAGGGAAATTTTGGAAGGAAGTGCTCTAGTCACAGATAGGTAGACCCTGGCAGGCTGAGCTGCATCTCAGTTTATGGGAGTTGGCTTCTGAAACTCCATCACAAAGACAAATCCCTGGTGTCTCCGAAGTCTACCCCAGAGAGGGAAAATACTACACAATAGCCCAGAAAAGCAGCTGGAGCAAGCAGGAAAAGCCTCTCACAAGGATAGCACTGATCAGGTGCAGCTTTTCAGGAAAAGTACAGAAAGGACACAGATGGCAGCTGGATCACGATACAGGGAAAGTGAAGCTATATACAATTCTCTCCTTTTTTGACAGTTAGCAAGTGGTAACAAGCCCTGGCCTCCAACAGCTTTTGTCACACCCTGTTCAAAAGTTATTCTGATTAAATAAAGGCAGCAGGCAGAGAAGAGACCTAGGCACCAGCACCCCTGCCAACACCTCCACCTTGCAGTGCATACAGCTCTCAACCTTAACAGAAGTGGGAACCAGGAAACAAAACCATAAGCAGATGAAAGCATTTAATGGTCTGATCTGAAATGATAGGACCCATAATAGCACAGTGGCACTATCTGACAGAGGAAGCCTCTTCCCCAAGTGCCTGTGAAGTGACCCTTGTTAGCTCAACCTGCAAGACAGCAATGCTGACTTAGAAATCCAGCATTGCTTCAGCTGCCCTTTAAGAACAGGACATGGCAAGATTCTGGGTAATGAAATCCAAGAATGCCTTCGTCAATTAATTATGGACAAAGCTGAATCACACAAGCCCCATCTCACCCCCTCCATTATTTTTGCTGCTCAATATAACTTTAATTAATCTTTCCTTTGGCAATTTGAAGGAAGGGTGAGCACGATGCAAACACCCGCTGAGTATTAAATTGATTTCCTGTTTTATAGTCCTCTTTCCCTCCCTATTGGCCCAGCTGTGATTTGTGCCCCTTCCCTTGGAGGCATTTTTTCCACGCTAATATAATCCAAAGCCCCGAGCAACAATCGCATCCAGAAAAGTAACACTTTGCACAGTCCACTGCTTCAGCCCAGTCTCTGCCAGCACAGAGCAGATTCTCTCTTGCCCCCTTTTCTCCCCTTACAATGAAAATTCAAAGCAACCACTTTGTTTCCCAACTTTCATCATTTTTGCTTAAAAAACTGAAAATGTTTTTGTCCTAAATAATTAAGTGATCAGGTCCTTAAAGTTTCCCGCCTGCCATTTGCAGTAGTGAATCTCAATTACCAAAACATTAATATAAAGCCTTTTCCACTGGCAAACACCAGCTCCTGGCTGAGGTACCAATCTGGTTTGGTACTCCAGGCATCTGGACCTAAAACCAGAAGGTAGGAATACAAAGCTCAGTTGAGGTCCCAAATAGCTTCACCTACTCTCAGCAAGAGACAGCACCCCACCTTGGGCTTGTGGGGCTGAAAGCAGGATTTTTAGCAGGAAGCACACCCCCAGTGCACAGGCCAAGACTGGGGTAGGGAGGAAAATAAGGGAAACCAGCCATGCAGCAATGGAACAAGCTCTTTTCAAAGGACCTTCCCTTTGCTTTGCGGGGAACCCAGGCCCTGATTTTCAGCTGTCAACCGTTTAAGGGTGAGGGTGGTTAGGGATCACCTTCTTACCCACCATCACCTGAAGGACAGCCACAGGAACTGGCTGCCAGCAGTTTCTGTTTCAGGCATTCAGGTTCTTGTTCAACACTACTGGTTTTGATACCATGAGTTAGAAGACCTTGACCTAAAATATTGCACACCCTTCAGCAGCTGTCCCAGAAGACTTTGTGAGCTTTATGGTCACCAGCTTCAGTCTTCTGAGAGGAGACATCCAGGTCAGACCTTCTCCTCAGGTAATTCCCATACCATGGGACCTGCCCTGGATTTATTCCTCAAAATTAAGCTGAGAAATATAACCTTAGAGATGACAGAAGAAAATTTAAGACTAAAGCTGTTCTAACTCTAACTTCATGTGGAAGAGTTCAGTGGCTAAGCCCTGTGCCCCACTCAGGACATTGCACTGGCCGTGCTCACAAAGCAAAGCGAACCATTACTGCTTATTTAATTGCATCATTTGGGAAGAGATGCTTTTCCTTCAGGTGGCCAGACACACTAGGTTTCAAAACCGCACTGTCCTCACCCCAAGCACTGCAGTAAGGGAATGGGTGACCCCAAATAGGCAGGAAATTCACTGGCACCTACCCACCCACAGAAGAAATTGGCTCATGGCAAAAATGAACAAGAAGCAGAGCCACTAACTGAGCTGCATCCTCAAAAAAGCAAGATAGCAACTCAGGCCTGTTTGGAGCAAACTTTAAGGCAGGCTGACAATTTAAAACCGCTTGGTCCTGGATGAAAGGGGGCAGTTCATGATAGATCACATCTATTCAAGGGCCAGACGAGGAAAGCAAACATAGGCTCATTTTACTCATTGTTCTTCTTCCAACCAACACCAGGAGAGGAGTGTTGCAGCACTGTTGGAAGAGAAAAAAGAAATGGACAGCAGGCAGGAAAGAAATGGGAGCTATTTATGGAGGATAGCTAATTTGAGCTGTTTACAGACTTCCCCTCTGAAAGCTCGGGTATGGGAGGGTGGGCAGAGAGGTGGTTTCAGCCATTAAAAATACAACGTGAGAATCCATTAATTTTCCATAGAAACAATGTCGTCATAGAAGCGAGACAAATCTGATCAGTCATGCAAATGTGCTGATGTTAAATTCTCAGGCCTGGGTGGGGAATTTGGATTGCCAAAAACACAACAATGAAGAGATCAGAATGAGATTAGTAGCCAGAGTGGCTGCAGCGCTGACAGCATGGTGGGGGCATGGGATGTAACCAAAGGCACCCCCAGGTTACAGTGGAGTTCATGCCTTAAGCCAGGCACAGGTGTCCCAGCAGAACAAACGAAAAAAGCCATCTTTGCACGAGATCTCAGGAGCAAGGCAAATGCTGCATTCCTGCTCTGCAAACCAGCACGTACCACAGCTCACTCCAGGGAACGAAGGGTTCAGCAACCCACAGGACTGGGACCCTCACAAGCTGCAAAATCACAGCATCAAGGAAAAGCAAGAGGTGACTGACAGCAGAAGAAACAGGTGAGTGCGTCTCATAGCATAACACAGCAAAGCAGTAGGCAATTACAGATTTGGAGAGAACTGTCCCAGGCAAACGCTGAGCTGTGATGCAGTCTGAAACATGGCATTCATGTTGTGTTAATAAGGGGCAAAATACCAAAATGTATTTTTCCCATCCCAACAAAAAACCCCCAAACCAAACCAACAACCAAAAACAAAACAAAAGGAGACCATCAGATTTTATCTCCTTTCTCCCTTTTCTCTCTAAAAACCTAACTTTACAAACACTCTGCAGAGGGAGATATTACACATGGAAAAGTACAGAGGTATCCTGAGTGGGAGGAGTGGAAATCACTCACCCTGGCAGCGAAGCACAGCCCTTCTTTGCAAAGGACCCAGCCACCATCCTGGACTGGCATCACCACAAATATTTAGGACTTAAAAACAACCTTGCAAAATTAAGTGCTCCACCCCCTGCAGTACACAGAACATTGCTAAAATAACACCTGTGACAAGGATGCTTCCAGGTGAGTCTCACTATTAGCAAAGAAACATATGACTAAAACAAACACACACACATAAAAAGAAGAAAATAAGGAGAGGTCAAAACAACTCCCAAGAGATGTTTCACACAAGTTCATCCATAAGCCAAAGTACCAGTATTTGTCATCACAAACAGTTGTTTGGTTCACTTGTTCAGTTTGAAAATGCATTGGTTTTACATTTGAAGCCTTTGATGCTACAGCGATGGGAATCCCCGCCACACAAGGGCTGTTTGTGCTCGTCAGGTGGCTGCTGCTGTCCTCAAGCCTGAGAAGGGCTCAGCCCACCAGTGTCTGAGAAAGGGCACTCACACCTGTATATGCACCTCAGGGAAACTCCCTGGACCACCACCTTGCCCAGAAACAGGCATTTACCAAGTAACTCACCTCGGTCACTGAAACCTGCTCTCTAGTGTCATGTAATCCAAAGAGGCGGCTTTCCCAGAAGGGGACAATCGTGCAGGATACAGTAATGCCCTAGATGGGTACTGTGCTGGTAGCTCAGCACAGCACAGCCCAGAGCACAGGCTGCTGAAAGGACACGTGGTTCAGAGAAACAACTGGTTCAGAGAAACACTTGGTTCCAGAGTCCCTAAAACACCACATGCCCCTCTGGTAATTCCCTGTCTGTTTTAAACTCCTACAAGAAAACCTGAAAAAAGTGATTGCCTTATCATTTATACAGAGTAAACAGGACCTCTTTCTTCCCCTTCTATGGCTCATAAGGCTTGCCAGCAGCCTATTCAAATACCTCTCTGGATTTGCACTGTTAGACACACAGCAGAGGATCGAGCCAGCCTGCCTGCTCCAGCCAGCACTCTTCAAGTCTGCTTCACATTGCTGATATTACAAGTCCAGCAGCAGCACACCCCTCTGTGAATACTGCACTGTGCAGACATTCCTGTGCAGCACACAAAATCATACTGCTGCTCCTGTAGGAGAGATCTGCGTTCTGCCATGGTGTGACTTTTGGGGATGGCCCTGTGCAAGACTAAGCATGGGACTCAATGATCCTTGTGGGTCCCTTCCAACCCAGCATATTCTCTGATTCCTTTAGGTGGTTCTTTCTGATGTCCCAAAATCTCTTCCTGTCAGCCCTATCCGCAGTGCTCCCAACACTCTGCCTTCACTGCTTCCTCACCCTTTTCTGAACACCACTGCCATAAATGTTCTGTTCTTGACTTTCAGTCTTACTGTCCCCCATCAGATAAACTCAGTTACCCAAACATCAACAATCACTGCATCCTCAGCAACTCCCACCCTGGTCTATCCCATTGCAGTTGGCATGCATAAAGCCAATGTTCTCAACATTCAAGGCCATTTTTTATTGTCCCAGCCATACACACTACAGTGAACATCTAGGACCATGCAGCAACACAATCCTCCCAGTGTACAGAGCTCTAAGGCTTCAAACTTCAGATGCTGTCACAGCTCGTTATAGAAGCATCAGTCTTCCATGCAATTTCTGACCATACAAAATTCCTCTCAAGATTCACACCCAAAAGTCACAGCAGTCTCAGTTCTCTTCAACAAGATCTCATTACTCTCTGTTTACTAAGATTTCCCAGAATCGCGCAGAACTGTGCTCTGATCACACCTCAGAGCTTTAAAGTAGGATGTCATATACCAGCATACACATGAAAGACATGGAACTAGTCTTCTTTTGACACAACTGATCCTGCACCAGCAGTGAGCAGCCAGGAAAGCAGTGAAAGGTTAAGTGTCATTACATCCATTCATCTTATTTATGTAGTAGGTGCACATGAGAAGCTGGTCTTTATCGATACATCCTTTAACGTGCTGGCTGCCTGTTTCACTTCAAGCACTTAAGTGCATCTGGGTGAGGACATGCTCCCACTTCCCAAGTGAGCCAGCTGCACCGTCCACTTGCTCAAACATCAATGACAAAAGCCTGCTCAAGAATATGCATCTGTTTCACGTATGGCTCATACAGCTAATTTAAACAGTTTCCATATGTTGCCAAAGGGCTGTGACCAAATGCCACTTGCAAATAAATGGGGAGATTGTCTGACTTCCACAGAGGAAAGTTTCGTCTTGGAGCAACATCTCCTTTGTTCCCAAGTCTGCCTGGGCTTCCCCAGCCCCTTCCGCAGTTGGATGCTGCTGAGTGGTCCAAATGCTGCCTCCTCCTGGGATTATGTCACTGCAGGAACACACTTTATGGACTACAATGGGCAGACTTTGGAAAAGACCTGTAACGAACACCTCAACACGTGAAGACCACAGAATCATAGAATGGTTTGAGTTGGAAGGAACATTCAAAGGTCATCTAGTTCTACCCCCTGCAATGAACAGGGATATTTTCAACTAGACCAGCTTGTTCAGAGCTCTGTCCAATCTGACCTTGAATGCTTCCAGGGATGAGGCACCTACCAGCTCCCTGGGCAACCTGTTGCCGTGTTTCATCACCCTCTTATCAGGCCAGGCAGTGCAACCACCTCCTGCTCCTTGTTACAGAAAAGTTACTTACTCATAGGACAGCCATGCTTTTTGTTCAGCCCTTGTCCAGATATTTCCATCAGACACCAGGCTGTAACAGTTGGAACTTCTCAAAGCATAATTAACCTCTGTGGCTCCATATAAGCTATAATTTCATGTTTCCAGATTTTGCTGTGCCACCTTAAGTTAACATTGCACTTTTACAGTACCCGTGGTGGCTTCCTGCTCAGCTTCAGCCTGGCAAGAGGTCACTTGCCATATCAGAGCTGGACCACAACCAAATTAATGGGAGGACTGTCAGTAAGGCCTTCACTCCAAGAGGTAGATCTAGTCAGGGAAGCAGACAATAAATATCTCTATTTGGAAATGCAGGGGAGCTATTAGAAAGATTTAAAAATTCAAAGGGGAAGGTACACAGATGGGACTATTTTCCTTGTCAGCGATGGCTTCCCTGCACCCCAGGGGAGTGCAGTGCAGAGCTTGTGCCTTCTGGAACCAGCCTTGCACAGTAAAACCTGCCTCATCTCTTCAGACAGAGCTTGGTGGAGCAGGCACCGAAAGAGCGTCCTAAAGAGCCATCCAAAGATATGGTCCTCAGCCTGTCCTGAAGAAGTGAAGCAACTTTTTTTTGGTCACAGAATCCAGAATAGAGCTGGATGTCCCAGCTCCCTATCCTATGCTCCACCATTAGACCATCTGCTGCTGCCCAGCACCAGGGTGCCAGGGTTCCCTTCCCTCTCTTGAGGCTGAAGGGTTTCTAGTCCTTGCCACTTCACAAGACAGGCATACTACAGAAAGGGTAGTCGGACCAAGTGACAGATGAGAGCATCCAGCTCCACATTTTCTTGCACACGGGGCTGTCTCCCCCTGCCCAAGGTAAGGGGATCCACACTCACCAAAGCTATCCTACTCCTACACCTAGTGGCCATCCCGCAGCATCTCCTCCCTCTTTGGGGAAGTTGTCAGGGACCAGAGACACAGTTAACTGAAAATCTCCCTCAAATCTGACATTGGGTGAAGCACATGAAAAATTACTCATGCAATTGATTCACACAGTTTCCGTCATTCATAAATTCCTCTGCATAAAGGGGAGACATTGGATTTGCACATAACCGACTCAGACAGCTGCAGATTTCCATAGGCAATAAATGTCTGCAGGCACAAGCCACTCTTCATGTAATCCTGTTAAACAGCTGGAATGAATGGAAATGCTGTGCAATTCAGCATGCTAACAGCAGCCACCTCTGCTTCCTCCACCATTAGTGCAGGGTCCTCTCCAGTTCAGCCTCTTCCCGAGGGTCCAAATTTCAGGAGTTATTTCATGCCCTGAACTCTGCAGGAATCCTGGAGCACATGCAAGTGTGAGGCTACAGGAATGGAAGGCTGCCCTCAGAAAGTGCTAGGAAAGTACCAAGGCTCTCCATCACAGTCTTCCTCGCTTTTGGGGATATAATGGCAGAACATACAAGTCTTCTCATGAACAGAAATCAGTACACTGGAGATTGGGTATAGAAGAAAAATCAACACACTGCCATCTCCAAAGGCAAGATGGTGGATTTCATACAAAACATAATGGCTAGTAGATCCAGGTCCAGACCGGAATCAAATGCTCCTAAGTTAGGAGGATCCCAGGTAGAAGCTGCTTGTCATTTAAAGACCCTTCATGGCATTCAGCACTGTATCACATCACAGGATATGTGAAGAGCCAGCGAAAAAATATAGTGTTCAGTAATTTGAAGGAGGCATTGTTAAACCTTCATCTTCCAGGGAAAGCCAGAAAGAGAGACCAGTCTGAGCTCCGTTCCCTCAGGCATCCAGCAGAAGATGATATTCAATAAGGCTCATGTTTCATACATATGTAAATACCGTCTACCTTTCACACCTCCATAAACTGCTAACTCAATGCTCTCCAGTCACATTCGATTGTCAATACAGGAAATCTCCTACGACTTTATGGAAACTGGAGGGTCTCTCAGGGAAGATTAGCTAGAGATGACTGTCCAGACAAGCAAGAGGATGAGACAAGCACATGCACAACAGAAATATCATCTCACTGTAGATGGTATTCACCTAGTAGAATTGTTGATTATACTCCCAGAGGCAGCTGGGCTTACCTCTGCTTCTCTTCTTCCTTTCCAGTCACTTGTTCCTATGGTCTCTCCTGTGCTATCACAAGCCTTCACATGACTGGAAGGCAACACACTAAAAGAAGACTTGGTTCTTAGCAAAAACCAGTTTGTTCCCAACCAGATCAGTCCCCCTGTGCTCAGTTCCCACAGCTCACTGGTACTGGGAGAAGGAAGATGTAAGGAAAGACTCAGCAGCAGCCCAGCTTTAAGCCAGAATAAAGTGGCCGTGACTGCAGCATCAGTGGACATGGCTGGCTCAGAGAGCAGAAGCAACCCTTCTGAGGCAGTGGATGGACTTCTACTTGAGTATGCCCAGCTTTGTCCCAAAAACAAGGCATCAGTCAGGCGTTCACAAACATTCACAAGATCACATTATAAATATTAACTATGTAAATATATAAATAGACACCATAAACACTTCTGCTGGCCATCCCTCTCTGAAACACCTCATCTGCACCCTGGCATTAGTCTGGTCTGTGTCACAGCTCTGCTCCCCACTTGCAGCAGCAAGTCCTTGGCACTTTTGCAAGTGATCCATATGTCAAACACCCAGAAAAGCACAAAGGTAACAAGGAGCTTTTTTTACCCTTGCTCAGTGTGCACCTCCCTGGCTCGGCAAGAGAAGAGAAAGGATCCCTGTCATTGTCAGTCCCTGCCACTCTGCTGGATCTATTCCTGGAGCTGTGTCACGCAATCATGTAATTATCGACTATCACAACACGTAAGTTGGGTTGGATTGAAGGTATAAAAGCAAACCTCAATTTTGACATTTCTCAGCCTTAATAAAATGTCTTTACACAGGGAATAAAGACAACTTCTTCCTCTGACAAGCTGTTTATGCCCTCTGGATAGCAAACAGTCATGTGTCAGGAGCGTGCCTGCCTTTGAAGTGGGAGATTGCAGTTTAACAAAAGCAGGGAGCAAAGGCAAGAGGGGACAGAGCTGCTTTAAGGCAGTTGCCAGGATTTAACAGTGCCAGTAAGGTCTCCCTGTGTTAGCCTTGCTCTGAGACAGTGAAGCCCTTTTTTGGCTCAGGCTCTAAAAACACTTCCCAGCCACTAATGGCAGACCAGTGTCAGAGAAAACTCCATCCCAAAGAACTGCAAACTAGAAACTAGTTCCTTTGCCACAGCCTTAGGCCAGGCCTTAACATGAGCAACCCAGGGCATCAGCACAAGGCAGGGTCACCAGCCCCGCTGGGAAAAAAGGAAGGCACCAAAACAGAAAGTGGCTTGTTCACTGCAGGACACTTGTGCTGGGTTAGAAAGAGGACTCATTGCTCAGGCCTTTGCTCCACTGGCTGCCGGTTTTCAATCTCTCCCACTCCTCCAGAAGATGCCATGGACAGGGGATTGGCTCAGCAGGGGAGCCTGAGGGAGCAGTAGCAAACCCCTTTCCCTCCTGCCATTAGCAGAAAGGATGAGCAAAGAGATTTGCCTCTGGCTCACCTGCTCAGAGCCAGCTCTGGATCAGTGGAAAGCAAAATGCAGGCACTTTCCAGAAGGGCTGCCCCATTAAAAAGCATTTCCACCTATTCAGCTATTGTAACAACCCAGCAGTAGCAGATCTGCTCCCCCTCCTGTCAGTTATCCCTCTGCAGCCACACTGACACCCATCAAATGCCAGTGCTCCCCTGCATGGTACACACCTTGCACAAGACTAAAAACCACCATAAAACAGCATGGCCTAACATGGAGGTCTTCAAGGTGTACTCTTCTGATTCCCCTCCAGATTCTGCACAGACCTGGAGGAGTTCTGCACAGTGGGGAGCAAACCTTCATCGACACTTCATGCACCTGCAAGAGAGGACAGAGCTCCCTCACCACTAGACACTTGTCAGCTGAAAATAGTCAAATCCATTGGTAAAAAGAGGTATTACCAGGGTCTAGAAGCCTAAGGGTGTTTAGAAAAGTAGTATTTAAGGTAGTCCAACATACACATTCCTCAAACAAAGCAATTAAAGTGCTGGTTAGGCAGGGTAAGTATAGTTCACAGTGTCCTTTCACATCAAAGGTGTTCCTACCGCAGGACATGGCATAGCTGTCACACAGAAACTGGGTGTCATCGGATGGGGAACCATTATTTCCATGGCTGGTAATGGCTTCACATGCTAAGCTTAGTTTTGTCTTCTCACCAGGTCTGACTACCCAGGAAAGGTTACAAGTTCTGTGACAGGTGATGGTACAATGGGTCAGAGAGCAAGGGAAAGGGGGAACACATCAGCGTATTTCTATGGGCTTGTTGCTAGTACACCCTTTTACATCCACACACTAGATGCTGAAAATCAATCATGACTCATTTGAAACTTCATCTGCTCCACTAGTCCTAAACAGAAGGCAAGCAGCCATTGGGGAAGTTTGAGGAGGAAAACCCAAGGAACTTCATGAATCCAGAATGATAAACCCCGAAACATCCCCCCTGAAGAGAAAAACCAATGCACTACACTAAATATACATGCTTCTGCCATTAGCAGAGAATACTGAGTACAAGGTACCTGAAGGAGGTGCTCTGCCACTGCATGCTTGCCCAGGTGCCATCAGAATGAGGACAGGTTGTGAACTTCCACAAGCTAGGAAATGCCCCTATCAATTGCTCTTTAAAGCTGCTCTTCCTGAGTCACCTCTAGCTCCTAAGAAGAATTCCAACCCAGCTGAAAGCCAGTTATAAGCTCATATGATCTGCTGCAGAGAAGCACTAAGCAATTTCTATAAGGTGTGGAGCATGGCTGCCTGCTACTGCCCCCACTCTTTACCCTCCTTTTCCACAACCAGTGTGATCTCAGAGTTCTTAAAGAAAGATTTGCCTGCAATAGCAAAGGATGAGCATTTTCTGCTATTAAAAACAGCTGAGGTCCTCTGAATCTCCCCAAGACAAGAAACAACTTGTGGGAAGCTTTGGTATAAAAGGAAACAAGAATGGAAACGGGTAGGCAACACTAACGAAACCTCTGAGACACCAGATGCACTGACTCACAAGTGAATAAGGGAAGAGCAAAGGGATGCTACAGTTAAGCTCTGGCACTTCTCATCCCAGCAGGCTACAGATGCTAAAAGCTTACACAGGTTCAAAAAGCAAGCAGATGGAAGACAAAGCTATCCAAGATCACTAAAGACAATGAGCCATCTCTGGACTGGGGATTGTGGAGTCTACTGCAGTCAGTGAGACTTTTTGGATGTACCACTCCATTTTACCCTGCTTTTCTCCATCTCCTTTGGCCTTTACTGCTACCCAGTGGATATAAGTTACTGTGTTTCGAGGCAGATCAGTCATTCTTAAGTATTAACAGTACATTTCTAAGGGATCATTTTAGCTTTAGCAAAGTTCCAGATATAAAAGAACAGATTTATAAAAGGCCTCTAGAAAGTATTTTCTGAGTGCTTATCCTTACCTTTTGGCTCCCAACTAATGTTAAAATTCTGGTCTGAACTGCCTCCGGTAGAAAAGGATAATTTTTACAGAGGGACTTAAATAAAATGGCAGGATGTAACCAACTCTCGGGGATGATACTTTTTGTAGAGAGAAGTCACAGTAAAACATGCACTATGTTGGACATTGAATGACAGGGTAAGTTTTATAAGCAGGGAATAATAATGTGGTTACTATCTGGGAACTACTGAAGATACAGACCCACAGAGCAGTCCTCCTGATTGGAAAACTCAAATTCTGCCCCCCCCCTTGCAGTTTTATTTTGGCCCAGCTCATAGAGGGACCTGCCAACCCCAGAGCACCACAAATGGTTTCAAAAGTGGAAAGGTGTTCAGAAGACCTCGCCTTGAGGGTCCAACTTCCAGGCAGCAAGAGGGGGAAGAGAGAAAATGCATGGCTGAAATCAGCCCAGACACATTCAGCTTGGCCAAAGCCTCCAGCAGTGGGATTTACCCAGAGCTTAAAGCAGTTCTCTGGGACTCTTTGTCACAGGAGTGTAGGTACAAACAAACAGTAGCTGGGACAAAGGGAGGCAACACACATTTTATTAGTAAAAAGTTAATCGGCTTAAAGTGTGCAACTAAATAAGCAAAGCTTACATTAAAGTGACCCACCAAGAAAAGATGCCATGGAAATAAAGTTATAGGAAATACAATATAGTCTCTATGTTCTTTTGTAATCCAGAACGATAAATATTCATGATTCTGGGTTAATGGGGTACACAGCTCTCAGCCACCACAATAGTTTTTTGTTTATTCTCAAGACCATGAACTTTGGAACCATGAACCTGAATTTCAGGACTCTCTATTCCTGCATGTTAGCAAAATTCTGGGCAAGGCAGGGGGATGGAGACAACGCCAGGACCGGCTTGTGACAGTGTAACGGAGTTTGCTGCAGCTTTTGATAATGAGTAACAAGAGCTCCAGGATGCACAGAACTTCTGGTGTATCCATCATCCTCTCTGCCTCAACACCAGCAAAATGATGGGAAAAGAGGCACCACCTGCAACATAATCCCGTCCTTCACCACCAGCCCCTTCAGGACATGGCTCATTCCAGGGTTTCTCTCTCCAGAGGACAACGGCATCCTCAGGCCTCCTTCCTAAAGGAAGCAGCAGCTGACAGCATCACACAGCAGCAGCACAGAGCAGAGGAGAGGTACTTCCATGTAAGAAGTGGAAGACCTGCATGCCCCTGAACACAATCCCTTGAGGCTTCACAGTAACTGGAAGGACACTTTGGAGTTCTGAAAACAGTCCTGCAGGGAGAGGTTGCTAAGATCCAGCCCTGCATTCACACCAGTCAGCAAATGTCATTCCAAAGCATACTTTCAAGAGTCCCAAGACCCCCTAGCCAGCCCCTCATCCAGTTGCTCCTTTGATGGTGCCACCTTCTGGTGACAGCAACATTACCAGCCTTCCCAGTTCTGCTATGACACCTTCCAACATCTCTACTCCAACTTGCATTAATTTGTACAGATTTCCATTCCCCCTTTCAAGGTATATCAGGAGTCTATGGGGTTAACGAAGGACATGAAGAAACTTTAAAAGCAAAACAAAAAACAAACCCCAAAACAACACAAAAACAACAAAAACAAACAACAAACAAAAAAACCCAAACAAAAACCAAACCAACAACCAACAAACAAAAAACCAAACACACAAACAAAAACCACCAAAACAAAACCCACAAAAGAACCCACCACAACCACCATATATAAAGTCAAAGTTCAAAACCTTGAAAGCAATAAGAGGAAAACAACTTTGAATGCTTGACCAAATGCATTTAAGACATTTGAGCTTGTGTCTTTTTCCCTCACATCTGCTCACAACTAAAAGCAAAGACTATGAACCAGTAAGGTCTTCAGGAGTTTTCCAGTGTATCCAACACACCAAAGTATCCACTCTCTTTACCTATAAAACCTTTGCATTAGCTTTTCCCTATTCTTCCACATAATGTAGTGAACCATGAAAGCAAGCCTTCAAACAGCCTGACACCAAAGAGCCTGCCTTGCTGAGAGCTGGGAGCACAGCTCTCCACTCTGCACCACTGTGGATCAGACTGCTTGGTCTGCAAACGGAGCTCATACCCCTTCACAGACCCCTTGGGGTTTAATTGTCTGTTTTAGGGAAAGTGCAGAGTAGGATCTGCAAATAAATCAGATCTGTTCTTCATGCATCTTCCTTTAGAACAATCTAGATGACAATCCTTGCCACAGCAACCTCTGTTTCTCCTTTGGGCAGAGCTCGTCATTCTGATCAGCTGAACCTGATCAGCACTAGGACAGGCAGTGCAAAGGCAAGCTATTGCTTCAGAATACACCTTCTTGTAGCAATACAAAAGTCTAAGAGAAACAGCTATGCTCCCTTAGATTTTAAGCCTTTGATGCTTCAATAGCATCAAAGGAGGAATTTAGCAAGAACCATGAAAGTTGAGAAATTAATACAAAAGGTGAAAGTGTACTTTGGAAGAAAAACTATTTCTCCAGCTACTGAAATATCTGCCTTGGATCATAGAAGGGCTCTCTCTAATAATCAAATACATTAGTAAACAGCAACAGCCGTCTCAAAAACAAGGTATCTTGCTGACACTGCATGTATTTAGCATTTAGGTTTCTAATATTTTAACTTTGCAATGGCTGCATTAGCACAGAGATGGCTATCCAGAGGGAGAAATATACAAAAGGGCACAGTAGGAGGAGAACTGGTTGGAGAGCGAACACTTTCCCTATTCCCTGTGTGGAATTTTGCACTGAATGCTGAAACAGGGCCCCCCTCCCCCCCACAATGCTCTCCCACTCAAATCCAAGGACATGCCTCTTCCCCTCACACTTGCCATAATGTACCTCCATGAAAACAAGCCAGTGGGCCAACCCAAACCTGGCAGTTCCTTCCATTTCACCACAAAAGCATGGGGATTCAGCCACTGCCACAACCCAGGAGGACAGAAAGAGCAGGCATACATGATGGTTTCAGGGTCTCCATTTCATGCATGCTTGCAAACCCCATGGCAAATATGTCACACCTCTGCCAGGAGATGAAGGATTGTACAATGGGCAAAGAGAGCAAAAAACAGAAAATGTTCTTTTCGGCATCAAAACAAAAGAGGGCAGCCAGGAGGTTTTACTCCTCATGTCAACATCCTATTGCCAACCAGCAGTTTGCCTTGACAACAAAGCTTTCCAAGAAAAGGCAGAGACTTGGGCACTTGAGCAATGGCCTTAGGAGACCAGCTCTTGGCCCGGGAAACAGAAAAAAAAAACCAAAACCACAACCCAGAAAAAAATACCACCACCCCCCCCCCCCCAAAAAAAACCCAACCAGGATATCACATATCACCTTCCTACTGAAGCATGACAAAGAGGAGAATATATGGCAGAAGAGGCCAACAAGGGGAAAAACAGAAATCAATAGGATCTAACAGAGCGTGACGGAAAATCACTTCCCCCATAAAAAGAGGTTACTTACCAGGTTAATGAATCTTTTCTGTCCTGTACTTAGACACCCAGGAAATGGAAGGGGTCACAGGAGCAGTGTGGGTGGGAATGCAATCCCTAGAACATGCTTTCGAGAACAATCAAAGGTTAGAGATTAAATCCAGGCAGCGGTCAACTGCACAACACATCAGCAGCTTGATACAGGGGCCAGCTGCAGCTCAGAGCCTCACTGAGCAACACACACTTCCAACATCAACAGCACAGCAAATAACAGGCTTCTCTTCCAGGGCAAAACCAGACAGGCAGGCCACCCCTGCCCCCTTAAAGGGTTAGCCCCAAGAGCCAGAGCACCTCTGCCTGCCCGGGTCAGCACGGATGAAAAAAAATAGTCTATGTGTCTCTGATGTGAGTAACTGCAATAGAAACACCAAGAACAGACTGCACCAGAAATCACAATGTGCAGGTAAGTCAGAAAGCTCTGGGCTCAGTGGTCAAAGCTTCCCAAATCTCACTCTTATGTAAAGAGCTGTGCCTTAACTTTGTTGGAAACACACAGGCAGACAAAGAAGCAGCTGGCAGGGTACAAGCTCTGGTTTTCACAGAAGGCTGAACTAGACCTCTGGAGCATCCAAAGCCAGATGCACACAACTTTGAACTGCAGTTTCTTCTGACTGGAGCCCTACTGACAGGGCCCATAAAAGAAGCACAGACTCTTGCTGCTTTATCTCTCCCCTGACCACTCCTGGTTTGAGCTACTGAGAATAAGCAACTCAAGGAATAGATCTACTTAGGTCCAAGGTGCTCAGTGAAGGAAATACAGGTGCAAGACTTCCATCCTTTTTTTCAAGGCCACTGAACTCATAGGTCACTATATTAGGTCACCCCACTGCCTGCAGGAATCATTTACCAATAGATGTTTCTCAATCTGGGGCCTCTTGACTCCAGTACAGCTCAAACACCTCTGCCACACAGCCCTTGTACAAGATCCTCTTGCAACAGTTGCCTTGTTTGCTACCCACTACCCAATTTCTGTGACAGAGACATGGATAAGACAGCCAGAAATCCCCTTTGTAACTCATATTTGATGCAGTCTTAGGGTAGACTCATTGCATGGTAGCGGTTCAAGTCAGAGTTCCATGTCACATCATTTGCCCAAGGAACTACATCACAAGCTCTAAAGCAGACCTAACGTAAGAGGGTGTTTTGACTTTGCAAGTCCAGTGAGTTTTAGGATTTTTCTATCTGAGGAATTTTAAAGCAAAAACAACGCCTTACTGAACCAATATCTTCACCACACAGCATCCTGCCAACACATGCAGCAATTTGGACAGACCTCCACTTCCACAGCAGATGTCTGCCCCTGGAGCAGGGACAAGCCCTTCTGCCAGGTACAGCCACTCTAAGTGGGAAGCAGGGCACAGTTTGTAATTACATCTCTCTCTTTCAAAGTCAGCTCTCTGAAACGAACACCTGAAATTCTCACCCGAAATTCAGCATGCAAAATGCCAAACAAAACAGCCAATTTTGCCAAAGTTCTGAGCACCTGAAAGCACTGCTGATCAGGCAATGCTATTTGCAGGCAATGCATTAAGTTCACAGTCACGCTGATGAAGAGTGTGAGACTGGGAACACCTACAGCTATGACATGAAAAGTGTAGAAAAGTAATTCTCAGTACCCAGTACTGTATCAACCAGCTGCTTCTAATAAAGAGACTGAGGGACTCAACTGTACTCCAACACCAGCTTTCAACAGGAAGAGAGAAAGCACTCAGCAGACTTGAACTTCCGTGTTTTAATACTGTGGTATGGTTTGCTCTGTGAACAGCTTTGGGGTTTGTGGATGGAGAAGTTAAACAAACGCTTTTTGCTTGAGTGCTGACATTTACATGAACACAAAATGACTTAGAAGGATGCGAATTTCCGTTTGGATCTAAAGGTGATCTGATTCATGTACCTGTAGCAGCTGCGGGTCTCTGACAATTTGTACCACTCAAAACAGAGGCTTGAGAAACCAAGATTTACCAATGCCTCAGATTTCACGTGGGCTTCCTTCTCATCATGCAGTTAAAGACTTCTCTCTATTGCAAGCCAGGCTGACACAAACTGGCCAAGAAAGAGCAATCAATCATTGAGAGTTCTTTAATCAAGGGCTTCCTTGCCCATTTAAGCAGTTTCTATTGGCAAGGAACTTTCCTGTTCAGGAAGTGCTAGAGTGGGTCTGAACATCAAAGTACAGGTGCCCTTGGAGATCAGCCTTTCTGGAGCTCAGCTACAACAAAGAAGAAAAAAACCCAAAAACCAAAAACAAACCCAGAAGACCTAATAACTGAATCAAAACAACAGCCAGTTTCTGCTCAATCATCTATCTCTTCTGAGTACTGAAAACACATTTCAGTGCTAGTTGAAAGTGGTTTTGTTGCAGATTAATAGCTGCAATACTCATGATGCAGGAAAAGCAGGTCGTTCAGTGTCAGAGGTACCTCTTTCCTTCCAAGGTTGCCCATCTCCAAAACACCATACCGCCCTGTCAGGTCAGTGTCCCCCCAGTCCCAGCACCACCTGCTCTGCACAGACAGCTCTGGACTCTGAGTCACAGAGGCCAGCCCTACCATTCGCCTGCTGTTCCTCAAAGGGAAGGGGAGGTGGGCACAGCAGCCCACCTATTACAGCAAACAGTGTGTTGCACAGAACTGGCTGATCAAACACAGCACAGCAGGTAGATTCACAATAGGGCTGCTGTTGGGTTAGCAAGGACAGAAGAACCTACTGACCTCTGGGACTTACTGCTGGGGTGGGAGAGGAGATGGAGCACCCCACAGCCTGGGGGAGAAAGCACTGCAGAACACGTGAAGCAGAAAGCAGAGAAGGATCCGAGCAATCCTCCAGGCAGGGTCTGGAGAGGGCTCCGGCCAAAGGTAGATGGGAGAACATCTGAAATGGATCGGTAGGCAACACAGAGGGAAGCAGGCAGAGAGCACAAAGGTCTCTGCAGAAAAGGTCATGGGGAAAAAAAGAAGGAAAATAAAGCATTAGAAAAAGCAGGCTAAAATGTGTCAGTGTATGAGGCACATGGCACCGGCAATTTCCCAAGAACTAATGTGTGAGCCTAAACATGTTGCAATGGTTATCTATAGTCACACAGCTCTTCCTCAGACTGGGGCAGCAGCCACTCACCTGGGAGACACCCACGGGCACAGTTTTAGCAGGAAGAGGTTGCTTACCAGTAAAAAAGCACCTACCTCTTGTGTTAGTCATCCAGCGAGGCACAGGCACACTACACAGGAGGTTAGGGCAGGAAGACAGTAAAAGCTCCAAGCACAACTGCAAAGCTATAATGTAATTACATAAGTAGAAAATGCCTGCAACCAAAATCCTCTTGCTTTGTGGACTTTTGAGTCCTGGAAGACTTAGAGCACACTAAATGCCTTTGTCTGGGACTCTGTGACTTACTAATCTTATGCCACGAAACAGCTGAAGAAAAGCCACCTTCATTGATCCAACCTGTGCAGGCTACGGTTAACGGCAGACACCTGTGAACTGCACCCAGATTACAAAGTTCAATAAAACCTCTGGAGAAGTATCCATGACAACTCCAAGAACCTCCTCCCCATCCTAACAGCCTTTTTTAAAGAAACAAAACAAAACAATAAAAGTCCCCTGTCCTAAATTTGCCCATCCCTTGTTCTGTCCACTGCTAAATCCCAAAGCGAGGTATAACACTGAGGATTACATTTCATGCAGGACAAGCGGATCCAACACACTCCAAAAAGTGTCAAAGATCAACCAGGATTTAGTCAGATCCCAAGAAGATGGATAAATACTGGAAGGACTTCAGATGCAGATCTCAAGTCCCAGCGATTACAAGGTTTTGCTCTCAAATTCCCCAAGCCAGTGGCTTCTCTACTTGGGAATCTCAGGTGCAATAAAAAGGGTTGGTGGTTATTATTTCTTCAAGCCACAGCCATTAGCTTATGCTTGTCTAGAATTATGATAAAAGTCACCTTAAACCTTCCCTTTGAGGAGGAAGCTTCTGCTGCAGCACTACCTCACTGCAAAACACCTCCCCAATGGCAAACAGCTGCATCATTGAAGTGTGACTCCAGTAGTTTTCACCCACCTGTTTTCTGTTCCGTAACTGCTGTCACCTCCCCAAAGAAGGTAAATTAAAGACTGAACAGTCTGGTCTCATTCTTTCCCAGACCACCCAAAAAGACTCAGTTAGCTTCCTCCTTGAGTATTTAACCCTTCCTACAATGTACCAGGAAAAAAATGTAAGGGGAATGATTGCCAGTGAGACCTTTCTCCTTCTGCTATAAAAGTTTGCATCAGCTCAGTAAACAAGGAATCCACAGATTGACTCATGTCCCAGACTATTCTTTCAAAGCACTCCTGTAAGCATTGGTAGCAAAGAGAACAAACTTTCTTTTCTGGAAGACCACATGCCTTCTAATGTCAGGAGACCAGGATGCAGCTCCCAGCACTGCCACCACCAGAGTGATTGCCCTTGGGTAAGTCTATAGCTCCCACCATCACCATCCATAACTCAGACCCACAAGAGAGGCACTTGTACCTTAACCACAGCTGCACTACTGCTTTCTGTGTCAGCCCAGAGGCTTCAAAGCTTTATAGAAAATCTGTAAGATGCAAATGAGACTTCTACACAGGCTTCCATGATTCCTAAGCAAAGGGCAGGTTGGCACATGCTCTGCCAGTGCTCCCAACAGTGCCAAACCAAACAGGACCACTTGAGAGATTGCAGGACGGCTCTTGTCAAGAGGAGAGTGGGCTGGATCCATAGCACAGCCTGCAAAGAGCTTTCAAGTTGCCCTGCTAACATTATGGATCTCCGCTTCCAACAGGGAAAGCAGCATCTGCATCCCACTCAAAACCCAAGCAATATTCAAACGACCCCAACTTTACAGATCCTCTCTCCTCTTTCTCATTTGATTACCCCCTCAAGGCTTTCAGTTCCTAATAGCGAATTCCTCAGCTGCCCACAGAAATGTCTGCACCCGACTTCACATGTCTGCACCACAGCCCCAATGAAAACGTGCTATCTCCAGAACAAAAGCCACTGTGCCTGTGCAGAGGAAGAGCTGCAAGGAAAAGAATGACAGTGAAGCTGGTGAATCAAATCAGCAGGTGGAACAGGAAGATGGATGCACAGGAACACTTTGTGACTGGGCAAGCAGCATCCACACTTGAAGGAGCAGTGGATTGCAGGAAAAGATGTACTATCATTGCCAAACTGCTTCTCTAATAACTTTTCTAGTTACAGTATAAAAAAAAATTGAGATATGGGACCACTACTCAGCTGGTGCTTGCTCACACCTCTTGCCTCAATTCTTCCCCTTCTGAGCTCACATCCTAAGTACTCCACAAAATCCTTAGGGACTAACTCCCTTTCTAGGCACTATCTTCCTGCCAGAGCCCTGCTCTGTTTTGTAGTCTCCCCAGGCCAGGCTCTGCCCACTCAAAGCACTGCAAGCAAAAGCCATTGAGAGATCAAAGTCTCACAGAAAGAAGCTGAGCTTGCTTGCAAGGTTCATTTGTACCTATATGCAATTCCTCCTTGGTCTGGCTTTCCTCAGCAACACAAACCCTCCTGAAGGGCTCTTGAGACATGCACAAGCAGCAGGAGCCCAAGACCCTTTTGGCCTGTGCCTCAGGAGCATATGGCTGGGCAGGCAGCTCTGCCAGTCTCCTAACACAAAGACATGCACAGAGAAACACTGCATTTGGCCTGGGAGTCAAGACATGTGGGTTGGCCTGTATCTGGACTCAGTCAGCCTGCAGTCAAGACATGTCACACCAGAATAAACTGTTTAGAGCACAGAGAAATGGGACTTCAACACAGAATACCCTCAATGGACCCTGAAGGCAAGCTACAGAGGGAAATGTCAGGCCTTGGAAAGCAACACTGCACCTCCAGCTCACAAAGGGCAGGAGGTACCATGCTAGGAGCCAAAGTACCCAGAAACCAAGATGATGAGACCAAACTGCATTTTTTTCTCCTCCCCTGCTGATTTGGCAAGTGGCAAAGAGCCTCACGGCAGGTTTGAGCTGGAGGGAAGCGGTCATTGAGCGTGTATACATTCAGTGGACAAGTTATTCAGTGCCTAGCTCTCCTTCCTATTTACACCTCCCACCTCCCCTTGTTGACATAACTTGGATGATACCATCCCCAGAGGTCACTTTGAACCTCAAGGATTCAGCTCTTCACCTCAAACTGAAGTTTGTATAAGCTCACACCAAAATAACTACCAGAACAAATTACAGCCTATTTAATTCCTTTGGTTCCAGTTTGCCTGAGGAGCCCCAGAAGGACACACTTGTTTTGTTTAGAAGGCATCCATAGTTCCTCCTGCTGCCTGCCTGTCACGCAGCCTCACTCAGACCTGCACACTGGGCAGGGTGTCCTTAATTGGATCCCCTGAGCAGCAGATCCATCCAAAGCACATGTCAGACTTACGACATTTTTCCATCTATTACAGGGCAGATCTGGGCAGAACCTTTGTACCGTTTCCTTTGAAAAGCTCCAGTGACCTGCTGCAACACTCAGCAAAACCCTCCTCAGAGTCTGCACTGCCACCTTCCCTGGCAACTCAACCTGACAGTGCAACCCCGTCTCAGATGCCCTTTGATCAGCCGCTCAGGAATCTCCCCCTTTCTTTCTGCCCTATAAAAAGGCAGGAAAGCAGCCACATTAGGAAAATAAAATCCTGGTTGGCTGGAGTTAAGAGCTTGAGCAGCAGTGGAGTGACGGCCCATCAGCTGAGCCCTGGTAACTGGGTATGTGTTGATATGGTTGCAGTGATTCAGAAGGTTACCGCCCTGTGCTGTCCCTCCTGCCTTGCTGCAGGAGACTATTACATCCTTTCCTAATGCAACAGAGAGGAGCATGTGCTAGGCCTTTCACTCCCAGTCTCGCATATCAACCATCACCCGTCTGCACTCAAGCTCAGGGCATGAGCTGCAGGGGTGAGGAACTGCCAAGCTTTCATGTCGTAACCTGCCAGTTCTACATCCATCACAGCCTCCGGGTCAGAGCCATTAGCCTGCAGGAAAAAAAAAAAAAGTAAAGTACTATGGTTTTAACAGCTTTGGAAATCATGTAAGCATTTTGTCTTCACAATGCGCTAAGAGCCTGCATTCAATCTGCAGCCACAAGATCATGCACAGGAGCCTGTGCCTACAGCAGCAACTGAAACATTACAAGTCTCACAGTTCCAGGTCTGTTTCCACAGACCACCAAAAACTATCCCTCACAAAACATACTGGGCACCTGAGCTTTTCACAGTAGGTCTGCAACCACTGCCCTCTCTCCAGTCATGCTTCTCAACAGATACCAACACTGTCCCACGAGTGAAAGAACTCAGGCCCAAGAAAGTCAAGAAGACTTGTCACAGTTATAGCTCATCAGGAACAGAGTGTGACAGACTTCCCAAACAGACATTAGACAACAGCCCTGACAGGCCCTCTTGGAGGGACAACTCCATTAACAGTGTCTTCACCTTGTCTCACTTGCAGCAACAGATCTCTGCACTTAGTAATCTTAGCTGAACTAACCCTTTGAGATGGTGTTTGCAGCAGTGAACACCTGCCTAGCTCCACTGATGGTCTCAGACTGGAAGAGGAAAGAGGCTGCGAATGCAAGGAAGGGTCTAACACAGGTCCACATGGTACAAGTCTTGTTTGGTTTGCCTTGGGGCTAACTTTAAAAACCGGAACCATTCAGTGCAGAGAGACAGGTACATGGCATGTAAGGAGTGTCCTGTTCCTTAAGTGCTCTGCACTTCAGGTTGATACAGCCACATGGAGAGAAACTGGATCAGAGAGCCTGGAAGCACAGCCAGTCAGGACAGACTGAAAGAACCACAGTCTCCTTCTTCCACAGAAAAAAAGACTGAAACTTGAGAAAGCCAGTAACAGTGCTCACCAGTGCTCACCGGTACAAGAGGCTGCAGCAAAGCAGTGTCCTCCACATGCACACAGACTGGGTGAGAAAGGCAGACTCAAACTACAGTGCTGGAGCCTCAGGTCAGACAACAAGGAAGCCAAAACAATGCTGGGCTAGGCTGCCTGGCATCCCCCACCACAGACAGCTGTGTGCCAACACCACCAGAAACACCAGCCTGGTCCTGAGTTCCAGAAAAGGAACCACCCGTGTCATCTCCACAGGTCTTGTTCATTCCTCCCTTTCTGTCATAAAAAAGACAATGGAAAAGCATGAGAAGCAAACAGTGAGAAGTCAGAAAATAAAGATAATTTCTGCCGTTGATCCTGCCTGAATTGAATTAACAAGAATAACACGCAAAGTTTTTCTGCCCACCATGAGAGGAGGTGTTGATGTACAACAAAGGGAGGCTGTCGTTGGCAGTCCAGGGTCTTCTCTGTATGCATGCAGAAGCAAGAGGGAGAGTGCTTGGGAGAGGGGGTTACTTCCAGAGAAAAAAAAAGGGTCCCGCAGCAAAGGCAGGTAAATGGAAGGTTGGGAAAATATTTTTTCCCTTTTCTGCCACAGGTTCCCTGTCAGATGTAGGGAAATCAAATAAAGTAAATATTCTCTATGTGGTCCTTAGAAGAGCATTCCTCATCCTTCGCATACTTGACCTGACAGCAACACCCAAGAGTCACAAGTGCAAGTGAGGCACATCAGAGATGCTGCTATAATTTGCAGGAGAAAGCAGGGAAACATTTTCACACGGGAAGGCCAAAGCACTGTACCTGTAGCTCTCTAAGTCTAAACCACAGCTGTGCCATTAACAACTAGTTCCACTGGAAAGAGAGAGATCAATTTATTACCATTTAGAAGGAGACAAAAATACAGTATAGCCCAAACCATATGTCAAATGACTGATGACTTGCTGATCAAGGGAATGTTTTGCACAAAAAATATCCTGTGGAGAGAACTGAGCTGAAATTTGGAAGAAAACCTACCACGCTCAGCCCACATACAAGGCCAGTTAAACTTGCTGTACCAGGCAGAGGGGCTCTGATAGACATTACCTTGACAAGGTCGTCTATGTGAGCAGATGCAGCTGCAAGTCCCCCAAACGCAGGCAGGACAGAGCTGATAACAAGGGAAGCTATCTCCAAGGGACACTAAGGAACAGCTAGAAGCAAATTTAGGGGGCTAAACCCTAACCCAAAAGACCAAGAACACCACATACAAAGAAACTCCTATTTTTCAACTCCTACAATATTAAGAAAACAGGACTTTGCACAAAGTTATCTGTAAATGGAACATGACAATCAAGGTATCAGTTGCCAACTTCCCAGCAGAGAAGCAATTCATAAGACCATGACATTCTCTGATAGCTGGAACCAAAAGGATTTACAGTCACAGCAAGAGTATCTCCCAGTTTTCCAAAGAGAAAACCTAGGTCCACGTTCCCTTTAAATTACGGGAATTCAACATAAGGGACAGCGGCAGCTCTTGGAGAAATCAAATGGATAAAAAGGGTTGCAACGAGCACAGAATTAACGGAGTGCACTTTTAACAGGGGAACGAAAAACTTCAAGGCGATGGAGGGAGCAGCTGGAGGCTTCCTGGAGAGGATGCGGCAACTCGCACACAGGCAGTTCTAGAGTACCTGGATCCCCCGGGAGCCTGGGCTATGCCTGAGGCGGGTCGAACCAGCTCCCTGCCGCCGGGGAGCCCCGGAGAGCCCCGCCGCGCTCCCGCCGCTCCACGGCACGCACCGCAACTTCGGGCCGGACAGAGCTCGGGACAAGTTGGAACAGCTGCCAACAGGCTGCAAAAATGCACAGAAAAAGCCAATGGGGGCGGGGGGAGCAGGGGGGGCAACCCCGAAACGCAAAGCACGGCCGCGCATCTCCCTGGCTTTGCAGAGGGGATCTCGCGCGGGAGGGAGGAGGACAGGTGGGGGAACGAAGAGATGTGGGAGTTGGGGGCGATTAAACAAAAAAAGAAAAAAGCCAGGCATAACCTCCCAGCCGGGGGTGCAGCCCCCGGGCAATGGGGACAGCGGGGCGCAGGCTGGGACAACCAGAACGCTCCCGCACCGGCGAGCCGGGCAGCGGCGGGGGAGCTCGCCGGGTGTCCGCGGGGTTCGGGAGGGCACCGGGATACCGAGGCGGCTCCGGCGGGGCCGGGGGGCTCCCGCCACCGCCAGGTGAGCCTGGACACGGTCTGGCCGGGCGGCCCCGCGGTACCGAGAAGCGCTCCGCAGGGACACCTGTCCACCACCGCCGTGCTTCCAAACTTTCTCCCGGAGTTGCAGCCAGCCCGCTTCCCTACCGGCTTTGCAAGGATCGCGGTACTCCATCAGCTCCTCCGCCGTCTCCGGCTCCCCCAGCGTTAAGGAGGCTCCCGGTCCGGCCGTCCCCGCGGCAGGCAGGATGAGCAGGGACAGCAGCAAGCGGCGGAGCGGGGCGGCCCCGCGGCCCATGTCGGCGGAGAGCTG